>CM056500.1:10174864-10748835 GCA_029783415.1 Anisodus acutangulus
TTCTTTTTGGCTGACTCCTCTTCATGTTCTATTGATCAGAAGCATCCAGTAGCACCACGCCGGTTTAGAATTCGATTCTAAAGGCGGTCGGCGGCCCTTCCCAATCCCACCTAGCCGTGTGTGGGCCACGCTAGAGACTGGACGAAGTGGAAAACCCGCAATACGAGAGAAAAATCTTATGTGTGTAAGAAGAAAAGCAACATCGAGTTAGGTAGGATGTATGTTGACACCCAATTTTGTCTCATCTTTTATGATTTTATTCGTAATTTTTAATATTTTGACACTTTTAAAATAATTTTAAAATATAGGCATATATGTGTGTATCCTCTTATTATTATTATTATTCGCATTTTTTATATCATTTGCATTTTTATCATAATCATAAGTTTTATCCGAAAATTCTATGTTATTTTATTTTCGCAAAATTGCATCGCGTTCCCATTTTTTTATTAAGCATTAAACATTTCGCAAATATAATATTTTATTATTATCACGTCGTTATGTTATTTTAAATAATTCACATCTTTTACAAAAAAAATATTTTAATATTAAACCCCTTTTATATTTTTAAACCCATAACCCATTTTTTATTTTCCTAACCCAAAACAATTTCTAACCCATTTCATTTTCCCAACCCAATACAAATTCTACCCAAACAAACAAGCCCAAATTCCCCAATTAAATTTCCTTATACCCAAACGACCCACACCAAACAAGCCCAAAGCCAAACTCCCCAATTAAATACCCATTTCTAAACCAATTCCCATTCCCTTATAACCCCAACCCAACAATTCGCCGGACCAGCCCACATCGTCCAACCCGACCCAGCCCAATTCTTTTAACCCAACCCCCTTTTAATTCCCCCAAACCAAACAAAACCCAAAACAAAAAAAAAATCTACAAACCTAAACCTAAAAACCCTTCAGCCGCCGCACATCCCATACCCCACATACCAGCGGCCCCCCGACCCCGGGCACCCCGCCCTGCCATCACCCACCCCCGCTTTCACCAACCCTCTAGCGACACCCCAAAAATCCGCAACCCATGCCCCTCAAATCCGCGATTTTGGCTCCATTATTTTGAATTTCAAACTCATTTTTAAGGGGGAATCCACCTATAAATACCCCATGTTGTTCTTCATTTTTGAGGGGGAGATTGGACAGATTTTTGAAAGGATTCTCAAAGGAATTTTCGGAGGATTTTTTGAAAACGATTCAATATATAAATATTTGTTGTGTTCTTGATTTCAAATATTTTGCCTTCCTTGTTATTCAAGAATCAAGTCCGAAAAGGTTTGTTCTCCACTTTTGATTCTCTGATTTCGACACATGATTCGGGTCGGGTCGACCCGACCCGGGTCAACCCGATTTGGGTATTATTTCCAGAATTCTTGCATTTTCATATTTCTGTATGTTGGTTATCTGCATTTGGTGAATATTTGATTTCGGGTTGAGTTTCCGATTCGGGTCGGGTCACTGACCCGGGTCGGGTCGACCCGGTTTGGGTAACATTTTCAGAATTCTTGCATTTCATATTTTATGTATGTTGGTTATCTGAATTTGGTGAATATTTGATTTTGGGTTGAGTTTCCGATTCGGGTCGGGTCGCTGACCCGGGTCGGGTCCACCCGGTTTGGGTAACATTTTCAGAATTCTTGCATTTCATATTTTTTGTATGTTGGTTATCTGGAATTGATGAAATTATTTGATGTCGGGTTGAATCTTCAATTCGGGTCGGGTCGACCCGATTTGGATTTCCCAAATTTCTTGCATTTCATATCTTGTGTATTGGTTATCTGAAAAAATGAAAAAATCGATTCGGTCGGATCATCCGGCCGGTCGTCGACCTTGGTATATTTCCAGTTATGGCATTTTTTCATATCTCATTGGTTATCTAAAAATCTGAATTTCGATTTCATTCCGGTCTGCTTTTTTCCGTAATTAACTCACCGTTCACTTTTCCGGTCTGTTTTTTCAATTAACTCACTATTTCATCCGCTTTATTTATTTCTTTCGTTTCTCTGTTTTTCGTCATTGGGTTAAACATCCGTAATCGGATATCTTCATCGTTCTTATTGCTTTATTGTTCTATTAATACCGCATTTAGGCCGACGAAATTGAATTCGAGGCCGCGCTTTTCTTTCGTTTCATTTCTCTATTTTTCAGCACTGTTTTAAGTATCCGGGCAACAAATATTTTTACTGTTTTTTACTGTTTTAAACTAAACACCGCGTCTTTTTCAGAAATTATTTTCTGCTTCATCGCTTTCACCGTCTCACTGCTTATCGTTTCATTTTAATTTTACTCATTTGAACATGATACTACACTGGCCGATGAAAAATATCCGTCGATTTTGAGGCCTCCACAGTTGCAAAGACGAAAATATAACTTCTGGGCAATGATGAGGCTTAAACCTTTTTCCAAGATCAACATGTTTAGTAGGCGAGGTGACTAAAATAACCAACAAGTTATATATTCGCAGCCACGACGTGATTATAGTGATCTTTTCTATTTCACCCGAGAGACCAACACGTTTAGTAGGCGAGACAATCAAAATAACCACATTAGTCATATGTTTGCAGCCACGACGTGATTGGAATGTTCTTTTCAGAATTTAAGTCTGAGCCCTCCGTGATCAAAACATTCACTGTTTTGAATGCGGATATGGAATTATTTGTATTTAACTGTTTCTAACCGTTTGTTTTTGACAACTTGCAGGGATTAAAGTAAATAACGACGAATTATTCCTCGGAGTTTATTTATTTTATTTCTTTCTTTAATTCAGCTTTTATCCCGCTTTGTATTGTAATATTATTTATCGCACTTATGTAACTATTGAAATGCTTAGAATAGGCAAACTTAGGATTAATTCATAGGGTAGTTTAAGATTTGAAACCCGTCGCTAGCTTATTTATTTGTACGCTCGGTTGAATTCAAACTTAGAAATCCTTTGCAAGTTTATTTATTTTAGTCTCGTCACGCGTATTCAAGATTTTCAAAACAACTTTTGTCATCTTTTATTTGCTTTATTAATCATACCGAATAAGTTTATCTTTTGTCAATTTACAATTCATTGATTCCCAAAATTTTACTTCTTTGGCATTATAAATAAATTGTTTTACTATCAATTGTCAAATACATATTTTTCCAACTCTACATGTATTTCTCTTTAAATATCATACAAATGCATATTTTGAAAAAATCTCTACATTTATCTATCTTTTAAAATGCATCTTTTTTTTATTAATTATTTGCAAACATCTTTTAACTTCATGCTTCAAACATGCATTTTTCTAGTAATAATTAACTGAGTTTGACCGGATAACCGCAGTTAGCGGATCTTAAAGGATGCCTAACCCCTTCCCTTTAGGATAATAAAGAACCCTTACCTAGAATCTCACTAGTTTCAGACCTTAAAAACGGAGTTTACATTGCAGATTTAGTTTAATATTTAGGTGTCCTAATTCACCGTAAAGATAATTAGGTGGCGACTCCTCAACCCTTTTACCCAGGAATCACCGAACACGCCCGCTCGCTTTGACCCGAGCAGGTCGAAAAACGGCGCGACAAAGATGGCGACTCCACTGGGACTTTCGTGTTCTTAACCATAGCAAAATCAGGTTAATTATTATTGCGCTTTACTTTTGTTCTTTATTTGATTTAATGATTTGATTTGTTTCCTTTGTGAATTTTTGCGTGCATAATCGCTTTAATTGCTATATGGTTTAACCGCTTTAAATTGGCATTTCGCTCATATTTCTTCCACTGAAAATTGACACTATCACACACTACACGCGAGGTGTGTTTTGCACCGCAAATTTCTTTCAATCTACCAAATTCTAGGAGAGTTGGCGATGCGCGAGTGACCGGACCATCCGGTGGTCACGTAGCCTTCTCACTCGAGTAGTTCGCCGAACCTTGTGTCTAGTCACCAAATCTTAGCAAATTTAAGATAGAGCTATACCACCCTTTATTTTTAGTCATGCATGCATACACCTTAGGTGGGTCGATCCTTGGTATCGACTCCACAATTAAGAAATCCGCCAAAGATGTCTACGGGTCTCACAACCCAACGACCAATCATCATATTATGTGTAGCGTGATAAGGATAGACTAATCCAAGCCTAATCATGTCATGTCGAATTGGAAAATGTACATTCATTTTGTCTCATTTCCGACAAAGCATTGCAGTTTAGCAGCTTGGATCAAATCTGTCGTAATCCCGCATATCCGGGCGTTAGGCCCACCTCCGCATAAGAGAGGCCCCCTTGTATATTAGGACGCGCATATACAATTTGCTTGCTATTTTCTCTCGCTTTCCACTCGTATATTATTTAAATCAATAATTACTCACCTTATACTAATTTGGTTTTCTTCATTTTTTAGGAGTTTCATTTTGCCTTATTTATTTCCCCAAAGGTTGATTCGTGTTGACTAAAATCGTGAGCACCCCATCTTTATTTCCCAATCATGTCTACCCAAATTGTATTAGTACTTAATGAAAAATGCGATTTAAATTGAGGCCTGAACTGCATTTTATGCGCTTTAATGTATTTTGCCTCCACCTTTTGAAAGCTTAAAATGACAAATCTGCATTGCTTTTGCTATTTTAAAATCGCTTTGTTTAATAATTTTCCTTTCTTTTTCATCATGCAAACTAATTTGTCGGGCAATATGTGACATATAATGAAACAAGCAAACAAAGTCTTAAACAACGAGCAAGACTTCAAGAATATAAGGAAGATTCACAATGGAAGAATTGGGGCATTTTTCGTAATAAATCAAAGTCGGATATGGATAAAAACATCAATATGATTGATAAATACAAGCATTGGCTCATGTCATTTCCCTTTGTACTCTTGGGCTACCGCACTACAATCAGGACTTCTATCGGGCAATGCTATATCTTCCGCAGCCAAGTGGATACAAAATCATGTACTGGAAGGCTGATGAACACGCTTTGTCCGGCAACTTTATCTAATAGAATGGCCAAAGATTTTTAACCGGCAATTGGTGTCAAACGCATATCCCTACACCAGATGAAGCCAAAGAAAAGTTTGAATTGGCGGCCTTACGCTTCACCAAATCGAAGAACACTAATCCTAGCTGAAATGGACGACGAAGTTTGGCCAAAAGCTATCAACGCAGATGCGGTGAAAAGATACTACATTTAGGATTTTTCCGTGGACCTGAACTACGTTATGACCTGATTCCCTCAGCGGGATACGTAGGCAGCCACTTCGGCTTCGGTCCCATCTTTAGAAAACCCTTACAAATCTCCTTCGCTTGTAATGAACTACGTCATGACCTGATTCCCTCATGGGGATACGTAGGCGGCCTAAATCGGCTTCGGTCCCACCATTAGGAAATATTTTCTCCTTTATATCACATATGACAAAATGCACCCATCCGATCACCCCGATAGGACAGCAAGCAATCTACACAAGACTCGCTTTGTCCGCTCAAAAGATCGTCATTCTCACATATCGAAATCTGGGCATTTTTAAGGGATCACGAGGACGCCGATAAACATGGAAAAGCATCGAAACTAAGTCTTCATAAGAGGATTTTGGATAAGACGTTTGCTTTGTTTCACCGCATGTCCATTTACATATATGCATACTTTCTTATAAGCAATTTATTTTCAACAAATACTTTCATTAGAGTTTGACAAGATTTTTATTACTAATATATGCATATTTTCTTATACACAATTTATTTTCACCAAATATTTTCATTAGAGTTTGACAAGATTTTTTACTAATATGCATACTTTCTTATAAGCAAATCATTTTCAACAAATATTTTCATTAGAGTTCGACAAGAACTTTTTAATGATAAGCATACTTTCTTATAAACAAAATATTTTCAACAAATGTTTTCATTAAGTTAGCCAAGATCACAACTGCATAGGCTACAGGTCCGAATCAGCAGGACATGCAATATCAAGAGCCAAAGCTACTAAGTCAACGCTAATCAACCGCCTCCTCCCCAAACTCACAAATTTTCTTTGAGTACGTGTTCTTCAGGTTGAAAAAGCAGAAGCCACATCGCTTATGATCAATTCCCCAAAGAATTTCGCACTACAACTCACTACAAGGATTACGCTCTTGTTCTCGCATTTATACGAAGACATCATCTTGACCTGTGGTCCCGACTATTATGTCTGCACAAAGATGTTATTTCAATCACAAAGAACGACAACAAGGCAAACCCGACGGCAAAGACGTCGCGATCACATTTTCGCCCGCCAATTTCAATTCACATGAGTTTGGATCGGCGTAAGATTCAACGTGGAACCCAATTACAGCATCTCTTACAACAGACAACATTTCAAAAACGTCATCGACGTTATGGCAAAGACGACAATCATTTTTACAGCTTTACAATGACGCCTTCAACGCAAAGAACTATCTTTATCAGATCTTAACGACGCCAACGATTACAATGACGCCTTCAGCGCAGCCTATCTTTACTAAGAACACAACAACTATCTTTACAAAGATCTCAACGACGCCAACAAAGATTACAATGACGCTTCAAACAACAAATTATCTTTACGGCAATGCAAAGAACTATCTTTACCGCATCTCAACGGCGCACAACAAAGATTACAATGACGCCTTCAAGAATACCTATCTTTACGGCAATGCAACAACTATCTTCTACAAAGATCTCAACGACGCCAACAACATTACAATGACGCCTTCAAACAAAGAAATATCTTTACGGCAATGCAAAGAACTATCTTTACCGCGATCTCAACGACGCTAACAACATTACAATGACGCCTTCAACGCAGCAGCCTATCTTTACGATTACAACAACGCCATTGACGCATCGCAGACAACAAATATCTTTACCGATCTCGACGACGCCAACAAAGATTACAATGACGCCTTCAAACAAAGAATATCTTTACGGCGAACGCAAAGAACTATCTTTTACCGCGATCTCAACGACGCCAAGAAGATTACAATGACGCCTTCAGCCAAAGAACTATCTTTACAACAACACAACAAATATCTTTACAAAGATTACAACGACGCCAACAACATGACAATGCCGCCTTCAACGCAATGCCTATCTTTACAAAGATTACAACAACGCCGTTGGACGCATCGCAGACATCAACTATCTTCAACAAAGATTACAACGACGCCAAAGACAACAAATGATCCGCAATAGCAAACATCATTACAACAACGCCATCGACGTATCGCAGACAACAAATATCTTTTACAAAGATTACAACGATGTCAACAAAGATTACAATGACGCCTTCAACGCAAAGAACTATCTTTACAAAGATTACAACAACGCTATTGACGTTCATCGCAAAGACATCAACTATCTTCAACAAAGATTACAACAACGCCCACGACGCTACGGCAAAGACGACAACTATTTTTTACAACAACAACGACATCAAAGAAAGTCTATACAACGACGACATCATCAACGCCTATACAACGACGACATCAAAGAAAGTCTATACAACAATGACGCCAACAACATTACAACGACGTCTTCAACACAACACGCCGATCCAACGACGCCATTTCAGCGCCCACCTTATAATGAGGGTATTTTAATTTCCAAAGGCCCACCTTATAATGAGGGTATTTTAATTTCAACAGCGCCCACCTTATAATGAGGGTATTTTAATTTCACCAGCGCCCACCTCCTAACGCGGTATTTCTAAGTTATTTTCTACAATTTTTCTCAAATAGCTATACACTAATTATATCTTAAGCTTTAGTTTGCATGAGTTTTTAATTTGCAGGAATTTCATCACAAGTGGAACTATCTCTTACTAACCGAGGCAAATTGGTCAACGACTTACTTGAACGCCGATCCGCTTTTCCCATTAGTTTCTCAGATCTGCGACTAGTGTCATCCTAAGTCGACACCGGGCATTGTTTCGAATGTGCACTATCTTTTTGCAACTTCTATACCCCTGATTCTATTTCTTACCATGCAGTCCGATGATCGTGACAAAATTGGCTACTCGGTCAACTTCTTTGGCCGAAAACTCTTTCATCGTCTCCGTCCAAAGAGGGGCATCTGTTGACACCCAATTTTGTCCCATCTTTTATGATTTTATTCGTAATTTTTAATATTTTGACACTTTTAAAATAATTTTAAAATATAGGCATATATGTGTGTATCCTCTTATTATTATTATTATTCGCATTTTTTATATCATTTGCATTTTTATCATAATCATAAGTTTTATCCGAAAATTCTATGTTATTTTATTTTCGCAAAATTGCATCGCGTTCCCATTTTTTTATTAAGCATTAAACATTTCGCAAATATAATATTTTATTATTATCACGTCGTTATGTTATTTTAAATAATTCACATCTTTTACAAAAAAAATATTTTAATATTAAACCCCTTTTATATTTTTAAACCCATAACCCATTTTTTATTTTCCTAACCCAAAACAATTTCTAACCCATTTCATTTTCCCAACCCAATACAAATTCTACCCAAACAAACAAGCCCAAATTCCCCAATTAAATTCCCTTATACCCAAACGGCCCACACCAAACAAGCCCAAAGCCAAACTCCCCAATTAAATACTCATTTCCCTAAACCAATTCCCATTCCCTTATAACCCCAACCCAACACCACGGATCAAATTTACATCGTCCAACCCGACCTGCCAATTCTTTTAACCCATCCCCTTTAATTCCCCAAACCAAACAAAACCCAAAACAAAAAAATCTACAAACCTAAACCTAAAAACCCTTCACCGCCAGACACCCCATACCTTCCATACCGGCGACCCACGTCACGGCCACCTCGCTGCCATCACTAACCCCCGCTTTCACCAACCCCTCTCATGACACCCCAAAAATCCGCAACCCATGCCCTTCAAATCCGCGATTTTGGCTCCTTTATTTTGAATTTCAAACTCATTTTTAAGGGGGAATCCACCTATAAATACCCCATGTTGTTCTTCATTTTTGAGGGGGAGATTGGACAGATTTTTGAAAGGATTCTCAAAGGAATTTTCGGAGGATTTTTTGAAAACGATTCAATATATAAATATTTGTTGTGTTCTTGATTTCAAATATTTTGCCTTCCTTGTTATTCAAGAATCAAGTCCGAAAAGGTTTGTTCTCCACTTTTGATTCTCTGATTTCGACACATGATTCGGGTCGGGTCGACCCGATTTGGGTATTATTTCCAGAATTCTTGCATTTTCATATTTCTGTATGTTGGTTATCTGCATTTGGTGAATATTTGATTTCGGGTTGAGTTTCCGATTCGGTCAACATCGACGTCGGGTCGACCCGGTTTGGGTAACATTTTCAGAATTCTTGCATTTCATATTTTATGTATGTTGGTTATCTGAATTTGGTGAATATTTAATTTTGGGTTGAGTTTTCGATTCGGGTCGGGTCGCTGACCCGGGTCGGGTCCACCCGGTTTGGGTAACATTTTCAGAATTCTTGCATTTCATATTTTTGTATGTTGGTTATCCGAATTGATGAAATTATTTGATGTCGGGTTGAATCTTCAATTCGGTGTCGACCGATTTGGATTTCCCAAATTTCTTGCATTTCATATCTTGTGTATTGGTTATCTGAAAAATGAAAAAAATCTGATTCGGTCGGATCATCGACCGGCCTGTCGACCTTGGCCTTGGTATATTTCCAGTTATGGCATTTTTTCATATCATTCGGGTTATCTAAAAATCAATTTCGATTTCATTCCGGTCTGCTTTTTCCGTAATTAACTCACTGCTCACTTTTCCGGTCCTGCTTTTTCGTAATTAACTCACTATTTCATCCGCTTTATTTATTTCTTTTCGTTTCTCTGTTTTTCGTTCATTGGGTTAAACATCCGGTAACGGATATCTTCGTTCTTAATGCTTTATCGCTTTATCAATACCGATTTAGGCCGAAATTGAATTCGAGGCCGCGCTTTTCTTTCGTTTCATTTCTCTATTTTTCAAAGACTGCTTTAAGTATCCGGCAAATGATATTTTTATCGCTTTTTTATCGCTTTAAACTAAACACCGCGTCTTTTCGGAAATTATTTTACGCTTCTCGCTTTCACCGTCACGCTGCCATCGCTTTCATTTTAATTTTACTCATTTGAACACGATACTACACCGGCCGATGAAAAATATCCGTCGATTTTGAGGCCTCCACAGCTGCAAAGACGGAAATATAACTTCCGGGCAATGATGAGGCTTAAACCTTTTTCCAAGATCAACATGTTTAGTAGGCGAGGTGACTAAAATAACCAACAAGTTATATATTCGCAGCCACGACGTGATTATAGTGATCTTTTCTATTTCACCCGAGAGACCAACACGTTTAGTAGGCGAGGCAATCAAAATAACCACATTAGTCATATGTTTGCAACACGACGTGATTGGAATGTTCTTTTCGAATTTAAGTCTGAGCCCTCCGTGATCAAAACATTCACTGTTTTGAATGCGGATATGGAGGTATTTGTATTTAACTGTTTCTAACCGTTTGTTTTTGACAACTTGCAGGGATTAAAGTAAATAACGACGAATTATTCCTCGGAGTTTATTTATTTTATTTCTTTCTTTAATTCAGCTTTTATCCCGCTTTGTATTGTAATATTATTTATCGCACTTATGTAACTATTGAAATGCTTAGAATAGGCAAACTTAGGATTAATTCATAGGGTAGTTTAAGATTTGAAACTCGTCGCTAGCTTATTTATTTGTAGGCTCGGTTGAATTCAAACTTAGAAATCCTTCGCAAGTTTATTTATTTTAGTCTCGTCACGCGTATTCAAGATTTTCAAAACAACTTTTGTCATCTTTTATTTGCTTTATTAATCATACCGAATAAGTTTATCTTTTGTCAATTTACAATTCATTGATTCCCAAAATTTTACTTCTTTGGCATTATAAATAAATTGTTTTACTATCAATTGTCAAATACATATTTTTCCAACTCTACATGTATTTCTCTTTAAATATCATACAAATGCATATTTTGAAAAAAATCTCTACATTTATCTATCTTTTAAAATGCATCTTTTTTTTATTAATTATTTGCAAACATCTTTTAACTTCATGCTTCAAACATGCATTTTTCTAGTAATAATTAACCTGAGTTTGACCGGATAACCGCAAGTTAGCGGATCTTAAAGGATGCCTAACCCCTTCCCTTTAGGATAATAAAGAACCCTTACCTAGAATCTCACTAGTTTCGCAGACCTTAAAAACGGAGTTTACATTGCAGCATTTAGTTTAATATTTAGGTGTCCTAATTCACCGTAAAAGATAATTAGGTGGCGACTCCTCAACCCTTTTACCCAGGAATCACCGAACACGTCCGCGCTCCGCTTTGACCCGAGCAGGGTCGAAAAACGGGCGCGACAATGTAGATCGAGCGCAATAAGCTACATGAGTGATTATTTCGCTTTGGAAGGAAAAAAGCATGTCAAATAAGGTCCTATTGAGTCCAAAAGCCAAACTTGTCATATAAAAAAAGGATGAATACTTAAATTCTTTGTTATGCACTTGAGACATGAAAATGACAAAGTTAAAGAAAAACAAATTGATCATCTGCAGTCCTATTAATAATGTTCGAAGCTGGTTATAGATAATTCATGCAGCGGCGATGATATAGTGATCATTTGCAAAGGAAAAAGAAAGTCCACTCTCGACCATTTTCCAACAAAACATCAAAGGGTGGGTGTTAAGTGTTACTCAGTTCTAACAAGTACAATTGTTACCGTAAGATTTACTAGGAATGGGATTTTTTTTTAAATACATGACAAACTAGTAAACTTGCTCGATTAAAACTAAAATGTTACACTGATTATGGGCTCTTGGAGAACACCCAGGATAATTAGCTAACAAATACAACGGAATAATAGGAATGCAGATGATCAAGTAATGGGAAAGTAAAACTCGAAATCAAAACCTCCATTATCAAATTGAATTGCATGAATTTAGATTTATAGCCTATGCCAAGCTATTGGGAAGCCGGAAATACTTATTTTAGAAAGTTAAAGGTTTCGCCAAGCTTTTAGGGAAAGAATAAGTAGTTTTGAGTAGTAGCAGAAATTGTTTTTCAAAAAATTAAAAAAAAAATTAGCTTTTCATAAGCACTTTTAAAATTTTGGTCAAGCACAAATTGCTGCAAAATATTGACAAAAACGTTTTCCAATTAGCCAAACACAAACTGCTACTCTCCAAAAATACTTTTTCAAAATGCATTTCTAATAAAGAAGTGAAGAACACTTTCTAAAATAAGAAAAAGTTTGAAAGTTTGGCCAAACTGGCTATTAAACTGTTAGAAAGCAAGCCCTTTTATTTACTCCCTCCATCCCAATTTATGTAGAGAATATCACTTTTCTATTATTTAGAAACAACTTAATTTTAAAATTCACATTTTACCCTTCATGAAATAATATGTAGCCGCACAAATATTAAAGCTTGTTTTATAACACAAATCTAAAAAGTCTTTCTTTCTTTCTTAAATCGAGACAGGGACGAGAATTTAGAGAGACAAGAATAATGAGAAAATTATTTCTACTTTTCATTCATCATAATGATCTATTTATATAAAGGTAAGGTCCTCCTTTTCTTAGTCTAATAAGAAAATCATATTCTAATAAAACTACCATAATTACAATTTATCAATAAAACTATTAGGGGTCGTTTGGTAGAGTGTATAAGAAAATAATGTTGAATAGAGTGTATTAGTAATGTTGGTATTAGTAATGCTGACATTAGTAATGCTGGCAATAGTTATGCAAGGGTTATTTTTTATCCACCGTTTGGTTTGGTGTATTAGAAATAACATGCATTACATAATTTCTAAAAATAATTGATTGTTTACAAAAATACCCTTCATATTATACTATGTGAGGAATTTTATGAGCAATTGTGTCTTTAATCATGCTAATGCATGCATTAAAATTCATTGCATTGCTAATACAATAGTTTGCTAGGTATTAGTTATGCATAGGATAATACCAAATAGGGTGTATACTAATGCATACATAGGATGAAAAAGTGCACCGAACAAGATATTGGTAATACATAAAGCTAATGCATGTATTATTTTCTTTAATACACTATACCAAACGACCCCTTTTATACTTAGAATAGGATTCTACCAGTCAGGTCTCTCAATACCCCCATCAAGTTGGAATGCCCAACTTGCTAAATAAATATTCATATTGTGATTTACACAAAGCCTTTGTAAATACATCGGTCAATTGTTTGTTGGTTGACACATAACGAGGAAGTATTATATCAGATTGGAGTGCATCCCGGACATAATGACAGTCAACTTCAGTATGTTTAGCCTGCTCATGAAACACCGAATTTCATGCAATATACAATGCCGTTTGACTATCACAATGCATTTTCACTGGAGATTTATGTTCAATACCTAAACTATGCAGGATTCCCTTCACCATTTCAATTCACAAACCATCATTGTCATTGAACGGTATTCCGCCTCTGCCGATGAGCGAGAGATAATGTACTGCTTCTTGGTTTTTCATGATACAGGTGAATTCCCGAGGGAGACAAACAATCCTGTAAGGATTTTCGAGTCAACGAACATCCAGCCCAGTCCGAATCACACCATCCGTACAACCGGAGATCACAACCTTTCTTTAACACAATGCCTTTCCAAGGGTTCTTCTACTCTTTTGGCTTCTAGGACCATTCCTAGATTGCACGTGCACTTTCCGCACGTACAAGTTAGGATCTGTTTGTAATTCGCCAATTCCTCCCACAACTTAGTGAGTTTTCCATAATAATCCACTATAGTCCTTCCCGTTTGCTTGCACTCAGCTAGTTTCGTCTTTAGTTGTTGCATCCGAAGGCCGTTAATAACGGCTACCAGCTCTCGGATGCTCTTCCATAATTCTTCCACTTCCTCTTTGTGTGTAATCGTTGAACGAAGCATCAGTTCTATGATGTTGCAAATCCACGAAGTCAACAATGAGTTTATAGTCTATCAATCTTCCAAATCTAGTGACTCTTCGTCCGGTTTTTTACTGGGCCGTCGACGAAGCCGAACTTCTTTCTTGCTCTTAGGGCTGTCCTCATGGATCTAGCTCATTCTTCATAATTTTTGCCCTTCAATTGGAATTGTGACAATTCCAGGGTTATCATTCGACGTAATGTCATAGGGAGAAATTATTATTCTTTGAGTTTTGTTTTCTTCACCGGTGATTCCTTTGCCGTTATCACCGCTTTCTTTACCGTCACCTGTCATTATCCTATGGTTTTGTGTTCTTTCTAATGTGGCTCTGATACCATGTTAAAACCGAGACATGGACGAGAATTTAGAAAGACAGGAATATTGGGAGAATTCTTCCTACTTTTCATTCACCAAAACCCTATTCTAATAAAACTAACATAATTATAATTTACCAAAAATAAAACTATTATACTTAGAATAGGATTCTACCGGTCCAGTCTCTCAATAAACAGTGAGCGTAACAAATTTGATGTCTACAACAACAAGAATAACAATACAACAATCAAAGAATTGCTTCCATGAAACTGAGAAATAAGTACTATAGGGGGTCCTGAAGCACAAGGAGATTTTACTCGTTGGTGTCAATTGGGGGTCTGTGGACTTTTGTTGCTCTCCAGGGAGCTTTTGGCCAAATAGGTTTCATGTTACGTCGATCGTCTTTCATTTGGATAGTGAGTAGTTTTTATAATAATAAGTCAAGTCAATAATAATAGAATTGGAGGAGTGAAAGCCACTTGACTCGTTGGACTATGATACTTTCTGTTTTGTCGAGCCCTGTTTTGGTCTCTAGTTTGATGATTGTACGTGCTAAAAATCCGGTACATTCCGTTTTGTTTCTCATCCCAGTCTTTCGCAATACTTCATGTTTACTTCTTTTGTTAGGTCTCGACCCCCAATCAATCGCAGTAACTGGCTGTAAGAGAGCTGACTGTCTACTATTTATGTCATGCCTTGGCATGTGAATATGAGAGAGAGGTTGTAAGTGCATTCTCTCCTACCCCATCTTCTGGAAAGCACTCTTTGAGCATGCTGACAGTGTATGAAACTACCCGTCCTTTAGAGAAGAGATCAAGGGCCGCATTGACACCAGACACGGCAGTGGGATTAGGTTCACTGACTTGTGGCGGCGACGATGATGATGGCGGAGGGGGCGAAGTAGACGAAGAACAAAAGACTAGTGAACGACGATTTCTTTTCGGATAATTTAGCCATACTTGTTTCGTAGTAGTAATTGAGAATTTTGAAGATGAAGAGAAGAAGCAGAAATGGAGATGGTGAGAGGGAAGAGTTGCAGTGGCCATGTCCAAATTTCATGGCATAAGCAGCGCACTAATCGGTTTATCCATTCGGACCACGTCATTACTTCTTGTGTGGCTTAAATAAAAGGCTTAAAGATAGTTAAAAGTTAATTAGTTGCAAATTATTACTCTAATTTTCAAGTAATTATGCTACTACAAATAATCACATGTATCAGTGATTTATCCACATATTTAGTATGGTTAAAATATTTAGTACATACAAGTTTCAATTGATATTGCTAAATATTAATTATTGCCAAGTTTAATAAAACTGTATTTGGTAGAAATGCACCAGGAGTAATTAAGCGTATATAAGAAGCTTTGTGGTTCCGGAAACTCTAACGTCCCCAACGGATCTCCACATTTGTTTTCCACTCTCAACAACTCCCGTCACCTCAGCTTGCCTAGATCAAAGTGTCGCGGCGCACATGGGTGTAGTGACGTCAATATGCTTATGTCGCCCTAACTCTCTAGGTTCATAATTGTCTAAGTTTTGTCTTATATATGCAAGACTTAGAAGAGAAGAAATATACATTGTATTCTCTCTAAGCTCACATTTGTAACTCAGATCTTTCTCAAGCAAATACATTATTCTCTTATTTGGCTCTTATTCGATTCATGGCTTATTTTTCTGATCTAATCTATTAGTTTTCTTTACTTGCTTACTATCATATTTTTTTAATTGTGTTTTAAATCTCATATATTTGTAACCTACAATATTCAAGAGGGTTTTCGGATCGGATATGACCTACTTGTCTTTAAACCCTTGAATACAAATCTCTAACTGTATTTTTGATTAAAATCATTTTTACCGAAAGATAGTTTGGCGTCGTCTGTTAAGATAGAAAGTTATGGAGTTGTCTCGATTTGTAGCTCATTTTCTTGAAAACCCTAAAACGGACACGTCGCAAAGAAGAAGCGTGTCAGGTCAAAACAACATTGCTCGCAACCCGCGGGAGATTGAAGAGGAACATGTGCCCAATGAGCATTAGGTTCTGGAAGAATAGTCTGAGGCGTCACAGACAAGAACGAATGAAACAATAGCCCCGAAAGCAAGTAAGTTTGTAGACAAGGAAGATGCTTGAAGCCATCCAACGGAGAGCCGTGAGGTGCGACCAAGGAACCATACCCCAAAAAGAGGAAAAAAGAACCGCACTCCAAAGTAGAATGGATTTCAAAGGTTGCCACCCGGCAGAAGATGTGGAAGCCTCAGGAGCTCCCGATGCATCCGCAGCAAACATAGGGAAGGTGGAACCTGCAATGCCAGAAGTGAATCTGACAAGACTCATTGCACTAGAGAATGAGCTGCACAAAAGGATGAGCCATATATTTGGGAGCCCTTCTATGTTAAAGGGGTTGGAGCAAGGAAGTACAGAAATATACCCTACAAAGAAGATGCGGCTCCGAAGCCCATCCAAAAAAAGTTCAGAATGCCTAACATTCCCAAGTATGGTGGCACGACAGACCCGGACGAACACATCATGACTTTCGAGGCCGCGATCACTGGGCATAACCTGCATCAACATCAAATCGAATATGTAACGCGCATAAAATGGAGCACTCTCTTGGTATACTCTCTTACCTGAAAATTCTATTGATTCATTTGTTGTTCTTGCATGTGCATTTGTAAAAGTCCATACTGGTGCCAGAGGGTCAAAACCCACAAGACAGATATCTTCACCGTGAAACAAAGGAAGGACGAACCACTCCGCAACTTCATGGAACGCTTCCAGTAGGAGATGATCCAGCTTTCTGAGATCTCTGAAGATTGGGTTGCCGCAACATACGCTGACGGCCTAAACTCCGATAGTACAGACCCATCAAGAAAATTAAAATAAAGCTTGAAAGAGTTCCCGACCAATTCCTGGAACGAGGTGAATAACAGATATACCGCTGAGATGAAGATAGAGGTTGATCATGGGATCGGAGCCGGATGGGGACAATATGGGAGATATCATAATGCCATCTCATACATGCAAAGGGACCCTAGGGGATGGTACAAACCTTATTCAACTCGATCATTACCTAGGCATGAAGGTCGACTGAATAAACCAAGGTATGATCAATGTCAACCCAAAAGAAAAAGTGAAGCACCACAAAAGAAGTCTGTAAATGACTCAGGGCCGCCGAGCGTAGCCTCCTACAACTTTAATGTGGAGATCGTGATCTGGTCATGGCCATGGAAAATATAAAAGAGGTCCAGTTCCCGGTGGTAATTCGGTCAAACCTAAATAAATGGGGCACATAAATAGAGCTTTGGTGTGAATTCCACGGAATACTGGACCATTCAACGGAAGATTGCAAACACTTAAGGTATGAAGTGGCAGACCTGCTAAGAAGGGGTCATTTAAAGGAATTCTTTAGTAGTTGATCCAAGTACGCTAGGGAAAAAGGAACTGGAAATTCGCGAGAACGCCTAACTCGGTAGGGAATGATCAACATGATCGCAAAAGGAATGACGGTAAGGGCAGTATCTTAGACGCAACAGCACG
Organism: Anisodus acutangulus; assembly: GCA_029783415.1. Taxonomy (NCBI): domain Eukaryota; kingdom Viridiplantae; phylum Streptophyta; class Magnoliopsida; order Solanales; family Solanaceae; genus Anisodus; species Anisodus acutangulus. The sequence goes on from CM056500.1 coordinate 10,192,669, forward strand.
AAAGCCTGCCTCCGTACAGAAAAAGGATAAGGGACAAACTCGAAGACCCTATTATTTTCAGCAAAGTGGAACAAGAAAGCATCGAAAGCCCATATGTCGATGCTCATGTAATTTCTGTTCAAATATTTCAATTTAACATTAAGCGCGCGCTTGTTCATTCAGGTAGCACCGTGAATGTTGTGCAACTCCGTGTAATCATAGAGATGCAGTTTACCGGCAAATGACCCATGTAGTGAAAGTTTTGACTGGCTACAACCTGTCTAGCAAAATTACTCGGGGACATATTGAATTGAAAACGTATGTTCAGGGAATGTCAATGAAATCCTTGTTTGATGTCTTCAAAGAAGGAATGTTGTACAATCTGATAATTGGGAGGCCTTGGTTGCACGTCATGAGGGCAGTTTTGTCTACTTTCCATCAGGCTATGAAATTCCCGACGCCCTGGGGGTAGCTGCGGTACGAGGGGATGTCAAAGCAGACCCAACAGAAATCATCCTAGTTAATAGGCAGGGTGACTCGATCAGAAATGACAGGTAGCAATGACAAGCGCTCGACTCCGATATCAACTTCGAGGTCGAGCACCAACATAAGCTGGCAAGAGCCCTCCGTCCAAAGGATCTGATAACCTGAATACCTTAGGGGTTCGTGGCACCAGAGGAGTCAGATACAGGAAGATTCACAGTAGAAGATGTAGAGCATACCTTTTGTCGACCTAACGGGCTCGGGGAGCAGGTATACATGGGCTCGGGCTTAAACCCTGAGTTCAGGAAAAAATTAATTATGTTTCTGAATAACAATATTAGTGGCTTCACTTGGTCGGTAGTAGATATCACATGTGTTCCCCCGGAGTTGGCCCTCCACAAGCTGAACAGGGACCTAGATTGTCAGCCCATTAAGCAAAAAGACGCTTGATTTCAGTAGAACGTAGTCAATTCATCAAAGAAAAAGTAGCTCGACTCATCTAGTCATGAGTGGTTCAAGAGGTAAAGTACCCAGACTGGCTGACAAACATAGTGGTACTCCCTAAGAAACCTGAAACTTTTCAAATGTTTTTAGATTTAAAGGACTTAAACAAGGCTTGCCTGAGAAGCTCATACCCTATGCCCCGCTTGGATCGAGTCATCGATGCGGTGGTTGGGCATGAACTGCTCAACTTCTTGGACGTATCCACTGGGTTTGTCAAAATGCAGTTGAACCCATCAGACCAAGAAAAGACTTCATTCATAATGGAGTACGAAACTTATTATTACATTGTTATGTCATTCAGCTTTAAAATGTAGGGACTACCTTCCACCAATTGACTCAGCGGATGTTCCGTCATCAGCTGGGTTGAAATGTGGAGATTTAGTTAGAGAACATAATCTTTAAGTCCCTGGGAATAAAGGAACGTGTTTGATATTTGCAGAAAGTGTTCGAGATCCTCCGAGAGCACAACCTCAACCTGAAAGGTGCGCTTTCGATGTGGGCTTCAGAAAATTTCTAGCCTTTATGATGTCCAACAGAGGCATTGAAGCCAACCCGAATCATATTCAGGTCATAGAGAAAATACCAGAGGTACTCAGCAGCGCTCGAGAAGTGTAAAGATTGATCGGAAGAATAACGACCTTGGGAAGGTTCATATACATGTCATCCGAACGGTGTCAGAAATTCTTCAACTTACTAAAGAAAAAAGAAAGACTTCCAATGTACCCAGGAATGCCAGCAAGTCTTAAAGGACCTAAGAAGTACCTAACAAACCCTCCCCTACTCATGAGGCTGGATGAGGGGGAACCATTGCTGATTTACCTTGCTGTATTAGAAACTGTTGTAAGTTTTATGCTCATTCGGGAGAAAAAAGGCACGCAGTTTCCTGTTTATTAAACCAACAAGGCCGAAGCCCGGTATCCTCACCTTGAGAAGCTGGCTTTGGACTTGGTAGTTGCATCTTATAAATTGAGGCCATATTTTCAATGTCACCCCATATGTACGGTCACTACTTTCCCTTTAAGGAATATATTGCATAAGCCCAAACTTTTGGGTCGTCTGGCAAGTTGGTCGATCGAAATCTGCTGGTTTAATATCACTTACCGACCCCGGACCGCCATTAAATCTTTGGCCTTGGCCGACTTCGTGGCCAATTATAGCTCGGGTATGATGCCTCAGTCTCACATGAAGTTAGTTCATGAAACCAAAGTTGTACATGAGGAATGGGTATTATATACAGACGGGGCCACAAGCATGGAATGCATCGGGCTAAGGATTGTACTTGTCATCCCTTGGGGGCCACAATCTGACAAGCCATTAAATATGTTTCTTTGACTAACAATGAGGCCGAGTGTGAGGCCACAATTGTAGGTTTAGAATTGGCTCGGGAACTCGGAGCCCAAAATATCTAGCTCAAGAGTGACTCACAGCTGATCATTAATCAAATATTGGGCAAATACGAGGCCAAAGATAGTCGAATGCAATAATATTTAAGTAAAGCTGCCACCCCGTTGGCTCGATTTTAAAAATGGAAAGTGATGTAAATCCTGCGAGAGATGAACTTTAAAGCCAACGCCTTGGCCAACCTAGGCTCGTCATCCGAGACAACTCAGGGAGAATCAGAGTCCATATTCCATCTGTTATGATCCGTCCTAGATTCTGGCTTACACGAGGTAAATTCTTCCAACTCTACTTGGGACTGGCGGAATGATATTATCAATTATCTACATGCATGGACTCTCCCAGAATATACCAAGGAAGAATGGGCGTTGAGAACCAAAACGGCTAGGTATTGCATGCATGAAGAGGAGTTGTACAGAAGATCCTACCTCAGCCCTTAGATGAATATTTAGGGCTAGTAGAGGTCGAGTACGTGATGCGGGGATACACGAGGGAAACTGCGAAAATCACGTCGGGTATGATTCATCAATAAAAAATATAATGAGGGCTGGTTATTACTGGACTCGGATGGAAGAAGATGGAAAGGCGTATGTATGAAAATACGAGAAATGTCAGCAGCATTCTCCGATAATACATCAACATGTTGAACCCATCCACTCGGTAGTGGTTCCATGTCCATTCATGAAATGGGGAACGGATATCATAAGCCCGTTGTCGGGAGCTGTAGGGATATGAGGTTCTTGTGATCATAACGGACTATTTCTCGAAATATGTGAAAGCCAAAGCATTCAAAAAGATTCATGAAAGGCAGGTTATAGACCTCATTTGGGATCATATCATATGCCGATTTGGGATACCAAATGAGATCGTTTGTGATAACGGCCGACAGTTAGTGGGAAAGAAGGTCACTGTGTTCCTAAAAGGGTTAAACATCAAGAGGGTCACTTCATTGTTGTATCACCCATGTGCAAATGGACAAGCAGAGTCAACTAACAAGACTATCATCCAAAGTATCAAGAAGAGGTTAAAAAATCAAAGGGCAAGTGGTCGGAAGAATTGCCATGGGTATTATGGGCTTACAGAACCATAGCTAAAATGAGCACGAGGGAAATCCCTTTCTACTTAGTATACGGGGTTGAAGCCTTGATACCCGTAGAAGTGAAAGAACCCAGCTTCCATTAAACTCAAACCACCGATGAATCTAATAAAGAAGCAATGGTAAAAAGGCTGGAGCTGTTGGAGGAACACATGGAGTTGGTGTTCATACGCCTGGCGCCATAAAAACAAAAAGTAGAGAGGCACTTCAATAGAAAGAAGAACTTATGACATTTCAAAATTGGGGACTGCGTCCTCAGAAAGGTCACCCTTGCAACAAGGGACCCGAACGCAGGTAAGTTACATACAAACTGGGAAAGACCATACCATATCACTGGAATTGCGGAAAATGAGCATATCGAGGATGAGTCCGGAAAAGAACTCAAAAATAGCTGGAACGTCAGCCACCTGAAAAGATTCTACTTTTGAAAAGTCAGGTACATATTCTTTTCATAAGAATATTCATTTTTTGGTTAATTAGCCTTTTCCTTGTTCATAAAGCTGGGATCCTCCCAAGGGGAATGGACATATGTTGCACTCTTTTTCTTGGCCAAGGTTTTGTCTCGATCGGGTTTTCCTGGCAAGATTTTTAATGAGGCAACAATTCGAAAAATGCCTCAAGCTTAGTGTGCCGCATCCCAAAACTCGACTCTTTAATACCTTGCACTCGAGTCTCGGGGGGAGAGGATGGAACAATATCATCATAAGAGAGCATCTTCCAGAACAAACTCTCTTAAAATAAGACTATTGGCAGTCACTGAACTTGCTCGGTCGCTTTCTTTTGATAAATCTTGTAAAATACCCAGAATCATGTACTTACAGGACGAGTCGTCCCCTATAATTTTGAACGAATAAAATTAAAAGAAAGCTTATCTGATTTTTCATATTGAAACGCATAATAAAAAACATTCTGGGCAAAACCGAACTCAGAAGTCGTATGTCCCCAAAAAATCACTTCAAATAACATGACACGACCATGAGAGTCTCCGTGCGTGTGGGTTTTTTTTTAACCTTTTTGTCCCTTTACATAGGGTTGAGACGTCTTTCCCAACAACACAAAAAATGGAGTATATTCCTTCATTTCAAAATTAGATATCTTAAATCCAAATTTCGCGCTATCAATCCTGGATGTGACATTCTGAATTAGGTCAAGGCAAGACAACCTCAAACATAAAATGCCAGAAATTGCATAGGCGTGCACCGGTTGTCAAACCTTGGCTTAAACAACAACTAGTCGAATAGTAGCATAGTTCTGGTAGATAGGTGCAGCGGTCATGCCTTGACGGTTAAGTGCAAATTTAAAAGCCAATGGATCGCTATGTGATCACAATAGTTGCAATAAACAAAGCGCATGTCAAAGCGTAGAACAAAAGGCAAGAAAATAGTTGTCATTTGTATAAAAGAAGCGACAAGCGCTCAACAAAAACATTAATATGGGGAATACAAACCCAGTGGTCTAACAAACAATAACACAAAGACTCAAATCCAAGAAACAGTAAAAGGCACAAGTGCCCAGAAATATCCATCAAATGGCACATATGCCAAACTTAACCACAAAAACAAAAAATTTCATCAAAGGGCGCTCATGCCCACTTAAAAATAACTATATTTAAAAAGGGTGTGCATGCCCCTATAGACCCACACATGTTGAAAGAACCAACACCAAAGTTAAGTCAGTGGGGGGGAGCACTATCACCACTAGAAGATCCAACAGAAGCGTCGGAGGAGAGGGGAATCTCTTCACTTAGATCTTCCATATCAGCTTCAGATGCCCCTAAATCCACCTCTACATCAACAATGGCTGAGGGAACGTCAATCGCTCCTATCTCCACCCCTTGTAGAACCTTGAATCGGGTTCGAAGGACAACATGGTCCCGGAGCAAGGTGGCCTTTTATTAGTCACCATCTCGGTGAAGCATTAATCGCTAGTTCTTGGCTAGGAGACGAGCACGAGAAACCTCAAGAGCTTGCATCTTCGCCCGGGTGATATCACGATCAAGCTCAGTCCGAACCACCTGCTCTCCCATCAACTAACGATCCTGGGACAAAATCTAGAAGGTCTCTTCCCTGGCCTACAACGCCTGCTTAGACTCTTTCCATCTACCCTCTAGAGTGGTCCTCTGCTCCAAGAGATCCTTATGCTCGATCAAAGTTGAGCGACCTCCTCTAGAGACATCGGTTTTCCTCCTCCAACCTCTCCATATTCCGAGAGGATGCTGAAAAGATCAATGGCGGAGAAAGCGGCAACATGCTCCTGAAAAGTTAGGCAAAATAGAGTTAGTATACGCATGCGCATTGAGAGCAAATGGCATAGTAAAAATGACCTAAAATACCTGAAGAAAGATGTTCGCGAGATGGGCCAAGGAAGCTTCCAGACCGAGGTCAGAACCGATAGCAGGTTGAGTAGGAATAGAAGGGCCAGCGCTCGTATCTCTACTTTCCATACTTTAGGGTTAGCCTCTGCTGGTCCCCAGTTCCCCGACGGCTTCGATCGATGGAACATCCGCATCCCCGAACGCTACAGCCTCTTCCTCATCATTCTCCACCAGGACCACCCTCTTCACATCCTTCTTCTCATGTTTATTAAATCGGTGGCGCGTCCTCATACGCAAGCCAATCCCGGAGGTGGATGCCTTAGCATCACCCGAAAGCTCTCCCTTTTTACTGACCCTAGCTTTTACGACGACTTTGGCGATACGAGCCTGAGCCTCATCTTGGGTGGGCATTTTTCTGGATGAACCCCCTCTAGTAGGGAGACCTTCGAATAGAAGAGCAGGAAAAGATGTTAAGGCAAATCATAAATACAAAAACAAATTAATGATGCAAAGCCAATAGAAAGAATCTCATCGTAGCTCTTACCCTTTCATTCATCGGCAAAAAGGACCCTCCAAGTTCGTTCAATACCTTATGAGGCTCGGAGCAAGCCCATCACCCAACCAAAGATGTCGGGCAGGGGCTTAGGGACCACATGGGCCGCTGCAAGGATGAGAGATAAATCAGTCAAAAAAGAACCTAAATAAGTATGGGCAATAGATAGAAAGTCACTTAAGAGCGTTGTCTAATGCTCTGGAAGGGGGTCGAAATTGGTGCCCTGAAAACGGTGGGTAGGAATTATCACAAACTGATCATACCACTCCCAGTCATGATTGTCCTCGATATTGTGATAAGGGCCCTGCAGCCTCTGAAAACAAAATTAATTATTCCTCCGTAAAGTATCCGGGGGGAATAAAGGTGGATTAGGGGGTCCAAAGTAAATGAGAGATGGGCGAGATCCGCCGAGTGTTGTAGGCAGCGGACTATTTTCCACGCCTGCAGGGCCAACTGCCCTAGACATACGCCATATCTTTGGCAAAAGACCTTCATCACTCGGTGGATTAGGAGACCAAAACCAATGGTAAACGGATAGGTGTAGATAAGCGACATCACAATGATGTGTTGAGTAATGCTGGTATTGAACGGAGGGGGAAAACATCAACGTCGAAGCCCCATCTGCAATCGATACAGACTTGGGAGATGATAGAATTGTCAATTAATGAGATCATGTCTTCCACAGATTCGAGGCGAATGTTTACACGAAAATCCCGCTCAAAGTATAAATTAGAAGGGATGATCTCAGAAGCAGTAGAACCCAAATCAATGACCTTGGTAATATTGGATGATGACGGTCGGCGACGGGACGAACCTAGCTCTGACCTCATTCTTGCAAGAGTCAGGCCGTCAGAAATACCTAAGGTAGATGAAGAAGTAGCCATTTTTGAAGGAAATACGTGAAAGAGACATGAAACTGAAGTTGCAATAAGTAGATTGAAAATGAAAGCGAGAAAAAGTGATCGTGACTGCCAGTTTATATAGCCAAGAGAATTATCACTTTTCTTGGAAATCAGAGAGGTGTGCCTTGTCAGTAGGCGTTAATTGGTGTCTTAGAAGAGGCGTTGTCGATTGAGTGGCTGAGTATATTTAATGATCGATTGACTAAACGTCTGATAGTGAAAGGATGTGATGTTTTGGTTCCCGCAAAAAGATCATTTTTAAAAAGGCGCGTAGACTCTTCCACTTCTCGATTCCTTGAGTTCAAGAGTCCCAAAAAGTGGGGGACTATATGTATTGGGTAGAAATACACCCGGATGCATTAAACATATATAAAAAGCTTTGTGGTTCTAGAAACTCTAACGTCCCCAATGGATCTCCACATCTGTCTTTCACTCCCAACAACTCCAGTCACCTCAGCTTGCCTAGATCAGAGTGTCGCATCATATATGGGTATATTGACGTCAGTATGCTCACGTCACCCTAACTCTCTAGGGTCATAATTGTCTAAGTTTTGTCTTATGTATGCAAGACTTAGAAGAGAAGAAAGACACATTATATTCTCTCTAAGCTCACACTTGTAACTCAGATCTCTCTCAAGCAAATACATTATTCTCAGTTTTGGCTCTTATTCGATTCATAGCTTATTTTCAGATCTAATCTATTAGTTTTCTTTACTTGCTTACTATCATATTTTTTTATTTGTGTTTTAAATCTCATATATCCGCAACCGACAATATTCAATCCTGGACTCAATCAAGAGGGTCTCTAGATCGGATACGACGTACTTGTATTTAAACCCTTGAATACAAATATCTAACTGTATTTTTGGTTAAAATCATTTTTACCTGAAAATAAAAATCCGCTATATGTTTTGCATATTTCCTTTAAATATTTTAGCAAATATCCCAATTTTCTTGGGAAATTACATTCCATGATCTTTAAATGAAAATTTTTACCCCTGTTTGCTGCATGGACAAACCTTCAAGGTTAAAAGTTAGTGTTGCCCATTGGACAAAATAAGTGGACTATCCCAAAGATCCAACCCAAGTTAATATATCAAATGAGTACTTTTGAAAAATTAGGATTTAAACAAGTGATCAAATGGAGTAAAAAAATTCAAGACACCAACTTCCAAGGACATTTTCTAAGCTAGTGTTTGGACATAGAGTTGGTTAAAGTTTTTAAAATTGTGTGAAAAAATGGTTCTTGGAAGTTGAGTTGTGTTTGGTGATGCATTTTATTTGAAAAAAAGTTGAAGTTTTGTGAGTGAAAGAAAAATTTACCAATTTTGAAACTTAAAATTAAAGAAAATCAGACTAATCATACGAAGGCAGAAATAAAGGCAACATCACCGGGTAGGTTCGCTTGCTCCACTTCATATTCATTCCAGTTTTTTTAAAAAAAGTAGACCTAACCTAACCTAACCTAACCAAACCTAACTATGATTAAGGAAAGAAGCTACTCCCTTTATCCCAATTTATGTTATATAGTTTGATTGAACACGGAGTTTAAGAAATAAATGAATATTTTTAAATTTTGTAGTCTAAAACAAGTCAAAGATATTTATGTGGTTATAAATCATCTTGTTAAGCGTAAAAGGTTAAGTTTAAAATTAATTTGTTATTCAATAAATGTGTCATTCTTTTTTGGATTGACTAAATATAAAAGTGGTAATATAAATTGAGTCAAATAGAATATATTTATAGGGGCGATTCTTACTCCCTCAATCTCATATTACTTGGCCACTTTTCTTTTTATAAATAAGAAGGGTATTCTTACTACACTACTATTATCTTTCTCAAATTAATTGCATTCTAATCAATATTGGTTATTTTTAAAAAATAATTAATGTCAAGGGCAAAGTAAAAAAAGCACAACTAAGTCTATTTTATTTTTAAAAAGTGACTAAATAATTTGGGAAGAATATTTTTAATAATATGGCCAATTAATATAAGACAGAGGGAGTAGTTCACTGCTCATTTTCCAATCCGAAAAAGCATCTCAATTTAGGTTCTATTTTTGTTGGCATATGAGAGAGCGGCGTGGTCTACAGGTAAAAGCCAGACGGTTTACCTTCAATATATTTTAAAAAAACTGATCAAATTTCATGACAAAACACGTTTTTTTTGTTGAAAAAATGTAAAAGAAATCTATGTCCAAACAGGAGCTAAATCTCAGGTTAGATATCCTCCAATTGGGCCATAAACCATCGTAACCTGCCCGAAGCTAGAAGGCCAACTAACTATCATAAAGCCCAATAGAAAAGCCTTTTAAAACTTTCTGTTTTCGTCTCCTCTTCGCCCTCCGCAGCTCATTCTAGAAAAGTCAGGTCTTCTCCCCATTTGATCTCTTTCCTCTTTCCCTTTTCTTCCGATCTGCATATTTAGGTTTTATTATCCCAATTTTTCAGTTTTATTTCGTACATACGGATAATTATGGCTGTTTTTATCGTTTTTCCACCTATTAACTGATTAATTTTGTATTGATTAGTGTAAAAATTGCATTTGCAGGTGAATTTGTTGAATCAAAGTCTTCGTCTCCAATATCTTTTTGCCATGTGAGTACTGTTGATCTAACTATTATCTCTTCATTAGTAATTTAATTTTAGGTTTACTTTTGATGTGATTTATGTGTCTCATTTCGTTTCTACAATCAAGTTACTTCAAGGATATCACTGTTTGTGAGTAACTCATTTAATATTACTATAGATTACGGTGTTCTCCATACCATATGCGTGGGTATATGTTATTCTTAATTAGTTTATTCAACTATAAACTGTGGCTATAGGTTGTTAAAACTTGAGATTCCAATAAAAAAATTATAGAAAATTTTGATCTGGACTATAAAAAAGATAACAGGTTCATCATCTATATTTCATTTTTTTGGCAAAGAGCGAAGTGTTTGACCGAACCAACTTGAGGTAGGTTGTTAATTGGAACTATTAGTTGAGAGAAGTGAAGTTGATGGAAATCCTATAGTAACAATAACATACCCAATGAAATCCCACAGAGTGATGTATGGGAGGGTAGAGTGTACGCAGACCTTACCCTTGCCTGGGGAGGTAGAGAGGATATTTCCTGTAGACCCTTGGAACAAGGACAAACAATTCAAAGCAATATAAAAAGTCAATGCAAAATACTATTAAAAGCATGGTAAAGCTGTCTGGAAAAAAGTAGCCGTGACTACCATAAATGAATACGATAATCGAAGCACATGAAACAACATATAATCAATAAGCTACAATAGTAATACTACAACTACCAATATGAAAGGATATCCTATAGTATAACTATATTTTGTGATTTTTTCCCTTTGTTTATATAATATAGAAAAAACCAATAGTTTGATTATACTGAAAATGTTTGTTTTCTAAGGTGCAAATAGTTACCAATTTAACACATCTATTTAAGACACTTGACTAGTGACCTAATATTCCTAAGTAGATGGATGAATTATGTTCTCTCGGAAGTGCCACGTCTTGGCTAGAAATGGTTTGAGTGGAGAGTGGGTTTGAGTGTCCTAGAACCGAACCTATCCTGTTATATTTTGGATTTAGTTACTAAGTTTAGGACTTCATCATAGCCTTCAACAGTTTGAAGCATAACTTTACCTTAATTTATATTTATCAGCTTACACTTCGTTGACTGTGCCCAGATTCATTGTATAATTAACTTGGTGTTATCTGTAAATGTTTAAAGTCAAATCTTTTTTAAATTTCAACTTTTAATATCAATGTCACGTGGTTCAACCATGCTAGCCTACTCCTATTTATTTTGTTGCATAAAATATTTTAAGATACCAATTCATTTTAAATCTTTAGCTATTAAACTTTGATGAAAAAGGTACTTAAAAAGTTCATTAATAATATGCACAGAAGTGTGCCACAAGTTCCAGCGCGTCGGTAATTTCATGTATTAAATAAAAGTGCTTTGACACAATCCTTATCCTTTCTCTGATGCAACTGTTTATTCTTAAACCTTATCATTTCTTTGGTGCAACTTCATGTATTAAAGAAAACTTTCACGTATCGATTCTAATATTTTGGACACAGCTGCATATTATTCTACCCTATTAGATTGGTTCTGGATTGGTTTACGATTGCCCTACCCATTTATTAGCCTGTGGTGGATAGTGTGGATAGTACTATAGATTGGTTTTTAGTGACAAGCAACATTCTCTAGTGTACACTCCATGTTGAAACTTCCAATAAATCTATCAGTGGTGCTTTGTCACAAAGTCCGACCTGCTTTGAAATGTTTTCCTCTTAAGCCGAGGGTCTATTACACTGGGTATGTTTTTGTTGTTTAAATGCACAAGTATTTATGTTGATATCCCCTATTCTTCTCTATTTGTGCAGCGTGTTTGTTGATGTTGCTAGCTGTCAAAAAACAAATATCCATTTTACTTAGCTTACAGTAATATTAACGAAGAAGCACCACAATGGGATGTTTGTGAATAGTGTGTTGGTCATGTTCGTATGCTTGTATTCCTTGCAGACTAATAGGCAGAGAGACATTTTCCAGCCGCTTTCCTAATAGCTAATTTATGTCAGAAGCATCTGATATTACTCTTAGACGATAATCATCTAAATGATTTACAAATATTAAGCTCATGTTACAAACTAGGAGTTAGACTGTTGTAATTAATGGCAAGTGACAAGTCAGTGACTATTGAGTTTGTCTTGACAAGATATATGAAAAAAGCTTAAATGCAAATTTGATTAATCAACAATTCCCTAATACCACTTCTCTAGTTGTATCTGTAATTTTATACGCTTAAGAAAGTTTTGAAGTATGCTTCCCTCGTTAAGTGTTGGTGTATATTATGATTTACATGCAGGATTTTTTTAATAAACACACAAAAAAGAAATATCCTGCATGAAAAAAAATTACATGTAGGATTTGTTCTTCCGAGTGTGAGCTTTTGATAATATTGTTATCCCTTAAAAGATACATTGCTGATGGTTTTCTTTGTTCAGGTCGGACGAGGAAGTTGTTGACCCAAAGGCAACACTGGAAGTACAATGCAAGCCTAAGTGTGTAAGGCAAATAAAGGAGTATCAGGTGATTCCCATCACATTGAAACAGCCTTTCAATTATCTCAGAGGTTTTTTTTGTTCCTATATAAATATTGGAACTGTTACTATCTCCTTTTTTGGGTGTTCTACTGATTAAACTAGTTATGAGGATGAGCTTATAACATATGTTTTTGTTAGTGGGAGGTTAATTCTATGATTCTTAGCATTATCATGTACTGTTTCGTAGATGGGTATATAGTTGATTCTTCTGTTTGTTTGAGAATGAGTCATTCTAGTGTGATAAGTGCCTTTAAATGGAATACAATGGTATGTTTTTCCCCAATATTCAAGGTTCTGTAACAAACTTCAATTTGGACAGATTTGGGCTCACTGTCAGGAGTGGGCCCCCTCTAGGTTATTTAGTGAAAAACAGCAAAATTATATATCTCTTTCGGCCTCAATTTTTTTAATCAGTCTTCACTTTTTCCCCTTAAAAACCATTTCTTCCAAAACTAAATCCAACCCACATAAATATAATATTTTTACAGAAAAGGGTCAAAAGTGCCCCTAACATATTGGAAATAACTTAAATCCCCCCCTCCCCTCCCCATTGGCCCAATTTCCCTTAACTTCAATTTTCGGGTTAAAAATGTCCTCCTTTCACCTATCGGACCACAATTATCCTTAACATTAATTTTCGGGTTAAAAATGTCGCTCTTTTTAACGGAATTATGAGATGGCATATATGGGGCTTTAATTAAATAAGTGACACTGATTTATTGGTCCACATGGCCCAACCATAAATAACCTGACAATTCGGGTTAACCCAAAGTCCAAACAACTAGAAACCATTTGTGTTCAGCAATGGTGGCTACTTCACCAGACTAGAAACCATTAAATTCAGAAACCAACAGAACTCAAGAGTTATAACTAGTCTATATAACAACTCAACAGTTCAGCAAGAGTTGATGGTTATAATTTGAATTCCTTGTCGGGTTCCTTGTAGAAATGATGTTTTTGAAATTAAAAATACGTCAAAATCCATTTTCGAAAACACCCGTTTAATCTTGCAACAAATTTTCGGGTTTAAAATTCAACTCTAGCTTCAATGATCGTTCAACGATAGCAGTCCAAAGTTTTCTGGCACAAATTGAATTCCAACAATTATTAATATAAATTGGTTTAAAAGTGGTTTCTCAACCTCAAGAAATGAACATACTTCGAAAACGTTCCACAAACTTCGGATTTAGTCATACCCAGCTCCTTCGATGCTTCACGTTTTGTGACTAAATGGATTCAAAAGATAACAATGTCTTCATTTGAAGCTGCCATTTTTGGTTCAAAACCAGTGCAGAAAAATGAATTCTGACCGGTACGTGGACCAATATATCAATACCGCCTATTTAAATAAAGCCGCACATATGCAATATCATAATTCTGTTAAAATTAGGGGCATTTTAATCGTAAGGGCAATTGGAGTCCAATAGGTGAAAAGGAGGTGAATTTTTAACCCAAAAAATAGCATCAAAGGCAATTAGGGACTTTGCATAGTTAGGGTTTGTTGTTTGTCGCGTGCACATCGTTCTCACTGTTCTATGATGGTTAACTGTTGATCTGCTTTATTTATTTATTTGATGTGACAATTCTTTTGGGCGAATGTCACGTTAATGTTTACTTAATGGGACAGAGTATTTGCATTTTGTCATTTGTTGCGGTCACGATAATTTATAGCTTGCAATATTTTGATTGTTTTCACTGCCCTATAAATCCATAGCTTCAATCTTCCTTCTGTTTGTTATAACCCCCTTCTTCCCTTTTTACTCTTCTTTTGAGGGGTTTGGGGGCGGGGGTAGATAATAATGAGGTCTAGAAGGTCAGCTTTTTTCAGTTGCCTGAATATTTGCAAATGCCCTACTTCAAGATTTATAGTGATTTTCTCACTCCGTGGCTCTAATTTGGGATCTGCATCCTACAGGCATGTACTAAAAGGATAGAAGGTGATGAATCAGGGCACAAGCATTGCACTGGACAGTATTTTGATTATTGGCAATGCATTGACAAATGTGTAAGCTCCCTTGTCGGTCTGTTTAGCTTTTTTTGGATAGGTTTTTTGGGGTGTGCTAAGCAGCTTAATAGGGGCCTGTCAATGCTCCATGTGCTGCCTCTTGTTTCTTCTCTCCACTTTTTTTTTGAAGTTTCTTTTTGGATGTTGTTTTCTAATCTTTTCATGAAACTGTTTACCCAGGTTGCCGCGAAGCTATTTGACCACCTCAAGTAACAGGGATTAAGTTGTTGATCCATTCCAATTTTATCTTACTTTTTGTTGTTGAACAAGGCATTGCCATAATATCCCTTCCTGTGCTGCAGACTTGCAATCCCTTCAATCAACTTGGTTGCTACATGGGAAATTTTGAACTATGCGCATCTTAAATAGTGATTAATAAAGTATACTCCTGGGTTAAATTGTGTGGACCCTTTTATTTGTTCGAACAATTGAGAATCTCTCAGATGTTATTCCCTGATTTTGTTCTATCCGTACTGTAATATGTGCACCCTCTTTCCTGATGGCTTCATGGGGAAAATCTTGTCTGCTGCTCATTGAATCTTGTGCCTATATGGGCAAGTTATAAATCAGTGATTTATTTAAGCACAGTTTTTTGTAGTTTTGTATGTTTAATGGTTTGTATTCGCTGATTAGTTGCATTAAAATTTGCATGCTGAGGTTGAGAATATTGATAGATGAGTTATTTTGAGCAAGGCAAAAGTGCAAATGCAGTCAGCTGAGTGTTCGCTGCTTGCTCTACCCAGTGTATTTGTGGGTTTTCTTTCGCACTTTTCTCGATGTACTGTAAGTTCCTTATTATTTGGTCGATGGGGAGGTAATAAGTATCGGGTGAAATGATCGATCGGGTGTTCACCCTAGCACTAGGCTGGGGATGGTATTGCCATTAGAGTTTAGAAGGCCATGCTAAGGGAAGAGAGATAGAAGAGACATCTTATCTAAACCGAATCAGTTGAGTCTACAAATCAAGTCTTGTTTCAGCATGGCTAAAAGTAGCCATGTAGTAAATAGATTAGACTACTATTCTTGTATTTAAAACAGTGATCCATAAAAGCATACGATCAGGATTGGAAACCGAAAACGAAACTTCTTCCTACAATAATTTTTTTTACCATATATGCTGCAAAAATGAGCTATGGGTAAAGGTGCCACATGATAGGCTTTAAAATGCAATTGCTGCAAATCAATAAATAAAACTGTCTCATCTCTAATTAATAATAATAGAAATCTTTTGATAAGACGTTTGACATAATTCAACAGCAAATGATCTCCTTTTAGATATTATTAAGTGTCCAAAAACAAGCAAATGCACATTTTAGCAATCTTAATTATTTTTCGCCATCTCGTCAAACAAATATAAGATTACTTCAGAATAAGGTGGTGTATACGGTGGTTTTTGAAAAAGATTATTTTCTTAAAAGGTGATTCTCACCTTTTTTTGTCGTGTCATGTACACCGTTCTATATTTAATTTGGACATATTAGTGAGGTTAAAGTATCTCATAGTTACAAGTTTCAGTTCAGTAGTTAAGTAAAAATTGTTGTCAAGTTAATTAAGGTTGTCTGTGTATCCGAACTTTTTCTTTTTCACATTTCACTACAATTGGGGCCATAACCCAAAGTAACCTCAAGAAATTGGATAGTTTTCTCTTCGAATAGCCGTTCCTTAATTTTTGTCCTTCGAGAATTGACACGTAGTATTCAAAGAGAGGTGTTATAGTATATGTTATTTGTAGATGACATAGTACTGATTGAAGAGACTCGCAGTTGTGTGAACGCTAGGATGGAGGTTTGGAGACCCTTGAATCTAAAGGGTTTAGATTGAGCAGGACCAAAAACGAGTACTTAGAGTGAAAGTTCAGTGATGTAACACACAAGTTCGATATAAAAGTGAGGCTTGACATATATGTCATTCCTAATAGATAAAGTTTCAAGTATCTGGGGTCTTCTTTTTCAAGGAAACGGTGAGATTGATGATGATGTTGCACATTGTATTGGTGTTGGGTGGACGAAATGGAGACTCACCCCTGAAGTTTTGTGTGATAAGAAGGTTCCACTAAAACTTAACTTCTACGAAGGGGTGGTTACATTGACTTTATTGTATGAGGCAGAGTGTTGGCATGTTAAGAACTCTCATGTTTAAAAGACGAGAGTTGAGAAAATGAGGATGCTGCGGTGGATGTGTGGCGTACTAGGAGATATAAAATTAGGAATGAGGATATCCAGTATAAGGTGAGAGTGGCCTTTGTGATGGACATGATGAGGGAAGCGATGCTGAAATGATCCGGGCATATAAAAAGAAAATGCGTAGATGCCCGGTTAGGAGGTGTGAGAGATTGACAATAGTGGATTTAAGGAGGGGTAGAGATAGACTGAAGAAGTATTGGAGGAGGTGATTAGACAGGACAGGACACAACTTCAGCTTAACAAGAACATGTCGTTAGATAAGAGGATATGAAAGTCGCGAATTAGGGTAGAAGGTTCGACGGTAGTTGAATGTTGTCTCGCTCTCCTTCAAGTTACACTTGGTTAGATAATATTCATATTATTCTCATAGTTTCTTGTTCTTAGATCTCTGCTACTATTTGTTGGTTCTTCTGTTTTGGTTATTGCATTAATTTGCTCGGGATGCTATGTTACTCTTTTTCTATTATTTGTTATGTCTTTGTTACTTCTTTATTATCTTTTTCGAGCCGAGGGTCTTCCATAAACAATCTATCTCTACAAGATAGGAATAAACTCTGGGTGTACTCTACCCTCCCATACACCACTTGTGAAAACACATTGGATATGTTGTTGTAAATGGTTTGGTCTTTAATTTTTGACCTTTAACATGTGAGTATTATGATGTAAAAATATAAATTTATTCTCCGCAAAGAAGTTATTTATTATTAAGGCAAAAATTAAAGACCAACACAAAATAGGGACAAAAGTGCCAATGACCCACTAAAAGACCAATTCAAAAAGCCCAATAGAAAAGCCTTTTTTATGTCTTTCTGTTCTGTCTCCTATTTGCCATTCGCAAGCTCATTCTAAGAAGAGTCAGGTTGCTCCTCTTCTACGCATTTGATCTGCTTCCTCTTTTATATTTTCTTCCCATCTGTATATCTAGGTTTTATTATTCCAATTCTTTTTTGTTTATTTCGTACATATGGAGAATTATGTGTTTTTTTAATCGTTTTTCCACTTCTTAACTGGTTAATTTTGTATTAATTAGTGTAAAAATTGCATTTGCAGGTGATTTTTTAGAATCAAAGTCTTCATCTTCAATATATCTTTTCCATGTGAGTACTGTTGATCTATTCATAATGAAACTATTATCTCTTCATTAGTGATTTTATTTTAGGTTTACTTTTGATGTGATTTATGTGTCTCATAATTAACTTTACAAGTAGGATATCATTGTTTATGAGTAACTCATAGAATCTTACTGTAGATGATAGTGTCCTCCATACCGTATGTTTGTGTGCAATTCTTAATTAGTTTTTTCAATTATAAACTGTGTGGCTTTAGGTTATTAAAAATTGAGATTCTGAAAATAAATTATAGAAAATTTTGATCTCGAACAGTTAAAAGGATAACAGGCTCATCATCGTTATTTCGACAAAGAGCAAAGTGTTTGACTAAACCAACTTGAGGTTGGTTGTTAATTAGACCTCTACGTTGAGAGAAATGAAATTGATGGAATCCTATCCTAAAATAATTTGTTGTGATTTTTCCCATTGTTTATAGAATGTAGGAAAAACAATAGTTTGATTATACTTGCGGTTATTAAAAAAAAGAAATAGTTTGATTATGCTCAAAATGTTGTTAGCTTTTTAATATGCAAAGAATTACCGTTTTTAACACATCACATTGACTAGAGACCTAATATTTCCAATTAGACGGATGAATTCTGTATCTCTCCGAGAAGCAGTACGTCATCTCTGGAAATACCTTCAAGCTGTTTGATTGGAGAGTGGGTACGAGTGGCCTAGAACCAAATCTATTCTGTTATATTTGGATTCAGTTACTAGTTTTAGGACTTCACCTTATCCTTCAGCAATTTGAAGCTTACCTTACTTTACTAAGTATTATCTATGATTGCCAGTTTTACTTTGTTGACTATATATCTAAACTACTAATAAAGGCCCTTCATTGCATATCTAACTTGGTATTATCTATAAATGTTTAAAGTGGAAACTTTTTTCAACTTTCAACATCAATGTCATGGGGCTAAAATCTTTCAACCATTGTAGCCCTGCTATCTTCTATTTCTTTTGTTGCATAAAACATTTAAAAATTTCAATTCTCTCTAAATCTTAGCTATTTATCTTTAAAAATGAAGAATTCTTAAAAGTTTTTTAATAATATGTACAGAGTAAGTGTGCCACAGGCTCCAACGCATATGTATGTGTGTGTGTATATCCTTTTCAGGCGATTACCATGTTTATGGCGCTATGCCGAGCAAATGCACACTTACTGAAAACTTCAACAAGTTCTACTTAATTTCCTGTGCTAATCAAAATTGTTTTGACACAAACTTGATCCTTTCTATGATACAACAGCTTATTATTTAAGCTTATCCTTTCTTTGGTTCAACTTCATGTATTAAAGAATACTTGCATGTGTCAATTCTAATATTTCAGATACAACTGCATATTATTCTGCCTATTAGATTGGTTTACACTTCTATCCATTTATTAGCCCATAGTGGATAGTATTATAGATTTGTTTTTAGTGTGAAGCAATGTTTTCTTGTATTCCTTGCAGACCAATAGGCAGAGAGACATTGCATGCTGTTTTTTCGCAATAACTATTATGTCAGAAGTATCTGATATTATTCTTAAATGATAATCATCTAGTTAGCTCATGTTACAAACACGGAATTAGACTGTTCTAATTAATGACAAGTGACAACTCAGTGACGATTGAGTTTGTTTTGGTGTGATACATGAAACAAAAAGAGGAAATGCAAATGTGGAAAATCCACACTTCGGTAGTCCCACTTCTCTAGTTGTATTTGTAAAATTTGTATGCGTAAAAACTTTTTGAAGTATGCTTCACTCTCTCTGTCTTGGTGTATATTATGATTTACATGCAGGATTTTCTTCCAAGTGTGAGCGTATGCTAATATTGCCATCTCTTAGAAGATACATTTCTGATGGTTTTCTTTGTTCAGGTTGGACGAGGAAGTTGTTGACCCAAAGGCTACAATGGAAGTAACTTGCAAGCCTAAGTGTGTAAGACAACTAAAGGAGTATCAGGTGATTCCATCACAATGAAACAGCCCTTCAGTTATTTCAAAGGCTTTTTTTGTTCTTATATAATCTTTGGAACTACTACTTATGTCCTTTTTTGGGTGTTCTGCTGATTAAACTAAATATTGGGATGAGCTGTAACCAAGACTTGTATCAATTCAACTATCAGCTACTCGATTTACCTAATCAACTAATATAGTAACTCAGGAGAATTTTCTTGGTATGTTACTCTGATGGGATGAACCAACATGTGACTAAGGGGCTTAATCTGGAACTGTTTGGTCTTTCTAAGTAGCCAAAAAAACATGTATATGGGCCTTCAAGTAAGCCCCCCCCCCCCATATTGGCACTCCAGATTTCAACTGGTCAGCAGAATGCTAGTATTTATATGTTCCTTTTTTCCCCGTGTAACATGTTCTTAGATCAAAGAGGAAATGCGAACTTTCAATCAGTTTGGACTTCAACCCTGCTCAATTTTCTGTATCATAGCTTTCTATGGGTCCATTGTTCTTCCAACAGATTGCTGTAACAGTTTTTGATGAACTGTGTGCTGTAAGATTTTCTTTATCCAAGACTCTTAGATTTAATTTTGATGCCGAACTTTTTCCAAGTTAGTTTTTGGATTTCAAATTCTTGTTGTTCATCTACTTCCTCTGCCTAACATCTTTGTGACCAACTTAATTGTTTGGGTAAAGAATGTGCTTTGGACACGGGGAATCCGGGTTTCTAACTTTTGGAAGGATTTCAGTCTCTTTTTCTGTTGAGTGAAAGGTTTTTTGGGGGGTTCTGTATAGTGTATTAATCCTGAACAATGATCTGTCGTTCATTTGTGCTAACTCCACATAAGATAACAATACAGTAGCATTCATTTTATCTTCAGAACAATTGCATCTAATCTGTTCTGTGTTATTCCTGAACAATGATGGATCATACATTTTTTCTGAACAGCTGCCTGAGTTTTTGCAAATGCCTTCAGAGTTTATTGTGGTTTTCTCACTTTGTTAATTTGGAAATCTGCATCCTACAGGCATGTACAAGAAGGATAGAAGGCGATGAATCAGGTAGCAAGCATTGCACTGGACAGTATTTTGATTATTGGCAATGCATTGACAAATGTGTAAGCTCTATTTCTCTACTCTCCTTTGTCGGTCTGTTTTGCATTTTCTTTGGGTTGGGGTTTTTGAGGGGAGGGGGTTAAGCAGCTTAGGGTCCTGACAACTTCCATGTGCTGCCTCTTGTTTCTTCTCTGTTTTTTTCCCTCCTTTTTAGTTTTCTGGTCGTTTTTTATTTATTTGTTGTTTTCTAATCTTTTCCTGAAACTGTTTTCACAGGTTGCCCCGAAGCTATTTGAGAAACTCAAGTAATAAGGATATAATTTGATCCATTGCAATTTTATCCTGCTTTTTCGTTGTTGAAGCAATCCCTTAAATCAACTTGGTTGCCGCATGGAAAAATTTGTACTATGCACATCTTAAAAAGTGATTAATAAAGGATACTTGTGGGTTAAATTTTGTGGACACTTTTATTTGTTCAAATAATTGAAAATCCCTCAGATGTTATTCCCTGATTTTATTCTGTCTGCACTGTTATATGTGATTGCTTCGTTGGGGGAAATGTCTTCTGTTACCCGGTGAATCCTGCGCCTATATGGGTGAATCATAAATCAGTGATTTATTTAAGCACGGTTCTTCATAGTTTTGGATGTTTTAATGGTTTAATGGATTAGTTGCTTTAAAATTTGAATGTGACCTTTTTAGGTAGAGAATATTGATAAAAGTCTCTCTCTACCTACCAAGGCTGTAGTTAAGATTTGCGTATACTCTACCCTTTTCAGACCCTACATTGTGTGATTTCATTGGGTATGTTGTTGTTGTTGTAATATTGATAAAAGAGTTATTTCAAGTAGCCAAAAGTGCAAGGTGCAGTCAGCTGCCAGTGTTAAGCTGCTTGCTCTTCCTCACTGTATTTATGGGCTTTCTTGGTACTTTATCTTCTTATTTGGCCGTTGGAGAGGTAATAGGTATCCGGTGAAATGGTTGATGGGGGTGTTCACCTGACACTACAAGATGTTAATCTATGGGTAATCATAATATTATATTAACATAGTAGTAGGTGAAATTTCCCTCAAAATCCTCTAAAAGCCGGGCTGGAGATGATATAACCACTAGGGTTTAGAAGGCCATGGTCCGGGAAGAGAGAGAGAAGTCTAATCCAAAATGAATCTGTTCAGTCTTTGGTGTTACTCAACAAATCAAGTGAAGTTTCAGAAGGTTATCGGTCATCACTCACTTCGTTTCCCTCATTCCATCCTTAATATGTGGGCAAACTCAAAATAAGTGGGGAGGGACTCATGTTCATGCAGTATAATATTACAGAAATTATTTAAATTTATTCTATAAGCAATAAAATAGAATTAAGACTTAATCTGATTGAGCATGCCGATTAGAATATCTTCTCCACATAGAATTTCTCACTTTTAGTTCCAAAATAAGTTAAATTATGGTACTAGTCATTAATTGCATAAATTCACTAATTTTACAAAACAATTCCTGAAATAATAGCTCCATTATGTATTTCATCAATATATCTAAGTCTTAGCAATCAATTGTTTCCACCCTTTGATCCTTCTGTTGATCAACAGTAGGATCACTAGCAGCTATTTTCTGAGTAGTTTCTTTAGGTATCCATTTTTGTTCTATCTTTGATTGATCATGTTCTTAATCTGGTCTCTCTTACTTAACAAAAGCATGCCTACTTTGAGAATATAGAACTCATCAAGTGTCTATTCATACACACCAACTTGTTGAAATATTCCTCCATAAAGATCCATGATAGTAATTAGAGTGCACTACTAAAAAATCTCTATTTTCTCACAGATTTTCTACTGGAAAATGTTTAGTGTCTATTTTCCACTGAATATCAGTGTAAAACGTAAATAGTAGTGTTTTCACACTGAAAAATTAGGAAGTTTTTCAGAAATGTTTCAGTAGTAACCTTTTTTCCATCGTGCGGTTTTCCAGTGAATTGGTCCGTGGAATAAGGTGGGAAAACCTATGTTTCTAGTAGTGATGGGAAAAGAATTAGCGGCATTTTTGCAAATGAGATTCTGGACTATTTTGCAGTACATCTCCAAAAATTGAATAGTGCACTTACAATTGGACTTAGTGAATCACTACTCCAATACTCAGAGACAACTTAATATATTTTACCCACATTGGTATATCTGTAGGAGTTCAGACTTGAAATCAAAGTTTGGTGAATACAACCTGAGTATTGTTGGCCTATTATTCACCCTATATGGTCTAGAATAAAATATCTCATTGAGATCCTCTATATTGTTGAACTTCACCACATAAATACCCTTCATCATGAAGAAACAACTCAGTGATTTCAACTTGCTATCAGTGCTGAGTTATAACATTCTTTACAAAATTATAATCAGCGAAATTTCCAATTATGTAAGTTATTAATGAAATGTTTCTCTCTGGTTAATTCAATGCACGTACTTCACTATCTTTTTAAATATTTAATTTGATATTTCGATTGATCAAGTTCATAAAATTTATCTATAAATTGGAATATGAAAATGTCAATTTAAGAACTTGTGTGATCTTTATATATATATAAAAGATTTGAGTGAATATTCAATCAAATATATAGAATCTATTTTAAATTATCTCTGTTAGGAATTTTTACACTCCAACGACTTAAACCGATAAATTGTAATTTGATTATTCTAAGGGAAAAAAAAAATGTAAACGTGAGAAAGTATTGAATGATAAGTACGAAAATTGTTTGTAATAATTTTAATTTATTTATGTATGATTTTATGAGTTTGTGATGATAAAAAGAAAATTGTGAGAAAGATTAAATTAAAATCTGAACTTTCTATTGCCATGTGAATAAAACTCTAAAAATAACATAAAACTGAAATGAAGAAGAAATGTAATACTATCTTAAAAAGCATTCAAACAAGTTTTGCTTGGTCCAATATAGGGAAAACAATAGGAAAAACGAAAATAAAATTCCAATCTCCATGCATGAAGGTCCAACTCATTGTTCTCGTTATCATCGTAAAATATAGGTTGAATAGGAAAATCCAACTGGTCTATAAAGTTCAGAAGGAATTTCATTCAAATTTATGATTGATGAATGTGAAATCTGAATACTATTACTTCTTATTGATAGAGGCATTTGTGCCTCATGGTTTTGCATGCACTCGTTGTCCACCAATGTTACCTCTTCTGTATGTTATGTTTATGGGTGATATAAAACATGATTTATGAATTCACGATTAGTGCAACTGATTTGGCTACAAAAAGGGCATATGAGTGATGGAGAATAAGAACTTGGCATTCTTAAGAAGGAAAAAAAACAAGAAATCAATGTCAAACTCAAAAATATTTGATGTCAAGCAAAGCCTGAAAGTTTGTTTTAAAAAAAATTAGCTTAACTATCTTACTTATTCAACACGAGAACCATCACACTGATTTATGCACATCAATATTATGAATTTCATGAAGAATTTATAGGCGTCACTCACTTCACTTATGAATTTTACACCTGATATTATATGGTAAGTTTTTCAAAAAATTATACCGTTGACGCTAGGAGCCACACATAATATTATATGGTAAGTTTTTCAAAATTATACTGTTGACGTTATGAGTGACAGCTCTGCAAATAAATTTGAAATTCATTGATATTTTTCTTCTATTTGAAGAGTTTTGTTTTCTTTTTCACAATTTATACTTCATTGTTGCATTAAATTAGACACCATATAACAGTTTCTTTCTTAATATTGCGGATATCATAATTTTTTATAATTATGTTGTCTGGGTTTAATTTATTCAGACCTCATATAATATACCGGATAGTCAAACCTTTTTACTAGTACAGATATTGGGTATATCAAATGAAAAGAATTCACAGTGTCACCCTCAATTGAGATAAGGACAATTCCATCAATTTACCCCAAAAAAGTTACAGTTGAATTTGTAAGTGTTTCTAAGGATACGTGGATCGATTTAAAATAAAGAGTAACAAGCAATTAACAATGAGTAAGAAAATGAAAACAATAAGTAAGAAAAATAGCTTGTAACGTTGTAATCAAAGTGAATTCCTTCAGCCAGATTAGTTCGGGCCTTTGCTTAACTGCTTCGGTTCTGTTCTGAGTCAACAGTGAGAACTTTGTGATTAAAATTGTAATGACCAAAAGCGTACAAGTATAGAGTGAAAATGAAATGCCCCTTCAACATGAAGGTTGAGCTCCTTTTATAGCTGTGAGTACAAGGAATTAATGCCCGAGAATCACTCTCCAATTAAATACAATTAAATGACAATAATGATCTCATAATGAACAAGGATTAATGACCGACGTCATATCCAGAACGGGTACGCGCTAGGCTCCTCCGGTTCTTCACCCGATGTCAACTAGTTCGGTCACTATCCGACCCTATCTTGATACCCGAACTTACCTCGACGCAACTTCATCCAATACGGAACTCTGCAGCCTTCCTCGACTTTTATTTTTAAACCCGTCACGTATCGTGCCAGTTTTTACTGTATACAGATAGTCCCACATTTTTCGGATCAAAATTTATCGAAGTAATGGAAAGTGAAAATGATTTCTTCACTGTCTTCTCCAACTTTGCGGGGTCCTATATCCCCTCTAAACTCTAAAGTATTTTAACTAGAATTACTAAATCTGTGCTTAGGTGGCAAGGAAAGTGTAATAAACTCTCCTTGAGAGAGTAAGAGTAAGAAAATGACCATCCAATTAGTGCTCAACAACAATCTGAAGAAAATGAGCATCCAATTAGTGCACATGAGATATTAACTGCTGTATTTGGCGAACAAACTGGCTATGTTAATGGAAAAGGGTACGGAAAGAGGCCCACAAAAAGAGCCTTGGGCTAAGGGCGATTTTAGGTGCTAAAATTGGTGCACGTGAACATTTGGTCTCTCCGTAAAACTAGGTATTTTATGTATATATTTCTTAAAATTAGTATATTACTAACTGTTGGAACTCATGCTACAAAAAGGCTAAATGATGCACTTGGTCTAAGATTGAGTTATTCACCTAGAGGACTAGGGATCAAGTCCCACTTAATGGTGAACTCATATTCCAGAAATCCTAGATTCGCCTCTGGAATGTGTCTCAGGTAGACTTTTAGAGGAAAGTATGGCTTGTGCAATGGTAAGTGTGTGTCAAATGCGAGAAGAACAAATGGCAGCTGAGTTGCAAAGCAAGCTAAAAAAGGAGCGCACACGCATGGATCTACAAGTTGACAAAAGGATCCAAGAGCAAATTAAATTACTGCAATGGTGATCAGAGAGACAGGTAGTCTATAATTGATACAATGAAAAGCCAAAAACATGCAATAACTTTATCGTACTCATAAGTTTTGTGGTATTGCATCAGTTTTATGGAATAATTATGTTTTTTGTATTAGTTGTTGACTTGTGATAACAAATCAAAGGTTTCTAACCCTCTTTTAGTTGCTCTATTTTTTATCTGTTGATATCTTATGAGCTATGTATATTCCATTTCCCTATTGATACTTATTTTCAGAAGCAGCTTTCTAACTTTAGTCGCCACAAAAAGTCCAATTTCTTGTAGTGAAACTTCAATTTAAGGATTTCTAACTTTCCAAGGCTACTTAATCTATACATAAGAAGCTTTATGAATTACTCACTTCATTTTCAATTTATATATATACAGTGGATCCACTTACCAGCATAAAAAGAGTATTGAAAATTAGCGGAACAACTGATTTTGAATACAGTGAATAAGATTCCTTTTTTTTGGGGGGGGGGGGGGAGGGGGGCTAAGAATGGCTCCAAGACCCCAAGAACATGATAGTTCTGATGGGATCTTCCATGTTTGAACTCTTCCTTCTTTGATTTTCTCTGCAAATATTATAGAACTTAGCTGCAGTACTCCCTAATTCTTTGGAAGTTTGCTTTGAATTAATTGCTTTCGATAGCTTCTCTCTTGTCGTTCTCTTTGATTTGTGAATCAAGAACTTATCATCTTCAGGGACATGGTGAGGCTTCATTGTATATCTTGGTGTGTTGAAATATTTATTTTGTATTCTTAGTCTGCCTAAGATATTGAAGTTTCTTATAAATTGAGGACAAAGTGCAAGCACAATTTATAGAAAAACTACTACATGAAATGAGAAACATTACAGAAGGCATATATGATCGATAAGTCCACTTATTAAGCATATATTCCTTTTGTTTGTGGATGTGATGGTGTATATATCAGCTTGCTCGTATCACTAGTCATATTAGCCTGTTTGTTCCAATAAATTTAGATTATTTAATTGTCCAGTTGCTTAAGATATCGAGATTCCAGATAACAAAGTTGGAGGAAAAGAACTTTTACTTTACTGGAACAAGAATATTATTCCATTTGGTGCTGTTATGGATTAGATGCCACCAGATAAGAGCATAATCCTGTGTTAGGGTGTGTGTGGGGTGGGGGTGGGGGTGGGGGTTCTTGTTCTTTTCATTTTTAGAGTAGATTACTTTATGGACCAATATAAACATCAATTTCAGCAATTTTATACGGTTGATTTTCTATGCTTATTTATAAAAGTAAGTTATACCGCTTGGTACTTATCAGTTAATTTTAATCAGATAAAGCAAACGGTTCTTTGTTGGTCTACTTAATAGGAAACGGAAAGGAGGTGCGGTTGGGTCTAGAAACATCAATTGATTATAGGTTTTTTAGTTATATGCATTGACAGTGTAAAGAATGTTTATCATAGAAATATAACATGTAAGTATTTTATAAATAACTTGAATGTACCATATATACCAGTACACATAGTAAAGCACATAGATATGGATGACTGTTTATTGTATAGCAAGACAACAACTTTAGACAGGAAACACAACATAATAAGACAAACGCTTCTGTGAATATATATGGTCATCCATTAGCTCATGATTTCTTCATTTTTGCAGCTTCTCCAAGCCCTTCACCCAATCTGGCCTTGCCAATATATCAGCACACCATTTACTCACACGAGGATGTGAATCAAAGATTGCCTTAACTTTGGTACCCATCAAGTAATATATATTTGGTAAGTGGTGCAAATCAACAAGTGTAAAAGAGTCTCCACTTAAGTATTTTGACTCTGTCAATCGAGTTTGGTAGATGTCAAGAACCTTAGACAATTGTTCCTCACTCTACTTCACAATTGCATCATCTGTGCTCATGCCAATCATTGGTTTTATGCATAGTTCCCAGGTTAATTTTGAAGGAGGTGATTCAAATCTTTGGCCTTCTACTTCCATCCACACTGACATGATGGCCATTTTCTTTGGATCTTGGAGTACTAGTTGGTAGCCATTGCTAGAATAAACATGAACAATGTACTGGGTGATTGCCCTTGATTCTGCAGTACAAGTCAAATTGATAATGTGAAAAACCAGTTCACTATACGGGAATTTAGAATCATACTAGAATGTCAAGGTTAGGATTTGAACTTGTGACCTGAAGCAACTCTTGAACTCCCTCTACCACTATACTAAACTTAACTCTTGTGGACGACAGTATATATAACCCAATTTTTTATTTTTATCCTATTTGCACAGTATAATTATTCGATGAAGGGGATTCAGTTGAACCTAGAGGTGGTCAGTGGGCCGGGCTCGGGTCTGGCGGGCCGGGTCTGGCGGGGTCGGGGTCGGGGCGGGACGGGCGAAGGGGTCGGGTCGGGTCTGGCGGGGTCGGGTCTGGCGGGACTTGCTCCAGTCCCGTCCCGATCCCGTCGGAATCGGGTCGGGGCGGGGGCGGGTCGAGGTCGGGATCGGGGCGGGTTCCGGCGGGTTTTCCTTCTTTTTTTTTTCTTTTTTTTTTTTTAAATAACATATGTATAAAAAAAACTTAATAAACAAGACAAGATAGTGTAATAAAAACATCTCAAAGTTGTTTTTGTGCCTCTTATATTATTTAATAGACATATGATTTTTTTGTAATACAAATACAATTGTCTAAAATCTAAATTGCAACTTTGTGGTGTTGTCCAAAAGTTGCAAATTACATAATAAAATTGCAATTAAAAAAATTACATTCTCAAAAAAACCTGTTCTAATTGCTTGATGATTTCCTGTGGTTCTTCTGTTGGAATTGGTATTTGTTGGTCAAATTGATCCACGTCGCTTCCACCACATTCGGATAAGATTTCGTTGTAGTTTTCGTCTTTTTCTTCGTTGATCTCTGGTTGACCGCACCTTCTCCGCTCCGCTCGTATCCAATCTCTGAATAATACTGCAATTTCCAAGTTGTCTCCGGCTAATGAGTGTCTGTGGTCTCCTATTTGATATCTGCCGGCAGAAAAAGCGCTTTCAGACGCAGTTGATGACGCTTGAATGTTCAAAACATCTCGGGCCATCAATGAAAGTGTCGGAAAGGTCTTCTCATCCTCCAATATTTCAAAGAAGTCTTCATGTCCATCTTCATTGATAACTTCTTGGTACGATGCAAACCCTGCAAAACAAAAATATCCAACTCGCTAATTTGGTTAATAGTAGAGGTAATGCGGCGCACATTCTATTTACGAGGCTTTCAATACTAGCTGAAGAAACAGCATGTCTTTTGTGAGGTTGTGTTGAAGATGAAGAAGATGGTATGGAAGCCGGTAAGTTACTAGCATTTTCTTGTTGATAAAACCTATATATTTTTTGCATTGGTCTTCCACGCTAGACAACACTTCTTCTTTAGTTTGTTCAATAGTTGGTGGGTGATTTAGATTTTTTGAGACTTGGAGGTGGTAGTACTTCTATACAATCGTAAATAGTTTCAATTAGTAATTTAGTACCGTCTATTTTTATAGTCGGATTTAATACAGAACCAATAATATAAATAGTGAGAATAGGAATAAAATATTTTTTTATTTTGATAAATATTTTTTAATAGCTGCCATATAAGCTGGTTTTTCCATATATTCACTAAGTAATAAAAATATTAGAGTTATATAAAACAACATAGTTGAAATAGTAGGATAATATATACCGGAAAATTCTTTTGTTGCTTGAAAAAATTTCTCTAAAAAAACAATAAGTTCGGAAATTTTTACCCAATTACTATCTACAATCAAATCAGCTGGATTTTGATTATGAGAGTTAAAAAATAAAGTTATAGGTTTTCTATAGTCATAAGCAACAAGTAGTTGCTCGTATAAAGAATTCCACCTAGTGGATACTTCTTGTGGAATTTTTCTATAAGATAGTCCACAATCGTGACAAGTTTTTTTATATTCTTTTCTACGTTGTACTTTATTACTTTTAAAAATAAAGTTTATAGCAAATTGTATTTTACTAAGAATGTCT
Organism: Anisodus acutangulus; assembly: GCA_029783415.1. Classification (NCBI taxonomy): domain Eukaryota; kingdom Viridiplantae; phylum Streptophyta; class Magnoliopsida; order Solanales; family Solanaceae; genus Anisodus; species Anisodus acutangulus. The sequence continues at coordinate 10,222,603 of CM056500.1, forward strand.
TCAAAAAGTGATAGACCATCCTTTACAATTAAGTTATATATATGGCACGCGCATTTTATATGAAAATGATCTGGAAAAGATGGAGTTAAACTATTTTTTTAAATTGTAATTGCGTAATTGTTATTAGAAGCGTTATCTAATGTAATAGTCATAATTTTATCGGTAATTCCGTAATAATCGCACACTTGATAAATATTTTACGCAATAAAAGTACCAGTGTGCCTATCATCTATATATCTATACGCTAAAATACGTTTTTGCATAGACCATTTATAATCTATCCAATGACAAGTTACAGTTAAATAATCATGGTCGTTAGTACTACGACCTATATCAGACGTGATAGATACTTTGCCATTAAAATGATATAATGAAAAACGTAAATATTGTTGATATTCATGCGCGAATTTAAATACATCTCTCTTAACAATTGATCTAGGAAAACCGTTAAAAGCAGGATTATATATATCTCTAATGTAATGAATAAAACCGGGAGATGAAGGAAATGAAAAAGGCAAACCCTCCACAACAACTAATTTTGATATTGCTTCCCTATCTCTATGTTTATTGTATTTAGGGCCTACAATTCCCCCCGTCATAGGGTTAATTTGACCCTGTACTTGGTCCGGGATAGTATCAGTATGTGAACCTTGTCCCGATGGAGCGGGCGTTTGCGCACCCGATTTTGAAGCCTGGTATTGGGCATACCTACCTGGATGAGCACTTACTACGTGTCTAATTAAACCCCCCGTCTCACCGTGACCCTTTTCAGTTTTAAATTTTAAAACATTTTTACAAATTTTACATATAACTACTTGATTCTCTACGTCCCTATCAAAAAATGTCCATGCATCTGATTGTAATGGTCGTTTTGCTGGACTTCGTCTCATACTAGGGGGAATAAGAGGTATTTCAGTTGAAGGTGCACTAGTGGGTGTGTTGTCATCAACATTAGTGGGTGTATCATCTAGATCATCGTCTAAATTAAAGTCTTCTTGAGTTCCAGAAAATAGCTCCTCGTCTAAATCTAATGATATTGTAGGAAAATGTTGAGTATCAACAAAATCATTCTGTGTAGGAATAAGATGACTAGAAGAAGTATCATTGCCCTAGTTGCCCCTACTAGAAGAAGCACCCTTACCCTTACCCTTAAACATACCTCTTAATCCTTCCATTTTAATTATGATAATAAATAACTAAATATAATAAAATTAAGTGCGCTAAATAAAATAAACAGACAATAATAATTTAATGAAGGAACGAATGTACCAAACGTCGACGCAACGTCGACGTGTAATCGAGAGGTTGAAAATTGAAACTTTGCTCGATGGAAGATCCTCAAGCTAGTTGCCAACTTCACTCCCAATTCCCAAATGAATAAATAAAATTGAATATTTAATAAATAATGTAGACTTGTAGAGAGATATATTGAGAGATTAGAGAGATTGTAGGAAGATTTGTGAGAAAGATGGAGAGAAAATGAGTTATTTATAGTTGAAAAATTGGGTTAAAGTGTAAATATAATAACTTATGGGTTAAAAATAAATATTAAGGGATAGGGGGGTTGGGGGAGGGGGGAGGCCTAAAATGGCCGTTGGCCACCCAAAATCTAAAATGGCCGTTGGTGCAACGGTTATATTTGCAAAGGGGGGCTCTCGAGCGGGGTCGGGCTCGGGACGGGCTCGGGGCGGGGGCGGGGCGGGCGGGCCTGGGGCGGGGCTCGGGTCTGGCGGCACGAGACATTGTCCCATCCCGAGTTCGAGTCCCGCTACAGTTTTTTTTTTTTTTTACGCGTGGTCGGGTCGGGCCGTCCCGGCCCACTGGCCAGCCTTAGTTGAACCCCCTTCCTTCTAACTAGCTCTGCCACCGATTATAAGCTAATTACGAGTAAAAGTATCTAGAATAAGCACTAATTAATAAACTAGTTAGTATAACGACTAACTTGTAATAATGTGATAAATTACATTGATAGTATAAAAATAATTACATTGTCTCTGTATGTATTGTTGGGTATTTTTGCTCTATGGTACTTTATAAAGCAGTACGGGAAGTATATAACTATTACAAGTATTCGAAAGGATAAACAAAGATTCAATAATTCAACTAGTAATCTGAAAATTACAATATAATCACAAAACTGAAATTACAATTTTGTTGAAGACGGAAAAATGGAAACTGGTTTTGCTGAGTCGAGTGTGGCACTCTGTCCTTAAGACAATATTGCCCCGTATGTATCCTTTATACGTCCTGGACAATTTGTCTCCCAAGATAAAACAGCAATGGAACACTTGAGCAAAGGAAACTCAAGAGCTACCGTGAAGAATATTGAGTAACGAAATGATGCATTGGAAGTTGTAGGAAGAAGAAAACTTTCTGCTTGTGTAAGCTTCTGAATTTCGTGTATATTATATGTGTGTTCTTAGTGCTCAACAATGGTGTAAGGGGGTGTTTATATAGGTGATGGAGGGGCTGAAAAACTGCCTCCATAATAGCCAAATAATGGTCATTATGGAGGTAGTAAAGTCACCAACATAAATGGTGAAAGACCAACAGATTTGGCCATTATAGGAGGAGTAATTCACCAAAATAAATGGTGAATTGAGAGAGCTTGGCGTTTCAGCTTTGATCGTCCAAATTCGACGTTCGAAACTTCAGGGACCAAAGCGTACATCTTGAAACTTCAGGGACCAAGCTGTACATCTGAAAGAATTACGGTCCGAATTGTACATCTGGAACTTCGGGATCAAAGCGTACTTCCGGAAAAGTTCTCTCGCCCAAAGATAATATCGAAGGCCCACGACCACGACCCACGACCGTGGACCCGTGGACCCGAACCCTAAGTCGAGCGGAATCGAACCGGGCCTGAACCGACCGGACGGCAAGCGGCGGCGGCTGCGTGTGGTCTCTCCTTGAACCGAAGCCCACGTAGGCCCTCCCCCCTTTAACCCCATGGGATCCCCCTTGGGGTCCCACACCCCAAACCAATTTCGAGTCTTATATACACAACAATTCTTTCTTCCTCTACCGATGAGGGAGAATTGAACACAATACCACACTTTCCATGCTTCAAACACCTTACTTCGTGGACCAATATCTCTTTCATTTCTCAATGAAATTTGGCGAGTCTTGGCCCTACGGTTATCTACGTGCCAGTAGATCATGCATGTGTGAAGAACCGGATTCTCCAACATACGTAACACTAGTGTTTAAGCCGTTAAAGTTGGTCGGTCGCAACTCCCGCCAAAGGCAAATTTCCAACAAACCCCTCTTGAAAGAGATTTTGGAGCACTCACATGATGTCTTTTTCATTTCGGCAAAGAATATTTCAAAGGACCGATGTTGCATAAGGAGAGGTAGCCTCGACTTTGAACCTTCCATAGTTGAATACCATCGGACTTACTTCATCACAGCGGTGAACGTGATGTCTTGAACCGTCGGTGTTTAGTGTAAGCCAAGACAATGATACCAACACAACAAATTCCCTTACTCTCTTCTTCGTAATGTTTTGTCCGCTTTGGCCATGGACAACGTCTTGGATTCTTAAGTGCGTTCATTTTGAGGCGGCCGTCCTCGCACTTAAATAGGTGGTCTCCTGCAAGGTATCCTGCTATACCCCACTTCACAAGTGTTAGGAACCATTAAAAGTTTCCCAAAAACCTAACCTCAACTGTTGAGGAGCATTATAGGTTTTGAAAACTTAACCTTTACCCACACTGCAGATAGCACTTAAAGTCTATCGCGGGAACGGCTTTGGATTTGGTATTTCTTTTCAGAAATCACTATCCGAAGTGCTCATGCTTCCACTGAAGCGATCAACTGAACCTTTACAGCTTAGTTTTCCCATTGAACCAAATTACTGGGATCTCCAGTTAGTAAGGTTGGGTTACCACTGTATTGGTCCGTATATTTTGGGTTTTAAGCCCATTCCCCTAGACAGGCAGAACACTTGATCTCTGGGTAGTCCCTCAGTTAGTAAACAAAGAAGTGACACCCGTGATGATCAACTGCCATACGGTCTTATGTCTCCTGACAAATCCTGACAGATATGTCCAGACGCCGTCATCCGTGTCCTTCCTAAAGCCGACCGGCTAGCCACAGTGTATAACTGCTGAAGGCACGGGTTTCTCCCAATAAGGGACGTCCTCTAAGGAGTCGTGAAGTTACTCAACTTCTTTCATGCTTTGTATAAAGCGATAAACTCCGATTCCATCATGAATCGGCCGATGCAAGTTTGCTTAGAGGATTTTCCAAGAACCACCATACACATTTACTTGTGGCTTTGGTGTTCTTCAGATCGATGTCGGTTGCATCACTATGTTCTCTCGTAATCATTTGGACATCCGTAATACTATAATCCGAAGATAAGCGAATAATTCAGATATCGTCATATCCGACTTAACACTTTCTATTGATCATGTATTAAGATCATCAGTGAAACTTAGTTCAACTGATCTGTTTGTAGGACGATACCAGGTCGGTTGTAGTGTGTACAATACATTGAACTACACGTGATCTGTGCGTATCGCTCCTTGTCTATGGGTGCATCATGATTCCAATCAGTTCTATGATTCATATCCATTGATGGCTTCAACGAGACTGTCAACTATCGACCAGTCCGTTAAATGTCTTTAGAAATCCAATTCTTAAGATGTCATCTGTGATATCCATATCTTTCATATCGAGACTTTATTTCAATATGATTTTTACTTTCAGACTATTGATTCTCCAACTGTTGGCTTTCTAACTTCAGAGTCAATGTTTCTGTGCTCAGATTCATTGTTTCTGTTTTATCTGAAACTTTCAGGACCAAAATATAAACATTTTAGGGACCAAGATGAAAGTTCAGGAAGAAGCCCAACAGTCCAGAAAACCAACTCTGATTCTCTTATTCCAACTCTCCGGTTGGGAAGGCTGTTTTAACATTCATGCCACGCAAGACTGCAATGGCCCATGATGTTAAGCTACTCCCAGGGGAGCACATGTACAAGTAGCCGAGGCTTTGAACTCGTCAGTAGATCCATCTACTTTGTACTCACTTTTGAGTATCATTTTTCACAACCCAAAGGTTCTTTTCCCGGAGGAAGATCAATCATTACGCAAGTATGGTTCTATATGATGGAATATATTTCTCTCTTTAGCTTCTTTCCAAAGCAGCGCTTTTGGAGATAACAATTATTTGTTAATTGTCCATGGTTCGTTCTTAACCATACAAGCTAGAAGGACTGGAACAAATCCTTGTCCCCTCTTTGCTCCGTCTTGGTTCAACATCTAGAATCCCTGAGTTCTGCAGATCTGGAATATTAAGTTTCGGATAGCCAGCAACTTTCGAGTCCTGAAGATACGAAATGTCTAGTTCCGGATAGTCAGGCCCTCGCGGGTTCTTGTTAACCTTGAGCAATTACTCCTTTTTCCTTTTCAAGGAAAGTTATCTTATAAGAATTCAACATTCTTTGACGCCAAGAGGCGATAAGTACTACTGTTATTTTGAGAACCAAATTGGATATGCAATCTACAGTCTTAGGTCGAACTTGACCTGTTTCGGTAGTCCAACTTCTACCAAGCCACCCCACATCACAACTTTTGTATGTGAGATCCTTTTCATGTCTCACACAGAGAGTTATCCTTATCATTATGCGGAGTTCCGTTGAGGATCGCATTAGCGGTAAGGATCGCATTAGCGGTAAGGATCGCCTTGCCCCACATAATTTAGGCGTACGGGTTTGCGCTTGGCTAACACCGTTAGACTGAGGTGAGTAATGAACAGTCGTTTAATGAACGCTGCTTCACATTCTCCCCCTCTATCGCTATGAATTTCGCAATCCACAGGCTTAGTTGATTTTCAACTTCTGTTTTGTAGCGCTTATCCGCTTCAACAACTTCACCTTTGCTTTTTATCAAACAAAGGATTCCATACGTTGTACCATCATCAATGAAGATCACAACGTACTTGTCTCCCCCCTCTATTTTGTATAAACTTCAAATCACCCAAGTAGGTGTGACTAAGTTCTAGAGGAGCGGTGCTTCTTTCGCTATTCCCTTGACGGAACTTGGAAAGGTGATTTTGCCTCTTCGCCTACCTCACATTCATTTTGAGGGTTTATGTCGAAAGAAGGCAACAATCTCAACATCGTTAGCTTTTGAATGACTTATTATTTAACGTGTCTTAATCTATGATGGCATAGATGCACGGATTACAAATATATCATTCATTTGGCTATAGACATATTGTACCATTCTTAGTTATTACTGCACTGTTGGACTAGTCTCAAACCAACTTGACCAACAACGTCCCTTAAACCAAGTTAGGAACATGTATCACCTCTTTTAGAGTGATCTCATTCCACTCAAGTCCTATTGAGGACAACCTCTCCGGCCCCTTTGATTTTAGAGGTGGCGTTTCTTCACATGAACAACATCTTGCCCGTGGTTGGGGCGTAACCTGATCATATGTGATCTCGATACTCGCCCACTTCAGTTGCTTTGGCGATCGAGTGTCCAATTTCTTTATCGCCTTTCTTTAGGCCTTCAGATCATTAAGACACGAAAACTCGCCCACCACACTAGGTGTCCATTACTTTTCCTATGAAATGAATTCCGCCCCACTCCAGTCACCCGGAGGCTTTGTATGACTGAGTGTCCAATATCATCATATCAAAGGAAGTTTGCCCCACTCCACGCCTGAGGCTTTGTATGACCGAGTGTCCAATATCATCCTATGAAGGATCTTCTGCCAAATAGTATGACAGGTTCTACGTCTTTAACTTTTAGACTTCTTCCGTTATGATTGGTGCCCAGATAATTCTTGGCGCTTACTTAAGAGTTGTAACAGTTTTCGCACAGTCAGTGGATCTTACTCCCTCGTATGTGCGAACATACTTTACCCACTTTTAATAATTACACTTAAAGGAACAGATCTTTTTAAGATGCTTTACAATCCAATCTTTAAACGGAAAAGAAGATGAGATTAAACTTCTGATTTTTAAAGCGTAAGGAATATAAATTATTTTCATATTCCTCCTTACTTTAATCAATTTTTAATCAGACCTCATTTAATCTTTATTCTTGACAAGTAAGAAAAACTACTTATCCCAATTTCGGATTCTGGCTCACTCCAGTCACTTCATCAAACTGAGTGTCCAGTTCCTTCTTACCATTATTCGGATCTTTTGTCTGGGATAGATACAGGCCTTCTGCTGCAAGATAGAAGTACATCTTCAGTCTTCTCCTCTTGTCCCAGTTGACATCCTCAGGCTCTCGAGAGCGCTTGTTCCCACCAGTCTTGGTAGCGGTGACACTATGAATACGTTCATCATCATCACTCTCTTCTACCAGAAAACCATTTCCATATCCCGATTTGGTCACACAACTTTTGACCGACATCTTTCGAACACTAATAGTAATACTATACAAAGATTGTCTTAAGTTGTTGGGTATTTTTGCTCTATGGTACTTTATAAAGCAGTACAGGAAGTATATAACTATTACAAGTATTCGAAAGGATAAAGAAAGATTCAATAATTCAACTAGTAATCTGAAAATTACAATATAATCACAAAACTGAAATTACAATTTTGTTGAAGACGGAAAAATGGAAACTGGTTTCTTTGAGTCAGTGTGGCACTCTATCCTTAAGACAATATTGCCCGTATGTATCCTTTATACGTCCTGGACAATTTGTCTCCCAAGATAAAACAAAGAATGGAACACTTGAGCAAAGGAAACTCAAGAGCTACCGTGAAGAATATTGAGTAACGAAATGATGCCTTGGAAGTTGTAGGAAGAAGAAAACTTTCTGCTTGTGTAAGCTTCAATTTCGTGTATATTATATGTGTGTTCTTAGTGCTCAACAATGGTGTAAGGGGTGTTTATATAGGTGATGGAGGGCTGAAAAACTGCCTCCATAATAGCCAAATAATGGTCATTATGGAGGTAGTAAAGTCACCAACATAAATGGTGAAAGACCAGCGGATTTGGCCATTATATGAGGAGTAATTCACCAAAATAAATGGCTGAATTGAGAGCTTGGCGTTTCAACTTTGGATCGCCCAAATTCGACGTTACGAAACTTCAGGGACCAAATCAGACATCTTGAAACTTCAGGGACCAAATCAGACATCGACCCACGACCCGTGGACCGGAACTTCAGGCAGGACCGAGCAGGCGGGCGGCGGCAGCGGCGTGTGGTATTTCCTTGAACCGAAGCACATCTAGGTCATCCCTCCTTTAAACACATGGGATACCCCTTGGGGTCCCAAACCCCAAACCAATTTCGAGTCTTATATACACAACAATTCTTTCTTCCTCTACCGATGAGGGAGAATTGAACACAATACCACACTTTCCATGCTTCAAACACTTTACTTCGTGGACCAATATCTCTTTTATTTCTCAATGAAATTTGACTATTCTTGGCCCTACGGTTATCTACGTACTTAGTAGATCATGCATGTGTGAAGAACCGGATTCTCCAACATACGTAACACTAGTGTTTAAGCCGTTAAAGTTGGTCGGTCGCAACTCCCGCCAAAGGCAAATTTCCAACATGTATAACTTAAATCTGTTCAGATTTACCACCTTGGTGCTGATTTATACAAATTGTAACACGAATATAAAAAACACTTACCAAAGTGCTTCAAGTCTCCATCTTCAAAACTTCTTTTTTCTCTGGGTAGAGAAACTGATTTTCTTGAATTGCTCAGTGAGCTTTTCAAGATAAGCATGGTATGTCAAAAGTTTTTCATATTTGGTTTTTCATTTCTTTTGAGTTTGGCAGATCCTGGTACTTGACCAAATGGCTGCAACGATTGAGAAAATGTCATTTTAAGAGAGGGCATGAATACAAGATTTCAAAGTTAAAGTTGGTGGAGAAAAGGAAAAATGAGATTTATAAGTTAATATCAATATATATACAAAAAAACACTAATAATAGACTTAATGTGATTAATTATGCTTACATTGAGGGAAAGGAAAGGGTGCTTCTTGTGTTCGCCAGTGGCCATATCAACAAAGACAAACTCAAAATCCAAATCCTTCTCTATAAGGTAAGCAGCAACTCTCATTGTTGCAGTTGACATTGGGTTGCCATGGACTTTGATAGCCATTATTTCTGGATATATTAGCTAAAGATCAAGAATAATAAATTAGGATTATGATAGATTGCTCCAAGTTGATGAAATGAAGTTATATGGAAGGTGTATATATAGGGTACGAGGTAAAATTTCTTGATGTCATTCTTAATTTTTTTATATATATATCCCAAAAGTCTTGGCTACTAAGCAAACCCTTTATTAATGTTTTTAGATAAGAGGCTATTAATATCATGATCATGAGATGGAGAAAGAACAATTAATAATCTGATTAGGTAATTAATGACCTCATAACTCGCAAGTCTCCTTATATTGTTGACCAAATCAATTTATTTTTTATGGTTATGGTCGTACAGTACCTTTACCTGTTGCATCTTCCTTGCAGAAAAGTACTTGGGTAATTACGCATCTGCATCTGTCATAATGCATGTTCTCTTTGATATTATATACTGATCATCTGAAATAGTCAATCACAGATGCCAAGATTTAAAAGCAACACGGAAATGCTAAACCAGTTTATGGGAGAAAATTAGTATAATTAAGTGCATTCTGAAGTTGAATAAACAAGTTGTATAGTACAGACTGGCTACTTCAAACTATAATACGTAGAGTGTTATAGTTATGGAATTGAATAATGGAGGCGTGAAAACTTTCAATACTTAATTTGCTAGAGGCTATCATTTGAGCCAGTCAATGTAATTTGCTAAAAATTGTCTGAGAATGAGGTTGGATAATAACTCCAACAGCAATAAGTATGGTGGAAACTACAATACTTAGTTATTTTCTCCAAGAAGTATAGTTATCAATTCTATGCTATGTAAACTAACTGGCTAACAGTATTGTTCAAACCAAAAACATCTATCAGGATTCAGGAGTTCCCATAGGAACCAGGTAAAGACGTACAGTACTCTACTAGAAATAAGAAAAATTGAATGCAAGAAAGGTTGACAAGCAGAAATTGTATGACTTGAAATTCGTTGAATTCACATCATAAAACGTGAATTTCTTTTTCTTCCCATTTGAATAGAATAATGAAGCGAGGAAGTCAATTCCCCTAATCCGGCTAATCAATATATATTTTTCCTCCATAAGGAATTTCCATCTCTGGGAAGTATATTTCAAGATTCCTGTTTTTTTTGTCATTTGTAGTCCACAACAAAGCACTGAAGCCAACATAACAAGCAAACAATGCACAAAAGTAAAGCCAGAATGCCCTTAAAATGCCAAGCAGACATGTTTAGCTGCTGCTTGCTCATAACCCCTTAACAAGAAACAGGTAGTAGAATTATAGAATATCTTGGTCTTAATGACAGGCCAAATTTACTTGATTTTACTGTTTATGCAACTCAAGGCCCTTAGACCAAGCTGATCTAGCCCAGATATCTGCACCAAGCTCTTACATGAGGACGAGAATTAAACACATCTTTTGATTTAATTCCCATCAACTAGTATATTACTGGGAGATGGTGCAAATTTGCCCGAGTGAAGCTGTCTCCTCCCAAGTATTTTCATTCCCTCAGTCTCACCTAGTATACATCAAGAATCCTTCCAAGCTTTTCTTCTTTCTCTGCTAGAGCTACATTGTCTGTCACCATTTGGATGCAACAGGATCCACTTTTGTTGATGAACCTCCATTCACACAGACATGATGGCCATTTTATTTCCCTTTCTGCGCACGTGTGGGCAATTTATCGGGTAAGATCCGTCGTGAGCCTACTTGAAGAGCATAGAAAGTCAGAACTAGAAATTCTACCAATCCAATGAGGCTCAAGAATAAAGTGACCTGACTACATTCATACATTTTGCAGTAGTCTTGGGTGAAATTCATGGCAAAAAAGGGATAAAATAGACTTCAATATTATACTCTATTTGGAAAATATAGGGCAAGCACAAAGTACAACAATAAAATTATCTCTAGAAACCTTGCTCATACCTTGGTATAAAATGTGATCCAAAGACTAAATCTGAGAAATATGCACACAAAATGATGGCCTCATCTTTCTCATCCACGTGTACCTCCTTCCTGCACCAGAAAAAAGTCAGCCTGGAAAATAAATCACTTAGCATTTGTTAAGCATACAAGAAAGTTTAGTAAAAGTTACAGCATTTACCAACTTGAAGACATTGGCATATGCACATCCACAACAATGATTTAAAGATTAATTAACAAGGAAATAGCCAGAACTTTCTTCCGGAATAGGAGGGGCAAAATCAATCTACCTTTGTCTTCTTGTTTGTTTTGATTGAGGTATTGAGTTACTTCACTACTACCAAAAAGGTGTAATAGGCACTTCAACCATAATAGTTTACGTTGGGTGCCAAAGGCCATCTTACTCAAAACCGGTACCAAAAAGATAGTATTATTCCAACCAAACAAAAATAACAAATATAGAAAAACAAAATATTTAAGCTGCTCATACCAAGGCTGATGTATGCGGATAACATTTCCTATTTCAAGCTCGACATCTTTACAGACTCTTGAGCTGAAAATGATAGTTAACTTCCTTCCACCAGTAACCTTTCTTTTTTGAGGATTGTTCAGGCTCTCAGAACCCTGCAAAGAAACATAAAATTGTAGATTGCATTCACCCAACACCACGGATCTATTCTGTTTAACCAATGAAACCCTCAAACCAGCCAGACTAGAAATAAACACTCAATAAAATGTTTGAACCCACTTTTCATTCTTAGAAGTTCACATACAACAAAATGACTTAGTCAGATGGTATGAAACTTCTTTCTTTCCCTTCTATACCTACGCGCTCGGGAATGAGTACTGATTAGTGCTTGTTGAGTTCATTTTTTCCCCTCCTTGTGCATTTAAACACAGAAAGTAAACATATATTTCAAACTATTCAATCTGCAATAGATAATCTTCCACTACAAACTATGTCCATGGATGCAAGCCACCAGTGCATGCTAAATCCATGGTTAGACATTTGGACCATGGGGATGTTCTGACCCTAAATTTGTGAGCTTCCTTGTGAACCTAAATAAATTTAGGTGTCTAAATATATACATCTTCAACCCAAAAGGATTTTCACCTCTTCTTACTGGACTTTATAAATTAATCACTTCTCTTTGAAGAAAAGATAAAAAAAAGGGCAGCCGGGTGCACTAAGCTCCCTCTATGCGCGGGGTCCGGGGAAGGGCCGGACCACAAGGGTCTATTGTACGCAGCCTTAACTTGCATTTCTTCAAGAGGCTGGTTCCACTGCTTGAACCCGTGACCTGGTCACATGGCAGCAACTTTACCAGTTACTCCAAGGCTCCCCTTCTTTGAAGAAAAGATATATCTCATATTATGTTAGTATGATTCCCAATGTGAAATTTTGAGAGACCTACTTCCCCTTCAGTATTCCAAGAGAAAAATAGGTTATGGTCTTACAACATTAGACAATACATGTTTTCCATGTGTCAGCGTATTCATAATGCCAAGTAAAAAAAATATGAATATTTGGACCGAGAGAATTACTATCTTTCTATAGGGAAATTACTGGTTTACATCCTGAAGAGATTAAGGTTGGTGACATGACCGAAGTGAAAATATCCGGCTAGAGCACTTCTTAGATAGACGTTTTTCCCTTGTAATGTTAGTGAACTTACCATCATATTTTCATCCTAAATATTGCATAATCAGACCCATTTAGCCATTCATACTGAATTTCTGATCCTCATTCCATCTGCCAAACTAAGCCCGATAAAAGACTCAAGTGTACAGATTTCAGTATCAGAAAACCCAAATTCACTTCCCCGTTAAGATTCTGCCAATTATGCAGGATGACCTAGAGATAGCGCCAGAGGACCTAAGACCCAAATCAAGCGCCCAGGATAAACATTGTGATTCCAGCAAATAAAATCAAATAAGTAAATTTCAATCTACCCTCCTTGTTTTAAACTCGGATGAAAATCCAGCAGAGGTAAAGAAGAAATGGATAAGTGGTTTAAGCACACGCACGGAGGACAACAAATATTGACCAAGAACAAAAGAAGAAACAAATCATTGAACAAATAAAATGTCTTCATGGTCCTTCAGCAATTGGAAGATCCTAAGGGACACATCTACTCTTCTTAACTATTCCAGAAACAAAAACAACCAACAACATAAAACATACAGTTTATAATCCCACAAGTGGGGTCTCTAGGGAAACAAAAACTACCATGGAAGAGAAAAAATATGTGTACCTATTAACGGAAAATAAGAATTCAAGGCTAAACATATTGAGGCACAAGCTCAAATAAATAATATTGATCCTCATGCAAAAGAAACCTTTTGGCCTTTTTCCTGTATATGATAGTGGTGGCAATAGGATGTTGCCTTGCCTTCTGAAAAAATACAGTAGAGTTGAGCTGAGAGGATCAGGCTGAGATGAGAATGTAAATATTTCATTCTTGGGCTCTGGAAAGTCAAGCTCGATCCGTAGATACTACAAGGAATACATTTCTCAAAGAGTTTACACAGATCACAGTAAACACCATATTACTAAACGACTGCAATTCTCGGAAAAATTGAATATGCAATTTCCCAATACTACGAGGATTATAACTACCATATTTGTTGTTGATCTGGAAGTTCCTGTTTCTGACAGTGCTTCGCAGGGAGATGGTGTATAGAAAGTTAAGAAACCATGACAGTCACCCAACATCTCCCACCTAAAATGGAAAGTAAAAGTTCTTCACCTGCAGCATCCACAGTCCTAGGCCACCCTACCTGACTTTCTGTTCCATGCAACATCCTGACTTTGATTTTACAAGTTGCCAGTTTATATGAGAAGGGTAAATATCCAGGTACCACGTAAAAGTTGGACTATGATTTTAACAAGTACCAGCAATTTCTACTTAAGAAACTAGTGAGAGCAGGAAAAGCATGCTCATGGCCTTCAACAAGTTGAAAGGAGCATCGTATCCTCAATAAAGTAGATGTACTCATATTCTCAACCTGCTGTTTAGCATACGTACAATAGTTAGTTCAAGTACCTCTTCATCTCCATGTAAAGCACAAAAACAAACAGTCAGCTTGGCCTCCAAAGAACTTGACAAAATTCTCACATCAATGAAGCTTTCTGCACCTGAAATAGCAGCAGAGGAGAAGGTCAGAAACAAGCAAGAGGACAGAAGATACAAAGTTTGGCCTTTTACCACTTGAAACATCATGTGTTTGTGACTTCTCCAAGAAATATGTATCTCTGTCCTTTTCACATTGCATCACGTGCTGCAACCTTCCAGATAACCTGCATGACTTTTCAATGTAAGTGAGAAATGATGAAATTTGAAGAATATATTTCTGTCTCTTCTGTTCCTAGAAAACATGCAGAATATGCTCATAACTGACACATTCTAGTTCCATAACTAACCCGAATTGCTTAGGCCTTGCAATAGATAGCCTCTCATTCGTAGATACAGCTCCGAATGCTAGATGAAATTGGTCAGCCATGGTCCTCTGAGGTATTGCAGACTTCAGAATCTGGGGAATTTTCTGAAACAAAAACAAAGGCATTGAGAGAACTACCTGTGGCAACTGATCGCGATGACAAAACAGTAAAACGTTAACTACATATTACACCATCATCACTAGATGGGTCACTATCTAGTGCCTCAGATTGGTCGCCATTGCTCATGTTTCTGTCACCGAGCAGCAATAAGTTGCTCTTCCGTAAGAACCGTGATCCTTGTCTCTTTGATTGCAGCTGCTGGATAAAGCATGATTCTTACATTCAAAACATAATTGAAATAGTAAAAATGGTAATACAGAAGTGCTACTAAGATCCTTAAGAAAAGAGATCCAGAAAAGAAGAAAGCAAACCATTTTAGAATTGCCTCGCGGTAGGGAACTTGTATGCTGAAAGTGATCCAGAAACTCCGCCATGGAATTCCCATTTGGATCAGGTGCAACTGCTACATCAGATGACACCAAATTCTCCTCAAACTGTTGTATTTCATATCCACCAGAATTCTCCAATAAGTCATCCAGTGAATCTAGATTTTCATTTTGCGTGTCTAATTCTACGTTTAGGGGAAGAATGGATAAGGGCGTGCTGGTTTCACAAGTATCATGGACAACCAAAGCAAAATCTTTCTTTTGTGGCCGGGATTGAAACAAAAACTTGGGCTTAGCTTTGTCACGGCTTCCTGCAGTTGATTGCAAAAATCATTTCAAAATTACATCTTGGAACCAACCACAGATCTCAAGTAAAGAAAAAGATCCATCAGAGATGTAAGACTTGAGGATTCAATATTCAGATGCATCCATTTCTTTTCTATTTTACTTGGAGTCCATGAGCTTTTGTTCCTGAGAAGCACCACTATTAAACACGTTATGCTAGTTCGTGACAGCCTAGTCCAAGACCACTAAACCAACTGTGACGAACAATGATTGATTAAGATCATTATTCTCATCAGTTGAGTTGACAGCATCTTTAGTATCAAGACAAAGGATGCAGAATAGGGGAATGAAGTCAGAAATACTAATACCTTTAGATGATCTGTTCAATTTTGACGAGGCACCGTACAACGATGAACACCCAGCATCTTTATTCAGGAAAACTCCTGATTTGCGGTCTCCACTTACTTTAGGCATCGTATTTTTACCATCTCTTTTTAAAATTCCATCAGTAGAAGGCCTCATCTGCCAGATATAACCTCCAAAGAGCCACTTAGTATTTGTTGAACACAACATTAAGTATTCAAGTTTTAGTGACATCGATTTTGTGGGCATAGAGTTCTGCAGTCATACCTCATCATCAGAGATAATTTCCTCTTCTGAATTACAAGTGGATGTCATTCTAGTAATGTGACAAAATTCATCATCTAAGGACAACGCCATCCAATGATCATTTTTGTTGATGAAGTCACCATCTTGACTCTTAAAAAACGGAAATTCAACGTCATCTTCTTTGCATAAGTCTGTTTGCCTCTGCTGACAAAAATGCAACCGGAACTGTAAGAGGAGTTTGTCATTTGGACCTTTTATTGTTTATCACTTTTGTGTATAGACACTAAGGGGTCGTTTGGTAGGGTGTATAAAAATAATGTTGAATATAGTCTATTACTAATGATGGTATTAGCAATGATGGATTAGTTATGATGAAATTATTTCTTATCCACTGTTTGGTTTGGTGTGTTAAACAACATACATTGCATAATTTCTAATAACATAAATTGGTTGTTTACAAAAAATACCCTCCACGTTCTTTAGCTTTGTACACTTTCTTTGTTTGTTGTTCGTCTTTCTTCTAAATTTCAATTTTCTGTTTCAACTTATTCGGGCAGCCAATGTATATGGCTCATTGTGAAGACAACATTGTCATATCAGACTATTGTCAACGTATCATTGCGTGAAAAAAAATACCTTGAAGTAACAGGTAAAGCTGTCATGTGACCAGGAGGTCACGTGTTCAAGCCGTGGAAACAGCCTCTTGCAGAAATGCAAGGTAAGGCTGCGTACAATTGACCCTTGTGGTCCAGCCCTTCCCCGGACCCCGCGCATAGCGGGAGCTTAGTGCACCGGGCTGCCCTTTAAACTAATATGATTAGTTATTGGTAACAAATATAGAAGAATGTGGCACGTACACCACCCAATTTTGTCAAGATTCCGAAAAGAAAAGAAAAAAAACATTTGTTTCATGTTTGAATGATTTACTGTAGGCCCAATTTAATTATTGGAAGAGGCTTTAGGAGCAATTGTGTCTTTAGTCATGTTTATGCATGCATTAAAATCCTTGCATTGCTAATACCATGGTTTACTATGCATTAGTTATGCATGGTATAATACCAAATAGGGTGTGTAACTAATGCTACATAGGATGAAAAAGTGTACCAAACAAGGTATTGGTCATACAAAAAGTTAATGCATGCATTATATTCTCTAATACACTCTACCAAACGACCCCTTAGTAATTGATCCCTTTTGCGGATGGGATACACATGAGACAGTACAGGCCTTCCCCTCAGTTAACACGCTTTGTTCCTGAAACTGGATGATTCCAGATAAACACAGGAGGAGAAGCTTCTTCTTGAACTCCCCATCAAAAAGTCTTTACATGTTGAACTCTTAACTACCACGACTCCATGACCCATTAAGGTCAACTAGGAACCCTTTGAGACATATTTAACCAAAAAAGGAAAAGAATCAAAGGAACAATAGAAAGAAAAAATGAAGGAAGGTAGAGTGAGAAAAAAGGGGGTGAATTCAAACCAATACCAGCTGATGAGAATTCATTGTGTGGGTTGAATTATGAAGTCTTTTGACATCTGCAGAAGATTAACATGGATAACTTCCCAAAAGTCCTTGTCTTTTTTCTTTTTTTTTTCCGGGTGGGGTGATGAAGAGAATGAAAAACTCAAGTGGAGGAGTCGGCTGACAGATAAAAGTTTCATTGACAATACCTGTGAGCAGTTCAAGCTGGGAAAGGACTCCTATACCTCCCTGACAAACAAGAAACATCAGACTCTTGTGCATTATAAAGTATTCATGAGCAAATTCATATACCAAATAAGGGAGAAAAGCAAGTTACCAATAACTAGAAAATTTGTGCAGTAAGAATTAACACTAAGCAGTTTATCTCACAACTATATTGCTAATAATCTAAGCCCAAACATAAACCTTAACCCTCCAAGCATTTTGAAATTTATTTTTCACCGAAAAGTAAGCAAGACAAAAGTGTCAAAACATTATATAACAACAACAATAACAACAAACCCAGTGTTGTTTAGGTTAGCTATATGACTCCTCTCTATCCACTCCGCTTTCTTCGGACCCATTTTCACTCTAATAGTAACCAAATTGTCTTAAATTAAAGATAAAGTAGGGTTTCTCTACAACATTACAGAAGGCAGCTCGCATTTTAACCCGAAAAAATGAGAGAAAATGTGAAAATGTAAGCAACAAAACTCATGAGGCATTACCTTGTTTCCTAAGGATCCACTATGAGAATCGTCATTTGTCAGCCACTTGTCATCCATATCTTCCTCTTCTAATAATTTGAAACAAAGCAAAGCAGATTCAATTAAAACAGACAAACGAAACTAGGTTCCCGTTTGGCCATGGGTAGTTTTCACTTTTTTCCGGAATTTTATTCCGAAAAACTTTGGACATAAGATTGTTTCAATTTTCTGGAATTCGAAAAAACTCCAAAAAGTTGTTTTCACAATTTTCACCACAAATCACTTACAAAAAAAAATTAAAAAAAAACAACTCCAATTTGTGTTTATGTCCAAACACAACTCCAATTTTCAAATTAAAAACAAATACTCCCTCTGTCCCAATTTAAATGATACACTTTACTTTTTAGTCAACCCGAAAAATAATGTCACATTTCTTTATTTGCAACAATTTAGTTTTAAACTTTACCTTTTACGCTTAACGAAATGATTTATAACCACACAAATATCTTTGGTTTGTTTTAGACCACACAATTCAAAAGTATTCCACTGTTTCTTAAACTTTGTGTACAATCAAACTACATCACATAAATTGAGACGGAGGAAGTACTACTTTTTTCAAAATTTCACAATTCTTATGTCCAAACGCGCACTTAGTTGGAAGATTTCTTTCAAGGATGAGAAGATACCGGAAAAACTCTGGTCAGAATCATGATTTTCCTACATTCGGATTAGGGCAAATCAGTTTTAAATTTATGGAAAACAATGTATCATTCAAAAGTAACACAAAATTCGCATGAACAATTGTAGATAACCTAAAACTATAACGGAAATTGTTCGTTAAATGGAAGTAAAGGATTAAATTGAGGTTCGAAGAAATTGGGAATACCTGAAGATAAACCCTAGTGGCAGCTGAGCCTTCCTCTGCCATAACTGGTAACAAGCAAAAGACGCAATTTTTTGAGCTAATTGGGGGTAGAGTGGCGGGAAGTTTAGGCCGAGTAGAGCTCAACTCTATATACTAGTTAGTGTGTCAAAACTATAAAGATTTTAAGTTTTTTTTAATAAAATATAAGGGTTTTAGTATAAATTAAAATCGTTCCAAATAATTAGATAGATTCTTTTTATAAAAGAATACTGAAAAAATATTGAACCGGATCGAATACATACATACTATATATATAATATATTTTTTATGTCAATTTTAAAATTATAAAATATTAATACTTCACCTTGGGCCATGAGCTTTGGGCAATCACAAATAATATCAAAATCTACCTTACACTATTAAATAAAGAGTTACATGAACTTAGTGCTTAATCCTTAAAGACTATGATTCAGTATTACTTCTCAACTTACTTTCTTTCAATGATATTTGTTCAACAAAAAAGAATAAAAAATTATTGCATTTTGAGACATTTTCTTCTTCTTTTTCTACCCCTTTAAATTTTATTAATTCAAAATATTAATAGAACAATTGTTTAAAAAGGTTAAGGATTGATATGTGAGGTCGAAAGTTATTTCTATTGTATATGAATCAATAAATATTATTTAATCAAATAAATTTATACTGAAAATCAGAGGCAGCGGATCTACCATATCTACGCAAGATCAAAATTTTGAGAGAGCTTTATACTAGGCATTCTAATAAAGAATTGTATACTTTATATGTTATATTGAAATTTATTGTTATTAAATACGGTGACGTCAAATAAATAACCAAAATTAATCGAACCGAACTAAACTGATACCAAAAAAAAAACTGAGAGGATTAGGACGGTTTTGAAAAGTCTAATTTTGGTTATGTTTGTAGATTAACCGAAAAATTGTATGGTATAATTTTTTAAAAATAACCGACCGAATCGTACCATTGAAACCCTAATACTAGTGGAATTTATTTTGTTAGCCAACTAGTGAAGAAATTTTAGTGAGAATATAACCGAATAGGGACACTTACCATATCTATAAACACTTCCAATTAATTACGCAATATAACAAGATTTTCAAAAATATAGTAGCAACTTAGAAAAATATATATCTTGAATTTAGGTTGTCAAATTAGGTCTTGGTCACACCCAAAAGCTAACTCAAAAGGAGAAGGGTTGCCCGAGTCTTATAAGGAGCCCGTAATTTTTATACGTCACTCATGTAGTATATTTTTTTTCAACATAAGTTTTATATGTGATAAAACTAATCCGTCTCAATCTCTCTCTCTCTATCACTTAATTTCTATATTTTTTAGCATATCAAATAATTTAGAGCAATAATTTTCTAATTTGAATTTTGAGCTTCAAAACTTTCAATGAAAGTTACATTTTCGTTTTTATATCTAGATTCTGATTTTTGACCTTCAAAATTTTCTATGGAAATCACATTTTCTTCTTACATTGGTTTCTTACGCCAAACATATTTAAATCATTTAATTTTTGGGCATTCGAGAACTAAGACTTAAGAACTAAAATTCTTATAAATGGCCTTAGTTTTAGTCATGTGCTTGATGTTGTTGTACGTTTAGCAATCATCGTCCTGATCATCAAACAAAAGACTTAATTGGCATAACAATGGAGAGAAATGGTGAAAGACAAGTTTGAAATGTACTCTTCATGATGTCATTGATTAAATCAAAAAGAGGTCAACCGTTTCTAGAAATAGGTGGCAAATTCATCATTTGTAAGACAAGACCAACAAGAATTGTGAATTCAATCTTGTTTCTTTTTTCTCTTCCCTTTTATAACTGTGTGTAATTTGTATGAGAGTGGGTGTTGGGAAATACTTGTGTGAATTCTACTTTGGAGTGCTCCGGTGAAGTTATTCTTTTGGAATATTTTGGGTTAATTAGAGTATCATCTTTAATTTTGTACTCTTTATTGTACTCATGTCGGTATAGTAAAATTGCTCATCTCCGCTTGTGGACGTAGGTCACACTGACCGAACAACGTTAAATTTGTGTCTTCTTTACCTTCTTTACTTGCAATTATTATCAACTTGTATTGTCTTTGTTATTGTCATTATAACATTGTTTGGCTAAGTTCTGCACTACCCGAGTTCTAACATATGAGCAAATAGTCAATTATGAAATAACTTATTGTCAATCTCTTTTAGATATGAATCTATCTTATTCTGAAGAGAATAATTTGCATCAGTATCTCAATTTCAATTCAAACATGAGTGTGATTCACACTCCATATTCTGAAAAAGATTTATCATCCGAAAAGAGCAAAACATTGAGTCTTTATCTAAAGAAATGCGTTGAGAGGGCAGATGTATAAAACTTCAACGAGATAGTATTTTTTTCAACTCTTTCAACATATATCGTAAATGATTACAAGCAAGTCTGGACAATCTGGTAGAAATTTGAAGTCAATTCAACAACACACATTGTAAAGTATAAGTCTTGACAATTTGTTAGGATTTCAAGGTACTTTAACAACACATGTTTTAAGTAGTTAAAATTATTGGGTATTTTTGCTCTATGGTACTTTATAAAGCAGTACGGAAAGTATATAACTATTACAAGTATTCGAAAGGATAAACAAAGATTCAATAATTCATCTCGAAATCTGAAAATTACAATAGAACCACAAAACTGAAATTATAATTTTGTTGAAGACGGAAAAATGGAAACTGATTTTGCTGAGTCGAGTGTGGCACTCTGTCCTTAAGACAATATTGCCCTGTATGTATCCTTTATACGTCCTGGACAATTTGTCTCCCAAGATAAAACAACAATGGAACACTTGAGCAAAGGAAACTCAAATGCTACCGTGAAGAATATTGAGTAACGAAATGATGCTTGAAAGTTGTAGGAAGAAAACTGTTTTTGGTTGTGTATTTTCGTGAGTTATATAAACTATTATTTGTAGTACTCAAAAATGGTGTAAGGGGGTGTTTATATAGGTGAAGGAGGGTTGTTTAACTGCCCCCATAACAGCCATTATTGGCCAAATAATGGCCATTATGGAGGTAGTAAAGCCACCAAAAAAATGGTGAAAGACCAACGGATTTGGCAATTATAGGAGGAGTAATTCAGCCAAAATAAATGGTTGAATTGAGTGCTTGGGCGTTTCTGCTTTGACCGTCGAAACTCTGGCTTTCTGAAAACTTCAGGGACCAAACTGTACATCTGAAAGAATTCTGGTCCAAACTGTACATCTGAAACTTCTGGGATCAAACTATACTTCTGGCAAAGTTCTCTGGCCCAAAAAGATAATATCAGAAGGCCCACAGCCCGTGAACCCGTGAACCCGTGAACCCGAGAACCCGAGAACCCGGAACCCGGAACTCGGAACTCGGAACTGGAACCGGACCTGACGGGCGCGCGGCGGCGGCGCGCGTGTGGTCTTTCCTCGAACCGAAGCACATCTAGGTCATCCCTCCTTTAAACACATGGGATACCCCTTGGGGTCCCAAACCCCAAACCAATTTCGAGTCTTATATACACAACAATTCTTTCTTCCTCTACCGATGAGGGAGAATTGAACACAACACCACACTTTCCATGCTTCAAACACCTCACTTCGTGGACCAATATCTCTTTTATTTCTCAATGAAATTTGACGATTTTTGGCCCTACGGTTATCTACGTACTTAGTAGATCATGCATATGTGAAGAACCGAATTCTCCAACATACGTAACACTAGTGTTTAAGCCGTTAAAGTTGGTCGGTCGCAACTCCCGCCAAAGGCAAATTTCCAACAATCCCCTCTTGAAAGAGATTTTGGCGCACTCACATGGTGCCTTTTCCATTTCGACAATATTTCAAAGGGTGATGTTGCATAAGGAGAGGTAGCTTCACTTTGAACCTTGCATAGTTGAATACCATCGGTCTTCGTTCCTGCACGGTGAACGTGATGTCTTGAACCGTCAGTGTTTAGTGTAAGCCAAGTCAATGGTACCAACACAACAAATTCCCTTACTCTCTTCTTCGTAATGTTTTGTCCGTTTTGGCCATGGACAACGTCTTGGATTCTTAAGTGCGTTCATTTTGAGGCGGCCCGTCCTCGCACTTAAATAGGTGGTCTCCTACAAGGTATCCTGCTATACCCCACTTCACAAGTGTTAGGAACCATTAAAAGTTTCCCGAAAACCTAACCTCAACTGTTGAGGAGCATTACAGGTTTTGAAAACTTAACCTCTACCCACACTGCAGATAGCACTTAACGTCTATCGCGGGAACGGCTTTGGATTTGGTGTTTCTTTTCAGAAATCACTATCTGAAGTGCTCATGCTTCCACTGAAGCGATCAACTGAACCTTTACAGCTTAGTTTTCCCATTGAACCAAATTACTGGGATCTCCAGTTAGTAAGGTTGGGTTACCACTGTATTGGTCCGTATATTTTGGGTTTTAAGCCCATTCCCTAGACATGCAGAACACTTGATATCCGGGTAGTCTCTTAGTTAGTAAATAAGGAAGTGACACCCGTGATGATCAACTGCCTTACGGTCTTATGTCTCCGATAGATCCTGACAGATATGTCCAGACGCCGTCATCCGTGTCCTTCCTGAAGCCGACCGGCTAGCCACAGTATATAACTGTTGAAGACACGGGTTTCTCCCAATATGGGACGTCCTCTAATGAGTCGTGAAGTTACTCAACTTCTTTCATGCTTTGTATAAAGCGATAAACTCCGATACCATCATGAATCGGTCGATGCAAGTTTGCTTAGAGGATTTTCCAAGACCCACCATACACATTTACTTGTGGCTTTGGTGTTCTCCAGATCTGATGTCCGGTTTGTATCACTGTGTTCTCCCAGAACCGCTGGACATCCAGAATACTATAATCCGAAGATAAGCGAATAATTCAGATATCGTCATATCCGACTTAACGCCTTCTATTGATCATGTATTAAGATCATCAGTGAAACTTAGTTCAACTGATATGTTTGTAGGACGATACCAGGTCAGTTGTAGTGTGTACAATACATTGAACAACACATGACCTGTGCATATCGCTCCTTGTCTATGGGTGCACCATGATTCCAATCAGTTCTATGATTCATATCCATTGGTGGCTTCAACGAGACTGTCAACTATCGACCAGTCCGTTAGATGTCTTAGAAATCCAATTCCTAAGATGTCATCTGTGATACCCATATCTTTTATATCGAGACTTTGTTTCAATATGACTTTTACTTTCAGACTGTTGATTCTCCAACTGTTGGCTTTCTAACTTCAGGGTCAATGTTTCTGTGGTCAGATTCATTGTTTCTGTTTTATCTGAAACTTTCAGGACCAAAATGTAAACATTTCAGGGACCAAGATGAAAGTTCAGGAAGAAGCCCAATAGTACAGAAAACCAACTCTGATTCTCTTCTTCCAACTCTCCGGTTGGGAAGGTTGTTTCAACATTCATGCCACGCAAGACTGCAATGGCCCATGATGTTAAGCTACTCCAGGGGAACACATGTACAAGTAGCCGAGGCTTTGAACTCGTCAGTAGATCCATCTACTTTGTACTCACTTTTGAGTATCATTTTTCACAACCCAAAGGTTCTTTTCCCGGAGGAAGATCAACCATTACGCAAGTATGGTTCCATATGATGGAATATATTTCTCTCTTTAGCTTCTTTCCAAAGCAACGCTTTTGGAGATAACAATTATTTGTTAATTGTCCATGGTTCGTTCTTAACCATACAAGCTAGAAGGATTGGAACAAGTCTTTGTCCCCTCTTTGCTCCGTCTTGGTTCAACATCTAGAATCCCTGAGTTCTGCAGATCTGGAATATTAAGTTTGGGATAGCCAACAACTTTCGAGTCCTGTAGATACGGAACGTCTAGTTCCGGACAGTCAGGCCCTCACGGGTTCTTATTAACCTTGAGCAAATACTCCTTTTTCCTTTTCAAGGAAAGTTATCTTATAAGAATTCAACATTCTTTGACGCCAAGAGGCGATAAGTACTACTGTTATTTACAGATCCAGTGGATATGCAATCTACAGTCTTAGGTCAAACTTGACCTGTTTCGGTAGTCCAACTTCTACCAAGTCACCCCACATCACAACTTTTGTATGTGAGATCCTTTCCATGTCTCACACGGAGAGTTATCCTTATCCTTATGCGGAGTTTTGTTGAGAATCGCATTAGCGGTAAGGATCGCCTTGCCCCACATAATTTAGGCGTACGGGTTTGCGCTTGGCTAACACCGTTAGACTGAGGTGAGTAATGAACAGTCATTTAATGAACGATGCTTCACATTCTCCCCCTCTATCGCTATGAATTTCGCAATCCATAGGCTTAGTTGATTTCCAACTTCTGCTTTGTAGCGCTTGTCCACTTCAATAACTTCATCTTTGTTGTTCAACAAACAAAGGATTCCATACGTTGTACCATCATCAATGAAGATCACAACGTATTTATCTCCCCCCCTCTATTTTGTTTAAACTTCAAATCACCCAAGTAGGTGTGACTAAGTTTTAGATGAGCGGTGCTTCTTTCGCTATTCCCTTGACAGAATTTGGAAAGGTGATTTTGCCTCTTCGCCTACCTCACATTCATTTTGAGGGTTTATGTCGAAAGAAGGCAACAATCTCAACTTCGCTTGCTTTTGAATGACTTGCTATTTAACGTGTCTTAATCTATGATGGCATAGGTGCACGGATTACAAATATATCATTCATTCGGCTACAGACGTACTGTACCATTCTTAGTTATTACAGACCTGTTGGACTAGTCTCAAGCCAGCTTGACCAACAACGTCTCTTAAACCAAGTTAGGAATCTGTAACACCCTCTTTTTAGAGTGATCTCATTCCTTGAAGTTCTATTGAGGACAACCTCTCCAACCCCTTCTACTTTAGAGGTGGCGTTGCTTCACATGAACAACCTCTTGCCCTTGGTTAGGGCGTAACCAGATCATATGTGATTTGGATACTCTGGCCCACTCCAGTTGCTTTGGCAGACTGAGTGTCCAATTTCTTTTCTGCCTTTCTTTAGGCCTTCAGATAGTTTAAGACCTGAAAACTCTGGCCCACATTACTAGGTGTCCATTACTTTTCTTTTGAAATGAATTCTGGCCCCACTCCAGTCGCCCGGAGGCTTTATATGACCGAGTGTCCAATATCATCATATCACAAGAATTTTGGCCCACTACAGTCGCCCGGAGGCTTTGTATGACTGAGTGTCCAATATCATCCTATGAAGGATCTTCTGCCAAATAATATGACAGGCTCAACGTCATTAACTTTTAGACTTCTTCCGTTATGATTGGTGCCCAGATAATTCTTGGCGCTTATTTAAGTGTGGTAACCGTTTTCGCACAGTCAGTGGATCTTTCTCCCTCGTATGTGCGAACATACTTTACACACTTTAATAATTACACTTAAAAGAACGGATCTTCTTAAGTCGTTTACAAAATCCAATCTTTAAACGAAAAGAAGATGAGATTAAACTTCTGATTTATTAAAGCGTAAGGATTATAAATTATTTTCATATTCTTCCTTACTTTAATCCATTTTTAATCAGACATCATTTAATCTTAATTCTTGACAAGTAAGAAAAATACTTATCATTTAATCTTTATTCTTGACAAGTAAGAAAAATACTTATCCCAATTTCGGATTCTGGCTCACTTCAGTCACTTCATCAGACTGAGTGTCCATTTCCTTCTCACCATTATTCGAATCTTTTATCTGGGACAGATATAGGCCTTCTGCTGCAAGATAGAATAACATCTTCAGTCTTCTCCTCTTGTCTCAGTTGACATCCTCAAGCTCTCGGAGCGCTTGTTCCCACCAGTCTTGGTAGTGGTGACACCATGAACACGTTCATCATCATCACTCTTTTCTACCAGAAAACCATTGCCATATCCAGATTTGGTCACACAACTCTTTGGCGGGAGTTGTGACCGACCAACTTTAACGGCTTAAACACTAGTGTTACGTATGTTGGAGAATTCGGTTCTTCACACATGCATGATCTACTAAGTACGTAGATAACCGTAGGGCCAAGAATCGTCAAATTTCATTGAGAAATGAAAGAGATATTGGTCCATGAAGTGAGGTGTTTGAAGCATGGAAAGTGTGGTGTTGTGTTCAATTCTCCCTCATCGGTAGAGGAAGAAAGAATTGTTGTGTATATAAGACTCGAAATTGGTTTGGGGTTTGGGACCCCAAGGGGTATCCCATGTGTTTAAAGGAGGGAGGACCTAGATGTGCTTCGGTTCGAGGAAAGACCACACGCGCGCCGCCGCCGCGCGCCCGTCCGGTCCGGTTCCAGTTCCGAGTTCCGAGTTCCGGGTTCACGGGTCGTGGGTCGTGGGCTGTGGGCTGTGGGCCTTCTGATATTATCTTTTTGGGCTAGAGAACTTTGCCAGAAGTATAGTTTGATCCCAAAAGTTTCAGATGTACAGTTTGGACCAGAATTCTTTCAGATGTACAGTTTGGTCCCTGAAGTTTCAAGATGTACAGTTTGGTCCCTGAAGTTTTCAGAAAGTCAGAATTTCGACGGTCAAAGCAGAAACGCCCAAGCACTCAATTCAGCCATTTATTTTGGTTGAATTACTCCTCCTATAATGGCCAAATCCGTTTGTCTTTCACCATTTTTTGTGGCTTTACTACCTCCATAATGGCCATTATTTGGCCAATAATGGTTGTTATGGGGGCAGTTAAACAGCCCTCCCTCACCTATATAAACACTCCCTTACACCATTGTTGAGTACTACAAATAACAGTTTATACAACTCACGAAAATACACAACCAAAACAGTTTTCTTCCTACAACTTTCAAGCATCATTTCGTTACTCAATATTCTTCACGGTAGCATTTGAGTTTCCTTTGCTCAAGTGTTCTATTGCTGTTTTATCTTGGGAGACAAATTGTCCATGACGTATAAATGATACATACGGGGCAATATTGTCTTAAGGACAGAGTGCCACACTCGACTCAGCAAAACCAGTTTCCATTTTTCCGTCTTCAACAAAATTGTAATTTCAGTTTTGTGGTTCTATTGTAATTTTCAGATTTCGAGATGAATTATTGAATCTTTGTTTATCATTTCGAATACTTGTAATAGTTATATACTTCCCGTACTGCTTTATAAAGTACCATAGAGCAAAAATACCTAACAAAAATAAGCCTTGAAAATTCGGTAGGTCGTATGAACAATTAAACAACTCTGGAAAATCTTTGCCAATTTGGTAAGACTTCAAGATAATTCAACAACATATACTATGAATAATTGCAAGTAAGTCTTCAGTAATCCGATAAAATCTCACTTGAATCTGTGCGCGAGAATTTACATATTTATTTCATTAAATCAAAAGGCCGTTTTTGCTCAATTATCAAAATGGGGAACAAAAGGGGTACTTATTGGTCGGTTCAGTTTGATTTTGTGGAATAATGGTTCGGCTTGTAAATACGTTAAACGAATAACCAAATCTATAAGATATTCGTTATCAGTTTCGGTTTATCATTTTTTTATCCTTAACGGTTCGCTTTTCAATATAACCAATAAAAATATGTCATGTTAATTTTTTTTATTTCTCTTGTTTTCATAATTTCATTTGTTCATTCATACACTGTTTTCAATCAAATTCGAATTCCTGCGCTGGAATCTCTCCTTCGTGTTCTTTATTATCTAATAGATCGCTTTTCAATTTCCTTATCTGATCCATTGAGGCTTGGACTAGTTGTCTAGATTTTGAATCTAGAGTTGTATCATCATCAAGCCCAACATGAATAGAACTTGTACCAACCCATAAACCCTCGTCATCATATATTAAATCTCTCTTAGCCTCAGGGTTAACCCCGAGTTTGTATGTTGTAGTTTTCTTTTGGCTCCTTATCATTCTTGCCTGCCATAGAAGCATGAAAATGGAGTTTTTCTGTCACCGTTCTTCAACCAATAAAGCCTGAATTTCTGCGTATAGAATGATTCTTCCACGACTCTCGATTGGGTTCCGACTTTTGACCCACTTGACTTTTTGGTTGGCCAATTCGAGGGAAAGATTACTTTCAAAGAGGTGCGTAAAATAAAATAAAACTGAAATATCGACATATAGTTATAATTGAAATGGCTTTTGACTGTGATGATAAATAATTGAGTATCAAAGCATCTATGGGTTGAAGCATTCACTAATGCAGTGTATTTAATCAACAGATTACCATTTTCAAAACTTTTTAACTCAAGAGATGCCTGATTATAAATATTGTATAAAGATGAAAATGACAAATTTGTCTTTTCTAATCTTAAGCATCATTCTTTTTGCATAAAAGTCTACAAAAATTACAAGACTAAAATTATAAAGAGAAACTTACAGGAATCACTAACTTTTAAGAGATTTTTCAATCTGTAGATACAGTTTATGTATTTACATTTCGTAGCTAGTTTATGGCAATTAGCTAAATTTGAGTGTATTTGGATATAATGTTCAGTTGTATCCAGTCTTATTTGATGTCATGTGTATTTGAATACATGCAACCTTATTTTCTTTGAATACATTTATATTCAAAATGATTGTATATCAGTTTATTTAAATACAAGAAAGAGTTGTGTATTCCATTATATTGTATATTGTTAATCCATTTGTTTTGGCTTTATTTAAATGTATTTGAGTTCCGATTAGCAAGGTCGCCACCGGACGTCGCATAAGTTGAATGTATTTGAATGTATTTCACTCAAAAGATGACGATAAATGAAGAATATAGTCAAATCTGGTCAAATCTCTGACGAACATACAAAATACATTGTATTTTAAAAGAAGAATACAATCAACACCGATCGGATCTCCAATAATAATATAAATACCATTATAATTACACTTAAAAAAATGAATAATACATTCAAATCCATTTAAAAGTACACTATATTTACTCAACATAAATTAAGATACTCTATCTTCATACAGATCTGCAACAATTGCGGTGAAATATAAAATACATTGTATTTACACTAAAAATTCGGTCAAATCTTGGACGAAATAAAAATACATTGTATTTACACTAGGAAAAATGGAGATGAAAAGCAGTGGTGGAGGATGAGTAAAGGAAAGAGCCAAGATCTGGTTCTTCTTTGTCTTCTTCGTGTACTATTTTTCTTCTACGACATCATTTTCGTATTCTTC
This sequence comes from Anisodus acutangulus, assembly GCA_029783415.1. NCBI lineage: Eukaryota > Viridiplantae > Streptophyta > Magnoliopsida > Solanales > Solanaceae > Anisodus > Anisodus acutangulus. The sequence continues at coordinate 10,252,631 of CM056500.1, forward strand.
TTGTTCAACATCAAATTCTTGTTTAATGTCTTGTGGTTCTTCAATTTGTTGTTGTGTGGATTCAGAAGCTCTAATTTCCTGCCTCTTAGCCATGGTGAATATTGAGGCAGAGAGAGTGAAAATTATGATTTTCTGATTTGGGGGCTAGAATTTTGGTGTAGAATTATTAAAAACATTATATTTACCCCACAAAAGTAAATGTAAGGTCTGCGTACATCCTGTCCTCCTCAGACCCTATTTTGTGGGATTACACTAAGTATGTTGTTGTTGTTGATTTCGAAGGAGAGAGATGATGATAAATATGAGTACGGTGCTGAAGATAGAGGTGAGGGAGAAGAGAGGAGTGAGGGAGAAGAGAGATTTGAGAGAAGAATTTGAGTGTGTGAATACAATATAGCTATAAGCATTAAACTGAAAATTCATTATAGCTACTAAAAGTAATTAAATTAAATAGTAGCTATTAATTATAAATATCTCTTAGAATTAGCTATGTCATGTAAAAATTCCATGCACTTTAGCAATTAAGCAATCTTTCAAAAAGAAAATTAAGGTTAGTTCACAGTTCAGACTAACGGCAGCAACATTAACTAACTAAATCCTTATTAAAATTTAAAATTATTATTATATAATTAGAGTTAAAAAGATAATTCTAATATAAGTTTATTGGATTATCGGTTTAACCATTAACTAAATGATTAAAATCGTAAATCAAACCGATAACCCAATAATTTTTTTTTACAAAACCGTTTATAAATTGTTAACTCAAACGATAAACCAATAGCGTTTTTATCGATTCGATTTATCGGTTAAATTGATTTTTACACACCCTAAATAGCTGTCCGAAACTAACCTGTTTATGCAAATCAACCTACCACAAGTGGTTACCTGGTGCAATTAGGTGAGAATCAAGATGATCATTCGCACGATGCCCTATTTTGGAGTGGTCTTTAATTTTTTCCCTTCAAAGTTGAGTTATTTAATTTTTGTCTTTTATTATTTTTGGCGCGGCATAATTAAAGTTTTGCAAGACATAATTAATGTTTATCTTCGGCATATGAATTATACACAACCCACATATTATGCCGGATAAGGCATAACTATCAACACTCAACACAATATGAAAAATACATAATTTCAGATTTCAGCGGACATGATTAGCATTTAATTTCAACATATGAATTATAACATCCACACAAACTATGCAGGATAAGACATAAATTCCAGTACTCAACATAATTTTAAAAATTAATATAAAACTATGCCGCATAACTTAATTCCTATATAATTTATGCCACACAATTCAAAAATTCAGTGTTCGCAGAAAAAAAGTATTATAGACACTATGACTTGCGAAGTAAACGAATATTTTCATAAAATGCGTTTGAAGAGCAATCCGCAGGAAAAACATGCTGAGTACTGGGCCCCATATTCAGCCATGGGCCTAAAAGTTGCTTTATTGGCCCAAGACCCAAAAACTTACACAGCACGCCTGGCTCCCTATCCCCATATAGCCCAAAAAATATAAACCCGCTCAAATTTGAATTACAGTGAAACACGAACACTGTTGTAGCTAATGGAGAGGAAATCCCTAAATAGAAGTAGAACAAACACAAGACGAAGAAGAAGCAACAACAAAAAGAGAATGAACAAAGGTTCACTTACCAGACACTTCACTGTTTCACTTCCTCATTTACCTAATCAACAACAACTCCAATCCTCATTTTCGATATCAAATCCTTCTCGATTCCATAAGCTTCTAGATTCTTCTGAAGACCTTCCGACAGCTCAATCTTGTTTCACTTCAATTTCACCGTTGACTTTTGATGAGGACGATGGTGCTGACCTGGCTGAAAAGGATTTCATTCTTAGCCAAGACTTTTTTTGGTAAATATTACTATTCCTTTTATTTTTCGATTAGTAAGATATGGGTTTGGATTGAATAAGATGTAGAGTAGCTAATCAGATTCGAATTGGTTCCAATTGTGGCCTTTTGGCCCCTGGATGTTCCAATTGTGGCCTTTTGGTCCCTGGATTTTCCAATTGGCTTTGAATGGAATAAGATGTAGAGTATCTATTGAGATTTGAATTGGTTCCAATTGTGACCTTTTGGTCCCTGGATGTTTCAATTGGGGATTGATTAAGGTGTAGTTCATTGATTGGTTTCTGCTCAATATTTGTGTTGGCTAGGGTTTGATTTTTAGTGGGGGGCATTTGGACATAAAAATGTGAAATTTGAAAAAAAGTAGAAAAATGTTACTCCTTCTGTTTCAATTTGTTTATCTTACTTTACTTTTTTGTCCGTTTAAAAGAGAATGCTTGTTTCCTTTTTTGCAACTCGTTATTTCCAACTTTACACATGACATGTTTAAGACCTCAAGATTAAAGGATATTTTGGTACATTTTACATATCTTTAGTTTAAGACTACAAGATTAACGTATATTTTGGTACATTTTACATATCTTTAGTTTAAGACCACAAGATTCAAAAGTCTTCTTTACTTTCTTAAACTCTGTGTCAAGTCAAAATTAGGCAAACAAATTGAAACAGATGGAGTATTTGGAAATTGGAGTTGTGTTTGGACATGAATACAACTTGGGAAATTTTTTTGTGAGTGATTTGGAGTGAAAAATGTGAAAACGGGTATTTGGAGTTTTTTCAAATTCCGGAATTCAACTTCAAGTTTAACAATTCTATGCCCAGACATAATTCTGGAATACAATTCCGGAAAAAAAAGTGAAAATTATTCATGGCCAAACGGGCCCTTAACTCTTGCACCCAATTCCTGATTTTTTCATATTGTATCCTCTAGTTTTTCTTCTTCTTTTAATTATACTTTTGGGATGCAGTACTCCGGACTACATAACGCCAGATGCACCTGCAATTTGTAATGGGCTTGATGGTGATAAGGTAATTCTTTTTAACCAGAATGTTAAAAAGTTTGATCCCCCCCTTTATGATGGCTGTAGTTTCAGTATGTCATACTGTGTGTTTTTCCCTTTTTGCCAGGATGAATATACGCCTTGTCCGAAGTCACCTGAGAAGCTTCTAACTGTAGCACGAAAGAGGCCGCGACTGGGTATGATATACTCGCTCTTTGTTATTGAAGGAAATCATTCCATCATTTATTTCATACCAATAATACAATATATATACAAGCCTATAAGATCAATCTATGACTATGAATTTGGAAGACTAACCTAATCATATCCTAACTATAGGCTAATTATCTAACCATACTAATTACATAATATCCTCCTTAATTACATAGATGATTTTCCATAATGGAGATAATTAAGGATAATGATATCCATAATTATCCTTAACAATTATCAATTTCACTTCATTTTTCATATGTGGAATCATTACTCTCTATCAAGTTTTAATGAAGGAAAATGTTTTCTAGGAAAATAAGTTGGTTTCTTACTTATTTTCTTGTGTTATGTATGTAAGCAAAATATATTATCCAAAATCATTTGTATATAATCTAGACAAATAGTATGGAAGGTGGGAGGTAGGGGTGTGGGGTGGTGGGATGGGGTTACGGGGGTGGGGTTGAAGATGAGGTGTGTTGGAGGATGGGGAGAACACAATCACTGTGGAATGCCACCTGTGAAACTTGTTTTCTCTACTTCCACTAGGGAAGTCATTTTCCTCATTGTTAAGGAACTTGTTTTTTTAGAGAAAATATTTTCCATAGATTGTGACCAACTGAACATGGAAAAATTGGAAAATATTTTCCAGTTCCTCCATACCGAGCACACTCTTAGGGCTCGTTTGTTATGAGGGATAAGGGATAATCAATCCTGGATTAAATTCGAGATGTGTTTATCCCATGTTTGGTTGGGATAAAATAATGTTATAATTAATCCCGTGATTAGTTATTCCGGAATTGTAGTGTTATTTTATCCTTGTGGGAGGGTGGAATAACTAATCTTAGAATTAATTATCCTGGGATAACTTGTGTCCAACCAAATGGCCCCTTACTCTCTTATTTTATTTTGTTGTTTTTATTATACTATTGAGGCATGACAAATGCGTTGAGTAAGGTAAGGTTATTATAAATCTAAGAATGAAGCATAGATGAGAATTACGCCCACGTACTAACATATAAAAAAAGGGCAGCCCGGTGCACTAAGCTCCTGCGCAGGGTCCGGGGAAGGGCCGGACCACAAGGGTCTATTGTACGCAGCCTTACCTCACATTTCTGCAAGAGGTTGTTTCCACGGCTTGAACCCGTGGAAACAGCCTAGCTCATTATGATATTAAAGAAATTAAAACAGAATATAATATTTGAAAGTTTAAGATGCCATATAATGTACAGTATGAATATCCCTTACGTGATCATAATGTTTTATGACTTCCAAGCTGCTGAAACCTGAAGCTTCTATTTTTAGCCTTTCTCCTTGTTACTGTTGGACACCTTTTGAGTCTGGAGATCTATCTCTCTCTTTCCACTTTAGCATGTTTTAAAGTTTGTTGTGTGCACAATTATCTTCCATAATTAATCATAAAATTGTAAATTGACTTTCTTACCGTCTCCTTTCATGACGCCCATCTTTACAGATGTTACATCGGTAACACCTCTTAGTTCCGATATCACTGGTCAGCAGCAGCTAGCAGATATCCCTACAGATACTTTTGGGACAGACGAAATGAAACCAGAAAAGATAAGTGAGTCAGAAAAGGGTCCCAGTTATGTGTCACAATCTGCTATTGCTTTAAGGTACCGAGTCATGCCTCCTCCTTGCATTAGAAACCCCTATCTCGGGGATGCTTCTGAGATAGATGTTGATCCTTTTGGAAACAGGAGATCAAAGTGCGCAGGTACTGGTCACTGTGTTTGAATAATTGGTGGATTCCATTTTCCTTATACTCCCTCCGTCCCAATTTATGTGGCACCATTTGACGTGGCACGGAGTTTAAGAAAGAAGGGAAGACTTTTGAGATGTGTGGTCCAAAACAAATCTTATATAAATGTGTGGTTGTAAATCATCTCATAAAGTAAAAATATTTCTAAATATAGAAAGGTGACATTCTTTTTGGGACAGACTAAAAAGGAAATGGTGCCCCATAAATTGGGATAGAGGGAGTGGAGTAACACTTAGTACTTCAAAATTTTTTTAGTGTGTGATCTCCTGTTCTTCGTGGCAGAGTCATTGTTTTTGTTTTCGGTTAAATTCCTAATGGTACTCGTTCTTTTCACTGTAGGTTTTAACCCTGTAATTTTTGGTAATGATGGTATGTCACGGTATCGGACTGATTTCCATGAAATTGAGGTATGTTTGATGCTTGTATTCTAGACTCCTACTAATGCTTTCTTAATTTTTTTTTCAGACCTATCTAAAACCCTTTATTCTTTCAGCAAATTGGTAGCGGAAACTTCAGCCGTGTATTCAAAGTCTTTAAGAGAATCGATGGATGTATGTATGCAGTGAAACATAGCACTAAACAGTTACATCAGGACATAGATAGGTGATCTTTCATTTCTTTTAACACTCTGGCCTATGTGATATGACATAAAAGATTCTCCACAGAGTGTATTTTTCTTGACAAATCTTATACCTAAAAGAATCATTTCCTAAGTCATTTTCTGATGTCCTGTTGGTCGTTTAGTTAGTAGCATCTAATAGCTGTGGAAATTTGGGGTGAGGCCAGAGTGGTGTTGCGTGGGGTTTGCTAGAAGTTCCAAATATTTGTTTATTGACATGATAGATGGAGTAAGAATGCAATAGAAAATGTCTTACGTCCATAATGTATATATGCTGTTTCTTACATTTGGCATAACATATTTTCTCCAAGGTAGACATTTTCAGTAGTTTTGACCACGAATTTTTGGTTAATGTCTTCACCATGGTGAATATCTTATGTCATACCAAACAGGCTGTTAATGTTCAATATAGTTCAGTCATTTTTATGCATTTTGATTGTGTTCTTTCAGGAGAAAGGCTTTGATGGAAGTGCAAGCTTTAGCTGCTTTAGGTAGCATGCTGATCTACTTCTGTTGCTGATATTATCATTTTAACTACCACAGAGATTATTATTTCAACATCTTTTCTTATACTTACAGGACCTCAGGAGAACGTAGTTGGCTATTATTCTTCTTGGTTTGAAAATGAACACCTTTACATCCAAATGGAGCTCTGTGACCACAGCTTATCCAACAAAAAATATTCTAAACTATATTCCGAGGTAGAAATTTTGGAAGCAATGTATCAGGTGCGGCTCTTGTTGGAATCTTAAAGAGCTTTTTTTGTGGCATGTACCAAGTCTGACTGTCTTATATGTCTGGAAAAAGTTAGGAGGAAGATATATATCTTGCAAACAAATGATAATTTGTTTCTACCAAAGAGATGATTTTTGACTATGTACGATTGCCAATCGTGAAATTTCATCTGCTAAAATAACTGTGAATTTCCATCTGCTATTTAGGGGAAGCAACTGTAGTAAAGTCAGCACCTAATCCACCCTCCTAATACTTGCAACATGCTCTGTGTTTCGTAGTGTTTTTAAAGTGTTTCACGAAAATACATTATCCAAATCTAGTTCCATTCTTGTTGTTTTTACTGGAAGGGTGTTACGTTTATAACTTAATTCTCATTAAATGCATAATATAGCCCAAAGGCCAAAAATCCTTCTCTGAATTAGTGCTTCTTGGATTTCACATGAGAAAAGAGGATCAGTCTATAGGTTGTTAAAAAAGAAGAAGAAGAAGAGAGTATCTGCCTTATATTTGGTATGGAAGCTGACACCATCGATTGTAAATGGGTCTAAATAACTCCTTTTTAGTTGGTCGGGAAGCTGTTTTATCTCATGTAACCTGGGATTTATTACTATCCTCTAGCTTGAGACATGACCGGAATTATATTCCAATTTTGAGAGGCAGAAGACCTGTATATATTCTTATAAAAAAGAAGAGGCAGAAGACCTGTATAGTAATTTTTTTTGAGCTTTGGTCCTGGTCTAATAAGTCGCTTTGTTGAGCTTCGTTGAAATGCTTTGAGTTCTCCTATTGTCTACTGACCTCATTTTACTTTTGACTCTCCTTTGCTTGCTTTTTGTTCTTGTGCATCTGTGTGTGTTTTATTTGTGGGATGGGAAGGCTGAGGGAAAACGGTTTTTCAAATTGAGGTCAAAATATTGATTCTTAAGATGTTTTCTGATATGCAGGTAGCCAAGGCATTGCAATATATACATCAGAGAGGGGTAGCTCATTTAGATGTAAAGCCAGATAATATTTATGTGAAAAGTGGTGTATATAAGCTTGGTGATTTTGGATGTGCAACTCTTCTTGATAAGAGCCAGCCAATTGAAGAGGGCGATGCACGTTATATGCCCCAAGAAATACTTAATGAGAACTACGATCATCTTGACAAAGTTGACATATTCTCCTTGGGCGCTGCAATCTATGAACTTATTAGAGGGTCTCCACTGCCGGAATCAGGGCCTCATTTTCTAAACCTCAGGGAGGGGAAATTGCCTCTTCTTCCGGGCCACTCGTTGCAATTTCAGAATCTACTCAAGGTACTTAGTTGTTCCCTTTTAATAGCTTAAATAATCTGTGGAATGATATTTGCCTTTATGCTTCCTATTTCATATGACTTGATCATCTTTCTTATTGTACACCCAGCATGCTATCTGTTTATATATATATATATATAATTAAGCTGCAATTAGATGGATGATTTGTTTCGTTGTCTGTGACTAAGTATGATAAAGCTAATCCATAATAATCTGTGGAAGCAAATGCTGATTCTCTATGTTCAAATTGTTAATGTTCTCAGGCAATGATGGATCCAGATCCAACACGCCGTCCTTCTGCAAAAGGTCTTGTGGATAATCCAATCTTTGAAAGATGGCAAAGAAATGCTAACAAATAGGTAGCCAGGTAAATCGCTATTTTCTCGGCTTTGTTGGGAGCTACTTTTGCCAAGACCCAGATTCGAAAGCTGCAGTTTCTCGTACAGCAATTTGGTGTCTATAACCATCTCTGATAACAGAGATATAGCTCATGTTAGATGGAGATGAGGGGGAAAAAACAATCTTCCAAACAGGCTATCATGCACCAAATTTTCCCATTTGATGGTGCTAGTTTTGCCAAATATTATTGTACGATGTATCAAGAGGAAATGTTGTATCCTAATTGGCCAGCAAACTGTGGTTTGTATGGTATCTTTTCTCAAAATGGTGCTTTGGGAGAACCCATTCCAATAAATGCGGTTAGATTTTCTTTTTCTTTTTTGGTGAAAACAACAGATTAGAGTGCCGTCAATGTGATTCTTTGACGTCTAAAAACTAACGTTCGTTAAGTCGTACTTACAAAGAATGTACATGAAACAACCTTAAGTGAAATGAAAAAGCCTAAGAAAATGCATGTTATATGCCGTACATTCAGACCGATTAGGAAAGGGTTTGAACCTTCTGTTAGAGCTAAAACCCCTATCTAAGGATTGATGAAATCAGAAGCAACACCATAGTATTAGGTATCCAACATGGGCATTTTGAAATAGTTTTCTTTATTTACGGCTTTTTCAAAAGATTTGATTCTTTTTGCCCCTTTTTAGCTTTAATACAACAGCAACAATTATCTCGCTTAACCCCCCCAAAAAAGAAAAAGGATTGTGGTTGTTGATTGACGGGAAGTTCGTGTATTTTTGCTTTAAAGATTTCTGTATTGGCGCCGCTCGAACAAAAAGCTTTGTTTGATTTGGCGCAATATTGTAAAGCACCAACGTTAAAATAGCCAAATAGGATTTCTTTTTTCCAAACATCGTCTAATGTTGTAACGAAAAACAATTTACGGTGGAATTTTCTATTGTCTTTTTGTCGGAATATCCTCATATTGTCTTAGGCCTTGTTCTCACTCCTATGGTCTAGGAATTGGTTCTAGAAGAATATATTTTTATTCTTAAATTGGTAATTGTTGTTATTTATTTCGATTATATTTGCGCAATTCAATTTGCTTTGCATCACTAGAACAATAGAAAAACTTCATGATCAAAATGTGTTCTGTTATTTTTGGAAGGTGCTGGCGGAAAATGCTCAAGCAACACAAGGACAAGAATAATTCTGACGTTACTACAAAAGATGGAAAAAAGTGACAAGATGTAAGAAAATGACATCCAAATTATAAATTAGGATAAAACATTTATATACGATAAAGTTGAGTGGTCAATGCAATGCTAAAGCTCCTTCCTCATTAGGAATAAGTAACAACTATTCGAGTTAAATAGTCGAAATAATATAAGGAAATAAAAAACAATATTAAAAAGAGGACAAAACACGTATTTTGAGCACAAACAATGATATCCGTAATATTAAATATGAGTATATTCTAAGAGCCCTTTTGCTTATCTGATTGAAATTAGCAATAAATATCATGTGCTGATAAATATTTTACAAAGTAAAAATTGACTCTAAAATAAGTCGTTACGTTTCGAATTAAACGATTGGATCAGCTAATAAATAGTTAATGTATCTAATCTATTTTACTGGATCATTGTTGGAATTTGTTTTAAAGGTGATTCAAAATTTTAAAACACATTCTGAAAAGACATACATATATTGTGAAAGGTGTTACTCATTCTTTAAATGATACACTTATTTATTGTGAAAATGTGTAATCCAATTTTAAGGGGACATTCATTCTTAAAAAGATGTGATTCCCTTTTTAAAAACACCTATCACATTGCTGCAGAAAGTTATTACTATTGAAGATCTAGATCTTTAGGCTCTTTAGAATTTTTTTCTCTTCAAGAGTTCGTTTTTTCTTCTTATTCTGAATTCCTACAAAAGCAATCGAGAGATTAAAAGACTTTTTCAGAACTTCTATTTGAGTATTTTTGAGTGGTTCATTATATCTTGAGAGTAGAATGTCATTTTACTATTTGCATTGAGATCGCGACAAAAATCTACTCTAAAGACAATGCCATCCAGAGCGTACCTTGAATCGATTTTTCAATTTCAACTATATCTTATCTTTATTATTATATTTTGTTTCTCTGTTATTTGTTCTTCTAATTAATATGATCATCTCTAATATTTTCCAACAAATTTGACCCACAAATGAACTTAATCTGGATCTAGTTTGCTTTTTGGAGTCAAATTTCGATCATGAAAAAGTCTTGAACATCACATTGAGTAGGCATGTTTGGAAAGCCACTCTGTAATTGGATTTTGTGTTTACACAGTTTTGGCAAATGTCTGATTAAATAATTATTTGATCAATATGTAATTGGGTGTAATTACACTCTGTAATTTTCTTTGGGGGTGGTGGTGGTGGTGGTGGAGAATTACTGGTAATTACATGGTGTAATTACAAGGTTATCTTTTTAATTTCTTTTCTTTTCTTTGTCATTTATTTTTTATTTCTTTTATTTTAATTTTAATTTTATTTTTTAAAATTATTTTTTAAAATATTATTCTTTTTACATATTTTTGAAATATTTTATGTTTCATTTCTCAACCTTTACTTCACGTGCTTCTACATAATTTCTCATATTTTACTTCTTATTCATTTTCTATATTTGTTTTTTTATTTCACTTGCTATGTTATCTATCTTATTTATTTTTCTTTATTTTTTTCATTTCACTTAGCTATGTTATTTTTTTTTTTTAAAAACACTTCCTAATCTTACAAAGCATAAATCATTTACAAACTTGGCTTATAATAGTGATATCATTAAAGTTGAATTCCGTTGTTGGATGATATTATATACAAGCATTGTTTATACTGAGTGATGTTAGAATTAATAAATTATTTTTAACATTAAAATAATATTATGAAAATATGATTGTAAATATTTATTTTTTTGTCAATGTATTGTCCATGATGTTATTGCGAAATGTGTGTATATTTAGAAGTTCTTATTAATTGGTTCAATTAAAGTATTATTTATTTTGTACATATCAAGTGTTTTTCACAATATTAGTTACTAATTTATAATTTGAGTTCTATATTTTCGAAATAATACGTATCTTGAATACATAACTATAGATAAAATTGAGTAATATTTTCTGGGATACACTGGGTATGTTGTTGTATTTTTTATATAAACTTATATTTATCAAACATTAACGTTTAGTTGTTCATAATTAACTTTTATTTTAAAATTTATAATATCTAACTGTGTAATTACACTTGTGCAACTAAACAATACGCTTGTAATTATGTTATAACAAATAAACAGATCGTTGTAGTTACTACCCTAGTAATTACACCAGTTCCAATTGGCTTTCCAAACAGACCCTAAAGAACTCTTATTATCTAATAAACCTACTACCCCATCCCAATTATTTTCTTTCGTTATTTCTCTTTAAAATGTAACAAATAAATTAATAAATTATGATTAATGAACTCCTTAAGTAACTTTCACGTATAGACAAAATTTGAACCTAATTGCTGCCTAATGCAGAATCTAATGTCTTGTCATGTTGTTTCTCGTCGAAGGACAAGAATTTTCGGATTACCCCCGATGAAAGAATGATAGAATATTATCATATCTGGTATATTACCATTGATAGAATATTACCATATTTTGTATATATTTTATATTAGGTAAATTTATATTTCAATTATAATTAGGAAGAGTTTGTAGCCATGTAACACACTAACACTATATATATTGTACACAATAATCAATAAAAAGCAAGAAACATATTCCTACATGGTATCAGAAGCCAAGCCCTAACTTCTTTTTCTCTCTAAGCCGCCGCCCCTCCCCCCTCGGCAGTCCTCTTCTTCGGCAACCTTCTCCCTTCTTTCTTCGACAACCTTCTCCCTTCTTTCTTCGACTTACCTCTCTTCCTCTTCAATTTTCAATGGCTGACCAACCTAAATTCCATCATGCTCTTGCAGTTAACAACATCAAGAATTTCATTCCCATAACTCTTGAGATGGAAAATGTTTAATATTCATCTTGGGCGGAATTATTAAGATTCATTGTCGTGTATACAAAGTCATCGACTATATCATCCCTCAAAAATCAAAGTGCCTAGAGAGACCTGATGATTCTGATGATGAACTTTGGTCCCGCTTAGATGCGGTTGTCATACAATGGATCTACGACACGATATCTAACGATTTATTGCATACAATTATTGAAACCGATGCCACTGCACGACAAACGTGGGAGCGCTTGGAAAGTATTTTTCATTACAACAAGACACAACATTCCTTGTATCTGGAAAATCAATTTCAAGCCATTCAACATGACGATTTTCCTAATGCGTCGGCCTATTGTTAAGAACTTAAGATGATTGCCGATAAACTCTCCAACATCGGTGCACCGGTCACTAATCAATGATTGGTGATGCAACTTATTGCGGGTTTGAATAAAAATTATGATGGCGTTGCTACCATCCTCCAACACCATTGCCTCCGTTCTATGAGGCTCATTCGAGACACAGTCTTGAAGAAATCTGAAAAACAAAGCGAGCAACGACTAATATTAGCACAACCGACACTACTCTCGTAATCACCAGCGACAATCATGCTGACCCGAGAGGCTCGGCTCTCGCCCCATCCCACAGGCAAGCCAACGATCCGACACATGGCTCACATTCTCGGAATAACAACATAGGAAGAAATTATGGGAACAGTCGCGGCAACAACGGCAGCGCCAGAAACGGTGGCAGTCCCCGCTGGCTGGCAGCCATCAACAGTGGCAGTAGCCTCCGCCATAGGCTGCTTACCCGCTATGGGTTGCGTAGGCCCCACTGGCATGGGCTGATCCACCTTGCCCCTACCCAACGTTCTCCTGGGCCTAATCTCCGGCCCGACAGGCCCAGTCCGACATCCTCGGCGCACGTCCACAACATGCATACAATGCACATGTTTCTCCTTCTTCAACCTACGCACCGACGGATATTGAGGCAACTATGAACACGATGTCTCTCAACGTTTCTGACAATAGTTGGTACATGAACACTGTCGCCACATCTCATATGACGGCATCCCAAGGTACTCTCTCGTCTTATTTACATATGAGCAATTTAAATCATAATATTATTGTTGGTAGTGAACAAGGTATTCCCATTCGAGGTTATGGAAAATCATCTCTTTCCCTACCACGTTAGCCTTAAAAAATATTATCCATGCCCCGAAACTTATCAAAAATCTAATCTCTGTGCGTCGTTTCACAACTGACAATAATGTTTTCGTTGAATTTGATCCTTTTAGTTTTTCTGTGAAAGACCTTATGACAGGGATGTGAATATTGAGATGTGATATCACCGGGGACCTTTATCCTATCACCATCTCAGTCAGCCATTCAGCCTCATCTCCATCAACCTTTGCAGCAATTTCATCTCCTTTAGCGAAATTAATTTTATTGATTACAAACATGTCCCTTCTCCTCATGTTTGTGAATCTTGTATTTTTGGAAAACATGTCAAGTTGCCATTTTATTCTTCATCCACCTGCACTTTAATGCCTTTTGATATAATAAACAATGATTTATGAAGTTCTCCTATCTTAAGCATGGCCGGGCATCAATACTATATATTATTTTTAGATGATTATTCAAACTTCCTATGGACGTTTCCCATTGGTAATAAGTCCCAAGTCTATTATATTTTTCATCATTCATCACTTTCATTAAGACATAATTTGAAAAGAATATTAAATGTTTCCAATGGGAGGGAATTCAATAATAATCAGTTCAAACTTTTCTGTGCCAAACACGACCTTGTTTTTCATTTTTCCTGTTCCCACACCTCTCCACAAAATGGCAAAGCCGAACAAAAAATTAGAACCATAAACAACTGAGTTCGTGCCCTCCTTGCTCACGCCTCTATCCCCTATATTTTTGGCATTACACTCTATTAATGGCAACCTATCTATTGAACATTCTCCCAAATAAGTCTCTCAAACACAAGTCTTCCACTCAAGTTCTCTATCTTATGGATCATTCATATAAGCATTTATGAACTTTCGGATGTCTGTGCTACCCCATCCATCCCTCCATATAAATCAACAAGCTGCAACATTTGTCATCCCCGTGCGTCTTTCTTGGCTACCCCCCCAACCATCAACGTTACAATTGTTATGACTTGTCAAGCCGAAAAATAATAATTTCTCGGCATGCCATATTCGATGAGTCCCAATTCCCCTTTGCCAAACTCAATTCTCTATCCCCAAATTCCTATAAATTCCTAAATGATGGCCTAAATCTCATTCTAATTTATCACTTGTAAAATCAGTCATCACCGACACCGGCAGCCGTCCTCACCACCACCATCCCGAGGCGGGCAGTCCACCCAGCCCCGTAATGGGAGCCCCGGAACAGCCTGTCACTGCCTTTCGTTCAGCCCCCTCTCTCCCCTATGCCACTGCCCCTTCTCAGCCCCACCTCTACTCCCGACAATCCACCTAGTCCCGCCTCCACTTCTCGGCCACCCTATACCAGTCCTGTCCAACCTCCCATGGACAATGGAAACACGTGCTATGCACAGTATTTTCAAACCCAAACGGCTATTTAACTTGTCCACTTCGGTTGCACTTCTCCTGTTCCTAGTAATTTGAAAGATGCCTTGTCCGATCCTTATTGGAAAAATGCAATGATTGACTAATATAATGCTCTTATTGAAAATAAGACATGAGATCTAGTACCCCCTCCTCCTGATTCTAATATTATTCATTCTATGTGAATTTTTCGATATAAAAGGAAATCTAATGGTTCTTTTGAGAGGCACAAGGCCGGTCTTGTATGTCTCAATAGGTGGGAGTGGATTGTGATGAAAATTTCAGCCGGTGGTGAAACCAGCGACTATTCAGACTGTTCTCAGTATTGCTTTGTCCAAGTCTTGACTCACTCATCAGCTTGACGTCAAAAATGCTTTCTTGCATGACGACATTCATGAAACCGTATATATGCATCATCCTATGAGATTCAGGGATCCGATTCATCCAGATTATGTGTGTCTTTTGAAGAAATCACTCTATGGACTGAAACAAGCTCCTCGTGCATGGCACCATCGATTTGCTGATTTTGTATCCTCTATCGGGTTTTCACATAGCAAATCCGATCATTCACTGTTCATCTATAGCAAGGATAATGACATGTCATACATCCTACGATATGTTGATGATATCATCCTCACCACATCTTCTGATGCACTTCGCCGATCCATTATGTCACTCCTTGCCTCTGAGTTTGCTATGAAGTATTTGAGCCCCCTAAGCTATTTTTTGGGCATTGCTGTTATGAGACATGCATGTGGCTTATTTCTTTGTCAAAGGAAGTACACCGAAGAGATCCTTGACCGAGCATGCATGACGTTTTTCAAACTGGCACACACACCGGGGGACACTAATTCCAAACTAAGTGCCTCTTCGGGTTCTCTGTATGCCGACCGACTCACTATCACATTTTAGCAGGAGCGTTGCAGTATCTCACTTTCACGAGACCAGATATATCATATGCCGTGCAACAAATATGCTTATATATGCATAGCCCGACGGATGAACATATAAATGACCTCAAACGTATTTTGCGATATGTACAAGGTACTCTTCATTTCGGCTTACACCTTTACAAGTCCTCACTCTCTGGTCTCACATTTTATTCTGATGCTGACTAGGGTGGATGTCCGACACTCGTCTATCCACGTCGGGTTACTGTGTGTTCCTCGGATATAACTTGCTTTCTTGGTCTTCTAAAAGACAACCTACTCTGTCTCGATCTAGTGTCGAAGATGAGTACAGAGGTGTAGCGAATGTTGTTTCTGAGTCTTGTTGGATACACAACCTTCTACTTGAGCTTCACTGTCCAATCCATAAGGCTACAATGGTTTACTGTGATAATGTAAATGCGATATATCTTTCCGGCAATCCCGTTCAACATCAACACACTAAACACATTGAAATAAATATTCACTTTGTACGTGAGAAAGTTGCTCGTGGACAAATTCGTGTTCTTCATGTTCTTTTCCGATATCAGATTGATGACATATTCACTAAAGGACTTTCACGCATACTCTTTGATGATTTCCGAGCCAGTCTCATCGTACGAGAACCTCCCGCTTCAATTGCGGGGGTGATAGAATATTATCATATCTTGTATATTACCATTGATAGAATATTATCATATTTTGTATATCTTTTATATTAGGTAAATTTATATTCTAATTGTAATTAGGAAGATTTAGTCACCTAGTTTGTAGCCATGTAACACTTAGGGATGGCAGGTGGGTATAATTTTGCGGATTCCGCACCGCACCCGCCCCAATTGGGGCGGGTATGGGTATAACTTTGGCGGGTAGTAGGCGGGTGTGGGTATTGAAAATGTACTCGTCACGGGTAGGCGGGTAGGTGGTGGATTTGCAGTCATATCCGCCTACCCGCCTACCAGCCCGTCTACCCGCCCGCCCGCCCACCTACCTACCCGTCTACCCGCCCGCCCGCCCGCCTACCTACCCGTCTACCCGCCCACCCGCCCGCCTACCTACCCGTCCGCCTACCCGCCTAGCTTATATAGCTAAAATAATATCTGAGTTTTGTCTACATTTGTAATATATAGTTATTTGGGTGGATAATTTTTTGGGTTTCTTGGAAATTTTATTTTCTTGATTCTTTGTTGTGCAATGGGGAAGAGGTGAAAAAAATGGGGAATTCTGATGGTGAAAAAATCTGGAATTCTCCTCCCTCTCTCCCAAAGAAAATGAGATCGTGACAGTATTGATTCTTGACTCAAAATTTTGGGATAATTTTTGGAATTTGAATTTTTGGGATCATGTGTGATCACTAATTGATCAAAATTGAATTGATTACAAAATATGGCAGGCGGGTACAAGCGGGTATTGGCGGGTGACGGATATCCACTTGGGTGGTGGAGCGGGTGTGAATTTAGGAATATACCCGCCTAGGCGGGTATGGATGTTGAAAATTGTACCCGCCACGGGTGGCGGGTATAATTTTTTTTGGCGGGTACGGGTGCGCGGGAGGGGGTACCCGCACCCGCCCTGCCCAATTGCCATCCCTACTAACGCTATATATATTGTACATAATAATCAATGAAAGGCAAGGAACATATTCCTACACAGAATATACACTCAATTTTAACGAGAAAATTCGTAATATTTACCTTTTTACACAGATCAATTTTAAGCTGTGGAATAAACTATTGGTGGAATAAATAAGCTTCCTTTATCCTTAACTAAAGTCTCAAATTCGAGTTCTGAAAATGAAACCTTTATCCTTAACTAAAGTCTCAAATTCGAGTTCTGAAAATGAAAAAAAATTCAAGGAAACTTCCTCCTATAATTGCCTTACACAGAATGACTCCGAATTGATTCCCCAAAGCAAATACCAAACATCGAGTTTGGGAACAAAATATATGAGCTATGGTCTATGGAATATGCCAATGGAAGGAGCACCGGCTTATTCTTCTTGTTACAATTACATACTGTGCCAGTTGTCTCTTAAAACTATCAGACTTCTCTCTCACTTTTTTAAATTTAACTCACATACCTAACGGCTAACGGTGTAAAAAATTCTTAATTCTACCCGTGTATTTTACTTATTAAAGTAGCTCATTTACTTCATTTCTCTATTCTCTTTTTCTATTCTTGAATGAGTGTGCATGCCTACATAGGAGAAGACTTCTATGTTGGTGGAATTTCTATACTTAGAATCACCTTCTTTATTCTATCTGAATTAAGGAACCAAAAACAAAACCAATATTCTTGTATAGATTAGAAAATTGAAGATGACGAGTAGTGAACATATATTGCCAGAGAGCAATAATATAGAAACAAGCCTAGATGAAGTTCCTTTGCAGCAGCTCACTGAAAAGAAACTATCTTGCCAAAACTTAAAAAGATACGATTCCTTAGATTTTGAATCCAGCAGAGTACCCGACGCCAAAAAGGTCTGTTACTTCCTTAAATTAATTTCGGGCCAAATTATGATGATCATAGTGTTAATTTTAGAATTTAGACGTCGTGAGTTTTTTAAGTTCAAAGTGAAAAAAAATGTGAAATATACTTGCTTCTCTTAAAATGAAATTCTATCCTTTTTAATTTGTTCGGCAAAGAGTGACATTTTTTGAAACTCTTTAACTTTAAATTTTTCGATTTTAAAATTAAACAACCTTTGACAGAAATGCAAGGTAAGACTGCTTACAACAAACCCTTGTGGTCCGGCCCCGCGCATAGCGGGAGCTTAGTCCACCGGGCTGTTTTTGTTTGTTTGTTTGTTTTATAATCGTAACATTATCATGATATATTTACAATTACAAGTTTCAGATATATTTTCTTAG
The DNA here is from genome assembly GCA_029783415.1 of Anisodus acutangulus. Lineage (NCBI taxonomy): Eukaryota > Viridiplantae > Streptophyta > Magnoliopsida > Solanales > Solanaceae > Anisodus > Anisodus acutangulus. The sequence continues at coordinate 10,270,889 of CM056500.1, forward strand.
GTGACAAAAGTTATTTTCTTTCTTAAGCTCTACGTCTATCAGAAATCATTATTATTAAGTCAAATCTGCAAAACCAATTAGATCCGTCAGTAGATGATTAATAACGAGAAACTCTGTTATCTGGTAGTATTAACTGAGTTTAAGTACTGTCATCCAAAGGATATTTACAAATAAAACTTCTTAAAATGTGATTTGAAATCTTGAAAATAAAATATGTTATCACGCTGTTACAATAAATAAAGATGACCTAATGATGATGCAAAAATTGTTTAAACTGATGGTGCCTATTACTTAAACTCGTATTAATTATTAGACGCTAACGTATAGAATTTTTTTTTTTGTTAAACAGGCAGCGAAATGGTCAGTGATATTGCAGCTGGCATTTCAGAGCATAGGGGTGGTGTATGGAGATATTGGAACGTCTCCGTTATACGTGTACTCAAGCACATTTCTTAATGGGATCAAACATGAAGATGATATACTTGGTGTACTGTCTCTCATCTTCTACACTATCACCTTGATTCCTCTCATCAAATATGTCTTCATTGTTCTTCGAGCTAATGACAATGGAGATGGTAATGTTCACCTCTTTTTCTGCTACACAGCTTTTCTTGTTTTCCTCATCCATATATAATTAGAAGATCAAGTTAATAGTACAGTTATTAATGCCAACATATAAAATTATACGTTTTGAAGGGAGCCTTGGAGCAATGATAAATTTGTCTCTGTATGATCTATAGAACACGAATCCGAGCTGTGAAATTAGCCACTTAGATTGCTTACATTACAGTTACTCATTAGGGGGCGATCTTTCCCCAAACACTTCCCGTGAACGCTGAATACTTTGTGCATTGAGTTGTTCTTTTTTATGTAAAATTATAGGTTTTGCTAGCTGTTGTCTCTCTCTGCACTTCCACTATTTGAGGAGTTAAAACTATGGGTGGCGATGGGGACCGGGCTCAGTGCAGCGGGGTCGGTCAAGGCGGCTCCGGCCCGGGGAGAAAGCGGGCGGCTCGGGTATGGCGGGCTCCAAGTCGGGTTTGGCGGGGCTGGAGCAAGTCCTGTCGATCCCATCCGTCGGGCTTCAGTCGGTGGCTCCGGGTCGGATCTGGCCAGTTTCATTTTTTTTTAAATAACATATGTATAAAAAAAACTCAATAAACAAACCAATATAGTGTAATAAAAACATCCACAATTTGTTTGTGCCTCTTATATTATTTAATAGACATATGATTTTTTGTAATACAAATACAATTGTCTAAAATCTAAATTGCAACTTTGTGGTGTTGTCCAAAAGTTACAAATTACATAATAAATTACAATTAAAAATTACATTCTCAAAAAACCTGTTCCTAATTGCTTGATGATTTCATGTGGTTCTTCGGTTGGAATTGGTATTTGTTGGTCAAATTGATCCACGTCACTTCCACTACCCTCGGTTAAGATTTCGTTGTAGTTTTCATCATCTTCTTCGTTGATCTCCGGTTGATCCGCCTTCTCCGCTCGTATCCAATCTACGAATAATACCGCAATTTCCAAGGCGTCCAGGCTAATGACGTAGTGTCCTGTGGTCTCCTATTTGATATCTACTGCCGAAAAAGCGCTTTCAGACGCAATTGATTTATCGCTTGAATGTTCAAAACATCTCGAGCCATCATTGAAAGTGTCGGAAAGGTCTTCTCATTCCTCCAAGATTTGCCAAGTCTTCATGTCCATCTTCATTGATAACTTCTTGATACGGATGCGAACCGCAAAACAAAAATATCTAACTCGCTAATTTGGTTAGTAGTAAGTGCGACCGCACATTCTATTTAGGCTTTCAATACTAGCCGAAACAACATGTCTTTGGAGGTCGTGTTGAAGATGAAAGAAGATGGTATGGAAGGTGGTAAGTTACTAGCATTTTCTTGTTGATAAAATCTATATATATTTTTGCATTGGTGTTCTCGCTGAACAATACTTCTTCTTTAGTTTGTTCAATAGGTGGTGGGTGATTTAGATTTTTGGGACTTGGAGGTGGTAGTACTTCTATACAATCGTAAATAGTTTCAATTAGTGATTTAGTACCGTCTATTTTAATAGTAGGATTTAATACAGAACCAATAATATAAATAGAGGAATAGGAATAAAATATTTTTTTATTTTAGAAACATTTTTTAATAGTTTGCCTTATAAAATTTGGTTTTCCATATATTCACTAAGTAATAAAAATATTAGAGTTATATAAAATAAATATAGTTGAAATAGTAGGATAATATATACCGGAAAATTCTTTTGTTGCTTGAAAAAATTTCTCTAAAAATACAATAAGTTAGGAAATTTTTTCCCAATCACTATCTAAAATCATATCAGTGGCTTTTATTATGAGAGTTAAAAATAAAGTTATAGGTAATTTATAGTCATAAGCAACAAGTAGTTGCTCAAGTATAAAATTCCACCTAAAGTGGATACTTCTTGTGGAATTTTTCTAAAAGGTAGTCCACAATCGATAAATTTTATATTCTTTTCTCGTTGTACTTTATTACTTTTAAAAATAAAGTTTATAGCAAATTGTATTTTACTAAGAATGTCTTCAAAAGTGATAGACCATCCTTTACAATTAAGTTATATATATGGCACACACATTTTATATGAAAAATGAGTGCCGAAAAACGGAGTTAAACTATTTTTAAAATTGTAATTGCGTAATTGTTATTAGAAGCGTTATCTAATGTAATAGTCATAATTTTATCGATTAATTAAAGTAATAATCGCACACTTGATAAATATTTTCCGCAATAAAAGTACGTTATTGCCTATCATCTATATATCTATACGCTAAAAATACGTTTTGCATAGACCATTTATAATCTATCCAATGACAAGTTGAGTTAAATAATCATGGCCGTTAGTACTACTTAACATATCGGACGTGATTGATACTTTGCCATTAAAATGATATAATGAAAACGTAAATATTGTTGATATTCATCACGCCGAATTTAAATACATCTCTCTTAACAATTGATCTAGAAAACCGTTAAAGCGGGATTATATATATCTCTAATGTAATGAATAAAGCAGGAGATGAAGGAAATGAAAGGCAAACCCTCCATGAGAACTAATTTTGATATTGCTTTCTATCTCTATGTTTATTGTATTTAGGGCCTACAATTCCCGAATCATAGGGTTAATTTGACCTTGTACTTGGTCCGGACAATATTAGTATGTGAACCTTGTCTGATGGAGGCGGGCGTTTGCGCACCGGTTTGAAGCTTTGGTATTAGGCATACCTACTGGATGAGCACTTACTCGTGTCTAATTAAACCCCGCCTCCAGTGACCTTTTCAGTTTAAATTTTAAAACATTTTTACAAATTTTACATATGGCTACTTGATTCTCTCGTCCCTATCAAAAAATGTCCATGCATCGATTTTAATGGTCGTTTCTTTGGACCTCGCCTCATATTAGGGGAATATGAGGTATTTCAGTTGAAGGTGCACTAGTGGTGTGTTGTCATCAACATTAGTGGGTATATCATCTAGATCATCGTCTAAATTAAAGTCTTCTTGAGTTCCAGAAAATAACTCATGGTCTAAATCTAATGGTATTGTAGGAAAATGTTGAGTATCAACAAAATCATCTGTGTAGGAATAAGATGACTAGAAAGTATACCACACTTACAGTTTGCCCCTACTAGAAGAAGCACCCTTACCCTTAAACATACCTTTTAATCCTTTCATTTTAATTATGATAATAAATAAATAAATAAATAATTAAAGACAATAAAATTAAGTGATCTAAACTAAATAAGCAGACAATAATAATTTAATGGAAGGCAGATCAGTATTCAAACGACGTAACGTCGGCGTGTAATCGAAGGTTGAAAATTGAAACTTTGCTCGATGGAAGATCCTCAAGCTAGTTGCCAACTTCACTACCAATTCCCAAATGAATAAATAAAATTGAATATTTAGCAAACAATGTAGACTTGTAGAGATATATTGAGAAATTAGAGATTGTAGGAAGATTTGGTAGAAAGATGAAGAGAAAATGAGTTATTTATAGTTGAAAATTGGGTTAAAGTGTAAATATAATAACTTATGGGTTAAAAATAAATATTAAGGGTAGGGGTCAGGAGGAGGGCTAAAATGGTCATAATAATCTTGACCATAATCTAAATGGCCAGTTGGTGCAGCGGTCATTTTTGCAAGAGGCGGGCCTTGGTCTGGTGAGGCGGGCTCGGGTCTCGCGGGACGAGACATCGTCCGTCCAGTCAGTCCCGCCCCCGTAATTTTTTTTTTTTTGGCGGGGTCGGGACGGGCTCGGGTCGGGGTCGGGCTGTCCCGGCCCACTGGCCAGCCCTAGTTAAAACACATCCTTCTTATTTAAGACTTTTTAGAATATTTACACTATAAGAATTCATGATTCGTAATACTTTTTAGATTGTGCTGATAATATAAATACATTTTATCAAACGTTATTCTATAAGTGGAAAGTAGAAGTTAATTAAAATTAACTCATGAATATTGAACAATTATTTGGCAGGAGGAACATTTGCAATATATTCATTGATATGTCGATATGCTAAGGTGGGATTGATTCCAAGTCAAGAGGCAGAAGACAGAGATGTCTCGACTTTTAAACTTGAGTTGCCAGATAATCGCACACGTCGAGCTTCAAAACTCAAATCAATGTTGGAAAACAATGAATTTGCAAAGTTCTTTATGCTATTTGCAACAATGCTTGGTACTTCCATGGTTATCGGGGATGGTGTCCTCACTCCTTGCATGTCAGGCACGTCATAATTTTCTATAATTAGCATTGTTATTTAACTTGCGATAGTAGGTTACTAATAATTTCTGTCATAAAGTTTTACGATCATTAGTTTATGAATGATAATTATTTAAATATTTTGAATACCGCTAATTGATTGAATATAAACTCTATGTATATAATGATTTCTTGAATCTTCAATTCATGATGTGACCAGTTTTGTCCGCTGTTGGAGGAATCAAAGAAGCAGCCCCCAAAGCCATGACTGAAGGTAACTTACATAGGCCGATTTGCAACATACATCTTATTCTTAGTTAAATTATTTTATGCTTTCTTTTGTGCACCGAGAAATTGTCAAGTTAGTTATAACTAATTCATTAAACTTCATATGTGAATATGTAATGTAATACTGCCTAATATATTTGCTATCGTGGAATGCAGAAAGGATTATTTGGATTTCAGTTGCCATCTTGGTCTTGCTGTTTACGTTTCAAAGATATGGAACTGACAAAGTTGGCTACGCATTTGCACCAATAATTTGTGTGTGGTTCTCACTCAATGCTGCTATTGGACTGTACAACTTTGTAAAGTATGATCCAACTGTTGTCAAAGCTATTAATCCTAAATATATCATAGACTACTTCAAGAGAAACAAAAAGGATGCTTGGATTTCTCTTGGCGGGATTGTTCTTTCAATAACAGGTATCCATTTCCTCCAATAAAAGGATAAATAAAATAAAAGCTCACTCGTCACCATATCAATTAATGCAAGATGATTTGTGTCCTGTATATAAATATTTATTGTTAAACTATGGGTAATTGATAAGTATGTATTTTCACTTCAATAAATTGCAGGAACTGAGGCACTATTTGCAGATGTTGGTCATTTTACTGTTCGGTCTATACAAATAAGCATGTGCTTTGTGACATATCCAGCCCTCATATTAACATACACTGGTCAATCCTCCTTTTTAAGGAAGAACACTGACAACGTTTCTGAGACTTTTTTCAAGTCTATACCCCGTAAGCCTCTCATTCTTCCTTTCAGGTACATCTTTTGTACACGATCAGTATAGAGAAGTTAAACTCAATTTTTCGATTTACAAATGCAGATGGAATATATTGGCCAATGTATGTGATGGCTGTGTTTGCAGCCATCATTGCAAGCCAAGCGATGATTTCTGGGACTTTCGCTATAATCCAACAATCTCTGGCGTTAGGATGTTTTCCTCGTGTTAAAATTGTACATACATCAACCAAACATCATGGACAAGTCTATATCCCTGAAATCAATTACCTTCTCATGTTGGCTTGTGTTGTCGTTACTCTTGCATTCAAGACCACTGGAAAAATTGGCAACGCTTATGGTAAGCTCATTCCTACTTACATTAAGGTAAATAAATTTTATCAATTATCCTAGTAAAGTAACAAAACTATTTTTCCTTACAATAAAGTAACTGAACTTTTAGCAATTACAATAGTGAAGTCTAATGACTTTATTATTAAAGTGGATGATTTTCAGTAACCACACGTGTTATTAACCGTGTCTTAAACGAAAACATATATGTAACACGCAAAACCATTTATTACAGGAATTGCAGTGGTGTTTGTGATGACATTAACATCATCCTTCCTCATACTAGTCATGATCATGATCTGGAAAACTCACATTCTTCTTATTATCGCCTATGCTCTAATCATTGGTTCGGTTGAGCTTATATACCTAAGCTCGGTCCTTTATAAGTTCAATCAAGGTGGTTACCTTCCCCTGGCTTTTGCTATGTTCCTGATGTTTATCATGTGCGTATGGAACTATGTGTATCGAAAGAAATACTATTTCGAGTTAGATCACAAGATTTCTCCTGAAAAAGTCAAGGAAACAATAGACGAGACAAATTTCCATCGTCTACCAGGACTTGCAATTTTCTATTCAGAGCTTGTTCACGGAATTCCACCAATCTTCAAGCATTATGTCGCGAATGTGCCCTGTTTACACTCTATTCTTGTGTTTGTTTCCTTTAAATCACTTCCCATCAGCAAAGTCCCCGTAGAAGAAAGATTCCTCTTCCGTTGGGTGCAACCATCTGATCTCTACGTGTTTCGTTGTGTAGTAAGATATGGATACAATGATGTGCGTCATGAGCAAGAGGACTTTGAAAAAATATTGGTGGAGAGGGTCAAGGAGTTCATACGAGAATATTGTTTGTTTTCGATTGCAATAAAAAGTCATAGACAATCCATCGAAAAAGTCAAAGAATTGGAGAATATTGGTGCAATGAAGGCCGTGGAGAAGGAGGAAGTCGAGATTATAAAGGGCGAAAAAGAAGAGGATTTTGCATCATTGGTGGAAAAAGAAATGGAAGTAGTAGACCAAGCATGTCGTGTTGGGGTGGTTCATTTAGTAGGGGAGCATGAAGTGATTGCGAGTATAGGGTCTGGTATAGTGAAAAAGGTTATAATAAATTATGCTTACAACTTCTTGAAGAGGAACTTAAGGCAAAGTAACAAGGTTTTTGACATTCCTCACAAGCGTATGTTAAAAGTCGGAATGACATATGAGCTTTAGAATAATTATTCATGAACAAGTACTATCAAACGAATTTACAGAAATAAATCAAGGGGTAGCATCACTACTCTCTCCGTTCTCTTTTACTTATCTAGTTTGCATTTGGCACTCTCTTTAAAAAAATATCAAATTTTACATGATATTTTAGAAATGATTATTATAAGGATAAAATTAGAAAACAATAATTAATTTATTTTTAAATTTGTTAAAGTGAACAAGTAAAAATAATAATCTATTTTTAGTGTATATAAAATGGTGGCTCATTTTGGAATAATATGTAACTCTCTATTTTTTAATAAAAGATTTTTCTTATTCTTTGAGAATAAAATCTGCAAACTATTTTGGAAACAGTATAAACAAATACTGCACAACTAACGTATACACAAGTATATCTTTTGAATGCCAGCCCTCAGCATCTAATTAATTAGGGTCTTCATCCTCGTGATCTTGCGGGAATAGATTGATGGGAGTGGAGGTGCATGGTTGGAGAATATAATTCTCATCAACATTAATTACCTAATTATGGTTCACTAATATAAATTCTGGGCTTAATTTGTCACGTAATCGTAGTGAATTAGCATATCTGGCACAAATGCTGAGTACAAATAAGTTTTCTCCATAATAGTCCTTTTATTATAGTTTTTTTTACTGGATGGATATCTGCCGTTCATACACAAAAATTAGGGGTTAGGCTACAAGATCAATGGAATGGAACAAAGGGACAAAGGGTGTGTTTGGTATGAAGGAAAATGTTTTCATGGAATTGGAAAACAAGCGGGTGTCTTACTTATTTCTAGTGTTTGGTAAGGAAGAAAATAATATTATCCCAAAAACATTTATATGTATTATAACAAAATACTATGGGGGAGGGATGGAGTGAGGAGTGGGGGTGGCAGGGGTGGAATGGTCAAAGGGTGGGGTTGGGGGCATTGACTTCCCTATTTCCATTAAGAAAGTCATTTTAGTCATTTTTAAGAACTTGTTTTTCTAGAGAAAATATTTTCCAAAATTTTTGGCCAACCAAATATGGAAAAATTGGAAAACTTTTCCGTACCAAACACACCCAAAAAAGAAATTGACATTATTGGCAATCAGGCCAAACAATTAGAGTAGAAGAAAAAAATTTAAGCAGATACTCATCTCACCGTATACTATTAGGCTTGTACACGTTACATATTTAGGAGATCAATAAATGAAAAACTGTTTAAATTATCTTGTCTTTTAAGAGACTTTATGCATCCTTTAAGAATGATATATAATAAATAGCATGAATTTTATGAGTATATTTGTGTAAATTTCCTTTATTCCTCCTTAAACATTTCATCCAAACAACACTTCAGTAATTGAAATAGTAAAGATAAATTTGGAAAAAAATTAAAAGCAATAAATAACTTTTTGTATTTCTAAAACATTAAATAATTTGAGACAAAATTCAGTTTGCATTTACAATCATTTCGGATCGGAGGCAGTATTAACTATTAAGTATTTGGATACTCCACTTATACTTTGCTTGCTGATATTTTAAATTTAAAAGACATAGGAGTAATATTTTGGGACCCTCCTTAACTTGATATCTTTTATTCAGTATCCTAAATTATTTTTGGTCTAATTTTCCATATACTTGGCTATTTGGTAGCTTTTACCTCCGAACAACCTCAACACAAGATGTATGATATAGTGTGTATTAGCTGGCACATGAATATTTTTAATACTAATAAAATATAGTTTTACCTTTTTAAAATTTATTATTTCCTCCGTCCTATTTCATGTGTCTTACTTTCTTTTTTGGTTTGTTAAAAAAAGAATGTCTCTTTCTATATTTAGCAAGTTGACAATTCAAACATCCTACATGACAAATTTATAACCACATGATTCAAATGATTTTTTGCTACTTTACATATCTTTAATTTAAGACTACAAGATTCAAAAGTGTACCTTTATTTATTAAATTTTGTGTCAAGTCAAATTAAGAAATTTAAATTGAGACGAAGGAATTACTTTTTGGGGTCATATTTTCAGGCCAAATTTGTATAAAAAATATTTGGAAATGAGCAACTTCCGGTTTTCTACGATCATTGAATATATTATACATTTTTATGAGAGTACCTTTGTATTAACAGATCGTAATGCCTATAAAATCTTAAGACAATATATTACTTAATTGCTTCTCCACTAATTGAAATAATAAAGAAAAATAAGGACTATTGACTTTTTGAATTTCTAAAACATTAAATAATTTAAAACAAATTCAATTTGCTAATCGGATAAAGTAAGAGTACAGAGTGTTTTGTTAAATATACACGTGATATACACTTAACATAAGTAGTGTATATCACGGTTTTGTTGCTATATTGTACCCGTGATAAATATCACGGTTTTGTGGCTGATTTGTAGTGTAAATAATTGTATTAATTAGTATTATACACTTATCATAATTATAGGATTCTTGTACTACTAGAATAGGGTTTTAGGAGTAGAATAGGAATAGAATTTTCCTATTATGAAAAATTATAAATTGTATATATACTCTTTCATTAATGAAAATAATCAAGGGATTATTTCTTTCATGGTATCAGAAGTATAGGACTAAATTGCTTCCGCTCTTCTCGGTCGAAACTGCATCATTTTCCGTGCCCCTTCCTCAGATTTCGTGTTAAATTTTATCTACTCTCTTCCCAAATTTTCTTCCCAATCCCTTTGTTCTTTCGTTATGTCTAAGAACACGTTTCATCCTGCCCTTACTGTTTCTAACATCAAGAACAACATCCCTATTCACGCTATCTCCCATCAAGTCCTCCATCACATAATTCCTCCCGCTACCCCTATTCCCGCGGAGGATCCTCAGTTATGGATTACTCTTGATGCTATCGTTCTTCAGTGGATTTATTCCACTATTTCTATCGACCTTTTACAGACGATTATTGAGCCGGACACTACGACTATGGCTACCTGGAATAGATTGCGTGATATATTCCAAGATAACCAACATTCATGTGTTGTCACCCTTGAGCAAGAATTCTCCCAAGTCCGCATGGAAGATTTTCCGAATGTTTCTACATATTGCAAATGGCTCAAGGAGTTGGCGGACCAACTCCGTAACGTTGGAGCGCCCGTTACAAATAATCGTCTTATTCTGCAGAGGGTTGCAGGCTTATCTGAGGTCAACAATGGCGTGGGGACTCTCCTCCATCAAAGTAACCCACTTTCGCCTTTTTATCAAGCCCGCTTGATGCTCACGTTAGAAGAAGTCGATTTGGCAAAAAAGGCGGCTACCGGCGCTAGTCCCGTGGTCATGATGACATCTTCAGCTAATTCTCAAGGTTTTGTGGATAATGTCATGACCCGACCCGACGGGCCACGACTAACCGCCCTAATGACGTCATTATACTAACATGTCACACATAATCCAACTAACCCTTAATGAGTCTGAAATCCGACATCATAACGTTGCAATAACAACATATGCCAGGGTAGGCGAGCCGACAAGGCTGCTTTTACCCCCGATTGTACCTGCCTCCTGAGGAGTCACAACTAGCCAACACAATATACAGGCAAGCCGACAAGGCTGCCAACATATAATATAACATATACACGGGAACACCCCTAACATAGAGTACAATGACATGGCTGACCAAAACAGAGTTATAACCCTTACATAAGTACAACCCACCACTGTCTACATACCTCTATAAGAAGAACAATGACATATGACGGGACAGGGCCCCGTCGTGCCCCTAAATACAAACATAAGTCTAAAAGGGGTTCGGTACCAAAATGACAAAGCTCTGGATCAAAGGAGCTTCCCAACCTGCTGAGTAGGAACCTAAACCGGATGATCACCAAACTGAGCACCTGTACCTGCGGGCATGAACGCAGCCCCCCGAGGGAAGGGGGGGTCTGTACGAAATAATGTACTGAGTATGTAAACATGAAATACTGCATATGAGATCATAAGTAGCCAACAGAAACAAGAGATCAGTATAAAAGTCAGGATCCAAATCCAACTGTGCCATAAACAATAAAAATCAGTTGCCTTATAAAAATGAGAGTCAAGTCAAGAAAACATGAGTGTCTGTCCATATATATATATATATATATATATATATATCTGTAATGTAACCCGGCCCACTAGTGTGGGACTCGGTGGAATCATATCATAACCCGGCCCATGCTGGAACTCGGTAAAATCATATCTCATCTATGGATCCATCCTACGTAACCCGGCCCTCTACTGAGGGTCTCGGTGAAAAATGCAAAGCTGTGCACGAACGTAACCCGACCCGGGACTCAGTGAGGTGAAGTAGTAACACTTAGCATGAGTAGATATCATGAGTAACCATATGCAAGAAAAAATTATTATCTGACTCTCAATAAAATCATTGTAATAATGTCATAATAAACTCTTTGGTGAAAAATCATAGGCACTTCTCATAATAATCCTCTTTAGGAATTTAACTGTATAAGAATCAAGTACGTCCGCCGTACCTTCATTAAATAAAAATCATGCCAAAGAAAGAAGGAATAGTTCACATACCTCTTAGACGAACTAATCAACTTTATATTAGAGTACGTCTCGATTTAGAACTTCAACCTATAATAATGGTAATACGTTCGTCAATTCTATGATCGCTAGCATACTTTATATCGAATAACGACTTCTTATTTTATAAAAATTAGGGCAGCACTTCCCCTGTTTATACATGTTTCCATCACTTCCAAACAAAGCTAATAACATCAATAAACAAGCACCAATTAAGGGCACAACCAAGACAACAATAAAGAGAATTTACACACCTACTTCTCATGTAAATTTAGCCTCTTAATCCACCTTAAAAACAACCCACAAAACAGCCCATGTTCTAACAACAACGAGGGTAGAATGTGAAGCCTTTCTATGCCTTTCTACACCCTTATTCCTTTAGGACTTACCTTAGCAATTACCACACTTAAACATGCATAATGGTGACTAAATTTTCAGAATTATAACACCACAAAACAGTCCCTAAAACAGTCCATATACATCACAACATATCCAACAATTTCATGCAAGTTCTTGGCCACAACATGTCATAATTCCATAACTCTTATCTTAATTCCTATAATCCAATTTCGGATTTTAATACTTCCATATAACAAATTTCAACTAAATCTCCACGTTTCCTTTCAATTTCATCATGCAATTAGTGATAATAATAACAACAATAACCAACGAATCCAACAACAGCAAAATATGTCCCAAATTGGCAACTAGCCCAAAATGGTCACATGCAATGCTTAAATTCCAATTCTTCCTTAACACAAATTCATTACCTTAATTCTAACAACATGCATTCCAATTATATCATAGAAAGAAGAATTTTTATACCTCAAATTCATCAAAACAGTCCGCAAATTTTATGCCACTGTTTGTCCGAAAATCCCCACTGTTTTGTAATTTTCTCCTCCTTTTTGTTCACTTCTTCAACTCCAATTGACATGCAAGTGTTCTACAATGTTAAGCCATCATCCCTACACGTTTTTCTTCCAAAATTTCATCCCAAAAAATCTCAATTTTCAAGGCGCTTTTAAACCAAGCCGTTGTTTTGCCACTGTTTTTGCCACTATTTTTGGTGTTGTTTTGCTTCTAATTTTTGGTGAAAAATGTAGTCTAGAAAGAGAAGATAAAAACCTTAATTTTGGTTATGGGTAGAGGGTGATTTTCGGATGAGTTTAGAGGAGAGAATGAGAGGAGAGTTTGGTTTTTTATTGTTTAAGTGTAGGAAGAAGATGAAGAGGTAGGTGTAAGGTTATATAAAAATCTGACTTTTTTCCTTTTTACATTTTGGCCCCCAAGTTCTTCAATTAGTAAATCTCAAACTCACTTCTTTTAATTCCCGAGAATTTCATAAGCCTCGTATCTTCAATGTCATAATTTTTTTAATACAATACTAGTCCATAACTCCATTGGAATAAATTCAACTACTAGGATTAATTCTCGTCGTCACGTGTATATCACAAAAGAAAAATTATTCCGGGATAACATCCGTTTATACACTAATTTTCCGTATTAACATATGTAAGCATTCCTTATATTCAATATCCGAATCTTGCTTCCTTAATGACGTTCTTAATTATCGTCTTAATCTTACGAGGTGTAACATACTTCCCTCCTCAGAAACATTCATCCTCGAATGTTCATAATAAGTCTAATGCTAGAAAAATTTCGGCAGAGTCTCCTTTATAACTATGCCTATCCGCCTATATTCAGCCAACCAACAGATGCCACACAAGGCCACAATATATCACACATATGCAATTCACCATTTACAATAATCAAATGGGGAGTTGAATTGAATTACCTGGAGGCACAGGGAACAAATGGGGATACTTCTTCTTCATCTCATCCTCTGCCTCCCAAGTCATTTCCTCCCTATTGTGGTTCCTTCACAATACCTTGACGGAAGCCACATCCTTCGTCCGTAATCTCCTGACCTGGCGATCAAGTATGGCTACGGGGCTTTCCTCGTAGGATAACTCTTCTGTCACCTGGACGTCATCTACTGGGAAGACTCTGGAAGGATCACCAATACACTTACGCAGCATAGATACATGGAAGATTGGATGTACTGCTTTCAAATCAGGCGGTAGATCCAACTCATAGGCAACCTTGCCTATCCTACGAATGATCTGGTAAGGCCCAATGTACCTTGGGCTAAGCTTCTCTTTCTTGCCAAACTTCATCACACCCTTCATGGGTGACACCTTTAGGAACACCCAATCATCAACCTGAAACTCTAAGTGTCGACGTCGATTATCAGCATATGACTTCTGTCGACTCTGTGCTGCTAATAACCTCTCCTGAATGAGTTTCACCTTATCAACAGCTTGCTGAACCATGTCTGGGCCGATCAACTTAGTCTCACCTACATCAAACCAACCAATAGGTGACCTGCACTTCCTCCCATATAAAGCCTCATACGGTGCCATCTGGATGCTAGAGTGGTAGCTGTTGTTATAAGCAAACTCAATGAGTGGTAAATGGTCATCCTAACTACCTCTGAAGTCAATAATACAGGCCCTCAGCATATCCTCTAATGTCTGGATCATACGCTCTGCCTGCCCGTCCGTCTGAGGGTGAAATGCTGTGCTGAGACTCATTTGTGTCCTCAATCCCTTTTGGAATGATCTCCAGAAGTTAGCTGTAAACTGAGCTCCTCGGTCTGATATAATAGATGTGGGAACCCCGTGCAGTCTCACTATCTCCCTGATGTACAACCTAGCATAGTCCTCAGCTGAGTAAGTAGTCATCTCTGGAAGAAAATGGGCTGATTTCGTGAGCCTATCCACGATAACCCATATGGAATCACACTTCCGCTGAGTGCGAGGTAAGCCTGTAATGAAGTCCATATTGATCATTTCCCACTTCCAAGTCGGGATCTCAATCTCCTGTAATAATCCATCAGGCTTCTGATGTTCAACCTTAACTTGCTGACAATTCGGGCACTGAGCAACAAATTCTGCTATGTCTCTTTTCATGCCATCCCACCAATACAAGCATCTAAGATCATGGTACATCTTCGTCGATCCTGGATGAATGGAATAACGGGCATTGTGTGCCTCTCCCATAACCTGTTGTCGTAGCCCTACAACATCAGGTACACATAATCTGCCCTCATACCTCAGCATATCATCAAGTGTAACCTCAAATAGAGTCTTTCCCTTTCGGAGAGCTGCATCTCAATACCGGGCCAGAACAGGATCCTCATACTGACGTCTCTTTACCTCTTCCACGATAGAGGACTCCGCAACATCCCGAATAAGAATCCCGCTATCTCCCGAATCCGCCAATCGGACTCCAAGACTCGCTAGCCTATGTATCTCACGAACCATCTTCCTTCTGTCTGGCTGCACATCCGTCAAGCTACCCATGGATCTACGGCTAAGAGCATCTGCCACGACGTTGGCTTTTCCCGGGCGGTACAAGATATCAACATCATAGTCCTTTAGCAACTCTAACCACCGCCTCTGCCGTAGGTTCAACTCCTTCTGCTTAAAGATATATTGGAGACTCTTGTGATCCGTATAAATATCAACATGAATTCCATACAAATAATGTCTCCAAATCTTCAAGGCATGAATCACCGCTGTTGGCTCCAAATCATGAGTGGGATAATTCTTTTCATGCTTTCTGAGCTGTCGGGAGGCATAAGCTATGACTTTGCCATGCTGCATCAACACACAACCTAGCCCAATGCCTGAAGCATCACAATAAATAACATAACCATCTGGTCCCTCAAGAAGAGTCGGAACTGGAGCCGTAGTCAATTTATCCTTCAACAACTGGAAACTGTGCTCACAAGCATCCGTCCACTGAAACTTAGCTGCCTTCTGGGTTAGCCTAGTCAAAGGCGCTGAGATCTGTCGCGCCCTATTTTGACCTGCTCGGGTCGAAGCGGAGCGCGGACGTGTCCGGTGATTCCTGGGTAAAAAAGGTTGAGGAGTCGCCACCTAATTATCTTTTACGGTGAATTAGGACACCTAAATATTAAACTAAATGCTGCAATGTAACTCCGATTTTAATGGTTTGCGAAACTAATGAGATTCTAGGTAAGGGTTCTTTATTATCCTAAAGGGAAGGGGTTAGGCATCCTTTAAGATCCGCTAACTTGCGGTTATCCGGTCAAACTCAGGTTAATTATTGCTAGAAAAATGCATGTTTTACAAGTATAATAGATTAAAAGATGTTTGCAAATAATTGGTAAATGATGCATTTTATACAAGTACGTATTCAGATGACATAAAAAAGAAAGATACATGTAAAGTTTTGAAAAATATGCATTTGTGATAATAAATTATTTATACTATCAAAGAAGTAAAATTTTGGGAATCATTGAATTGTAAATTGACAAAAGATAAACTTATTCGGAATGATTAATAAAGCGAATAAAAGATGACAAAAGTTGTTTTTGAAAATCTTGAATACGCGTGACGAGCCTAAAATAAATAACTAGCGAAGGGTTTCTAAGTTTGAATTTAACCGAGCCTTCAAATAAAATAAGCTAGCGACGGGTTTCAAATCTTAAACTACCCTATGAATTAATCCTAAGTTTGCCTATTCTAAGAATTTCAATAATTACATAAGTGCGATAAATAATATTACAATACAAAGCGGGATAAAAGCTGAATTAAAGAAAGAAATAAAATAAATAAACTCCGAGGAATAATTCGTCGTTATTTACTTTAATCCCTGCAAGCTGTCAAAAATAAACGGTTAGAAACAGTTAAATACAAATAACTCCATATCCGCATTCAAAACAGTGAATGTTTTGATCACGGAGGGCTCAGACTTAAATTTTGAAAAGAACATTCCAATCACGTCGTGGCTGCAAACATATGACTAATGTGGTTATTTTGATTGCCTCGCCTACTAAACGTGTTGGTCTCTCGGGTGAAATAGAAAAGATCACTATAATCACGTCGTGGTCGCGAATATATAATTTGTTGGTTATTTTATTCACCTCTCCTACTAAACATGTTGATCTCGGAAAAAGGTTTAAGCCTCATCATTGCCCGAAGTTATATTTCCGTCTTTGCAACTGTGGAGGCCTCAAAATCGACGGATATTTTTCATCGCCAATGTAGTATCGTGTTCAAATCAAGAAATTAAAATGAAACGATGAAGCAGCAGATGGCGTAAAAGCAGAGGCGATAAGAAAAGAACAGAGGCAATTTCAGAAAAAGACGCGATGTTTAGTTTAAAAGCGATAAACAAAGAATCGGATATTTGAATGCTGAAACAGTGGACTGAAACAGGAAAGCAATGTCTGAAAGGTGCGGTGTTTATTTTAAAACAGTAAAAACGGTAAAAATAGTAAAACAATAATCTGAATCCGAGCAGTAAACTGAAACAGAAAACAGCGCCCGAACAGACGCGGTATTTGTTCAAAACAGTAAAACAATGATATTCGTCGCAAGAAATTTAAAACAGTAAACTTAATAAAACAATAAGATATCCGTTGCACGGATGTTTAAAACAGTTAAACTAAAAAACAGAGAAGCGAAACGAAAGAAAAGCGCGGCCTCGAATTCAATTCCATCGGCCTTAATGCGATATTAATAAAACAGTAAAACAGTGCCAAAGAAACGAGCAGTGAGCAATTTAAAATACCCGACCTGAGTTCTGAAATTCTGGAAATATCCAAATCGGGTCGACCCGACCCGAATCAATGATTCAAATCCGAAATCAGATTTCAGTACCAGTTTCAGATAACCAACAACAAGAATATGAAAATGCAAGAATTCTGGAAATATCCAAATCGGGTCGACCCGACCCGGGTCAGTGACCCGACCCGGATCAGTGATCCAAACTCGAATCAGATTTCAACACCAAATTCAGATAGCCAATAACAACAACAGCAATAATGCAAGAAATTTAGAAATTCAAACCGGGTCGACCCGACCCGGGTCAGTAACCCGACCCGAATTGGAGATTCAACCCGACATCAAATAATTCCATCAATTCCAGATAATCAACATACAAAAAATATGAAATGCAAGAATTCTGAAAATATTACTCAAACCGTCGACCACCGAATCGTAAAACTCCAAAATCGAATAATTCCATCAAATTCCAGATAACCAACATACATGAATATAAAAATGCAAGAGTTTTGAAATGTTACCCAAATCGGGTCGACCCGAATCAGAAATTCAACCCGAAATCAAATATTCACCAAATTCAGATAACCAACATACAGGAATATGAGCATGCAAGAATTCTGAAAATAATACCCAAATCGGGTCGACCCGACCCGACCCGAAATCAGTGAAGAACAACAAAAATGCAAACAGATTTTCGGACTCAAGTTCAAGAACGAAACTCACCTCCTTTCTTTCGAATCTTGGACCTATTTCGGACTTGTATCTTGAACAACAAAGACAGCAAATGATTTAAAATCTAGAACACAACAAATATTTTATGTATATATGGAATAGTCTTCCGAAAAATCCTTCGAAAATCTGTTTTTATCCCCGAAAAATCCCCTCCAAAATGAAGAACAACATGGGGTATTTATAGGTACTCACCCCAACGCTCCAACCCCTCATACCCCCCTTAAAACGAATTCAAATTTCAAAATAAAGGGGGAACAAAATCTGATTTTTGGGGCGTGTTCTTGGGGCATGCGTTCGGCGGTGTCAGGGTAGGGTGGTGGCAGTGGCGAAGTGACGGGGGTAGGGGTGTAGGGTGCGGCGTCGGTTCAGGGGGGGTAGGGTTTAGGTTTTTAGTTTTGGGGATTTTTTTTGGGTGGGGCGTTTGGGGGAATTAAAGGGGGCCGACCGGTCAATTTTTGGTTGGGTCGGGCGAGTTGGGTTGGAAGGGTGATGGGGCGGGTTTGATGGGCCGACGGGTTTGGGATTTGGCTAATGGCCGGTTGGGCCTGGGAGTGGCGCGTTGGGCTTTGGTTGTGGGTTGTGGGAATTGGGGAAATAAAGGGAAGGGAAATGGGTTTGAATAAAAGGGGAATTTGGTTTTGGGCTTGTTTTGGTATGGGCCTAAAATTGGGGGTTTGTTTTGTTTTGTGGGGTATTGATTTATTTTGGGTGAGGGGAGATTAAATGGGTTAGAAATTATTTTGGGTAAAAAAAAAATATAAAAGGGGTTTAACATTAAAAATATTACTTTTGTAAAAGATGTGAATTATTTAAAATAACATAACGATGTGATAATAAAAATATAATATTTTGCGGAATGTTTAATGCTTAATAAAAAATGGAAATGCGATGCAATTTTGCGAGAATAAAATAACATAGAATTTTCGGATAAAACCTATGATTATGATAAAAAATGCAAATGATAGTAAAAAATGCGAATAATAATAATAATACGAGGATATACACATATATGCCTATATTTTAAAATTATCTTAGAAGTGTCAAAATATTAAAAAATTACGAATAAAATCATAAAAGATGGGACAAAATTGGGTGTCAACAAGATCGAGGCAAACTTCTCCACAAACCTTCTGTAATACCCTGCTAGCCCCAGAAAACTGCGTACCTCAGTAGGTGTCGTAGATCTGGGCCAAGTCTTCACTGCCTCAATCTTCTGTGTATCCACCCGAATACCATTAGCCCCAATAATATGCCCCAAGAATGCCACCGAAGTCAACCAGAACTCACACTTGGAAAACTTGGCATACAACTGCTGGTGCTGGAGGACCCTAAGTACCGTTCTCAAATGGTCTGCATGCTCCTGCTCTGAACGGGAATAAACCAGGATATCATCAATGAATACAATGACGAACATGTCTAATAACGGCCTGAATACCCGGTTCATCAAATCCATAAACACTGCTGGAGCATTGGTCAGTCCAAAAGACATCACCTTAAACTCATAATGTCCATATCGGGTTCTGAATGCTGTCTTTGGAATATCTGCCTCCCTTACCCTTATTTTCCAGGTTCCCAATGGGCCAGCCAGCAGACCTTCAGGTCTAATTTTCCTGCATTTTCTGCCCCTGGACACTGGGCCAGTCAGCAGTCCATCAGGCCCAATTCGAACAGTGGCTTTGACAACTTCGCTGGGTCGGGGCAGCAAGCAGGTGTGCTTGGGCCTCAGCCACCGCAAGCCCATCATGTTGTGGGTCCGACACCTATAGATATTGAAGCTTCCATGCATACACTTGGATTAGATCCCCTTGACCTGAATTGGTATATGGACACCGGCGCCACTTCACACATGACGTCCGACCAAGGTACTCTCTCATCTTATTCCAATTTGAGCAACAATCATGACATAGTTGTTGGTAATGGCAAATCAATTCCAATTCGTGGTTATGGTCATAAAACGTTGTCTCCCAGACATCCACCTCTTGTCTTAAAAAATGCCTTTCATGCCCCTAACTTAATTAAAAATTTAGTGTCTGTCCGTAAATTCACCAATGATAATTGGGTTTCTGTTGATTTTGATCCTTTTGGGTTTTCTGTGAAGGATTTCAAGACGGGGATACCTCTCATGAGATGTGATAGTAGGGGAGATCTTTATTCTATCACGCCCACATCTGGTTTCTCGAGTCAAGCCTTGCCATCCACTTTTGTAGCTCTTGTTCCTTCCTTATGGCATGCACGTTTGGGTCACCTGGGTCGTCTATTGTTTCTTCATTGTCTAAAAATAATTTTATTTCTTGTAAGGGTACGAGTAGTACTCCAATTTGTCAATCATGCCCTTTAGGAAAACATGTTAGATTTCCATTTGTAGCCTCTACTTCTCGTACTTTAATGCTATTTGATATTATTCATAGCGATTTATAGACATCTACTATTTTAAATTCTGCGGGCCATCGTTATTATGTTCTATTTTTGAATGATTATTCTACTTTTTTATGGACCTTTCCGTTAGCGAAAAAATCACAAGTTTTTCCACATTCTTAAAATTTAGAGCATTCATCCGTACCCAATTCGATCGGAAAATAAAAAATATTCAATGTGATAATGGCAAAGAATATGATAATGGGGTGTTTTGGGATTTTTGTGATACTAATGACATAGTTTTTCATTTTTCTTGTCCTCGTACGTCCTTACAAAATGGAAAAGCCGAACGAAAAATTTGTACCATTAATAACATTGTCCGAACTATATTAGTCCATCCTTCCGTACCCCCTTCCTTTTGGCATCATGCTCTACAAATGACTACCTATATTCTTAACATACTTTCTACCAAAGGGTTGTCGAATGCGTCTCCTCTTAAAGTCCTCTATAATAAAAATCCTTCGTATTCCCATCTTAAGGTCTTTGGGTGCTTATGTTATCCACTATTTCCGTCAACTACCATTAACAAACTTCAGGCCCGTTCTACCCCTTGCGTGTTTTTGAGTTATCCGTCTAATCATCGTGGTTACAAATGTTTTGATTTATTATCTAATAAAATAATCACTAGTCGCCATGCTATTTTTGATGAAACTCAATTTCCGTTTGCTAAAGTGAGTAGTCCCGTGCCTAGTTCGTATAATTTTTTAGATGACGATGTCTCCCCATATATTATCAACCATTTATCAGACATGTCCCGCACCCCAAATCCGCCAGCGGGCCCACTGCCCGCTGGTTCTCCAGTACCGTCACAGTCCACCATCGTGGGTCCAGCAACTAGCCGCCTCTCCAAATTTAATTGCTCGCCTGGGCTTTCGCCTTGATCCAGTCCCTACTTTTTGCCGTCATCGCTTTCCGGTTCAGTGTTGGGCCAGTGCCCATCGCATGTCAAGCACCCGTCACTTGTCCCGATATTTCCCAAAATTCACCCAATTCTCCCCCGAGTCACAGACCGGTCACTCGTAGTCAACAGAGTATTTTTAAACCGAAAAGATATTTTAATTTTAATATTCTTAAATCCCCTTTACCCCGTAACCCCGTGTCCGCCTTAAATGACCCGAATTGGAAATTGGCTATGACCGACGAATATGATGCTCTTATTGTGAATAAGACGTGAGAGTTGGTACTCCGTCCTTCTGGTGTTAATATTATTCGGTCTATGTGAATTTTTACTCATAAGGATAATTATGACGGTTCTTTTGCGAGCCATAAGGCTCATCTTCCAAAAGGCAATCTACACTATCCCGATTCAGTGCCGAAGTAGAGTACAGAGGTGTCGCCAACGTCGTCTCTGAGTCTTGTTGGATCCGTAACCTTCTATTTGAGCTTCACTGCCCAATTCAAAAGGCAACACTGGTCTACTGCGATAATATTAGTGCAATATATCTTTCCGGCAATCCCGTCCAACATCAGCGCACTAAACACATTGAGATGAACATTCATTTCGTTCGCGAAAAAGTGGCTCGTGGTCAAGTTCGTGTCCTTCATGTTCCTTTCAGATATCAGATTGCCGACATCTTAACCAATGGACTTCCGCGCATACTATTTGATGATTTTTGAACCAGTCTCAGTGTTCGTGAACCTCCCGCTTCGACTGCGGGGGTGTAATAGAATATTTCCCGTACATCCTTTCATTAATTGTATATCTCTTATTTTAGGTAGAATTGTATTCCTATTGTAATTAGGTCTCCTATTTTAGGTAGAATTATATTTCCTATTGTAATTAGGTTGATTAGTTACCTAATTTAGGCATTCTTGTACTACTATATATATTGTACATTATTGATGAATACAATCAAGGAACATACTCCTTTAGAATTAGTGGAGAAGAAACTCGATTCTTTTTTGGGGATAAACTTGATATATTTTTAGCAGCTATTATGATGTTCATGATTATTAAAATAATCATAACGTTTGTAGATTTTCCAGCATTTAGGACTTATTTTTCGTTTTTGCATTATTCTTCTTGCATGCCTGATTGCCTTCTATGCGTATTTTCGGTTTCTCCACTTTTTTTGGTGCATTTTCCGACAATTTGCACATACTATAATGCAGTTTGACTCAGTTGAAATGGACTTCATATAATATCGAATCACGAATAATAGCAAAAACCAGTATACACACAAAGAGTGACGGAATAGGCTTTTACTAAAAGCCTTTTAGCACAAGACCACCGATATATATTCATTCATTATAAAATTCCAAATAAATATAAACAAAAATACATCTTCTAAAGAAATAAGAGATGCTAAAAAAAATGTCCATAAATGCCACACGTCCACTTGCATACTAATCCGCCATTATGTCTTCCATGACACAACTAAGCTCTACAAAAATATAATGGAACTATTGTAAGATTCCAAGACAAAAGATAATACACAAAAATAAAATAACCCAAATCCATAAACAAAAATAAAGAAAGACTTAGTGACTTACCTTCCTCATATTTTTCTGCATCTTTCATATATTTCTCAACCGTTGTAAATGGTTGCTCATCAATAATAATCATCCTAGCCAACATGTGCCTACAAAAATCTTCATCATATTTCCAAGTGCTAAGCATATGCTCATTATCACTATTTATACTACCTTTAAAATGAGGACCAAACAATTTTTGCTTCTTGTCAATATTGTGAGGATACTTTTTGCAAGTTCTCAAATGTTCCCACATGGATGAAGTACCATTGTTAACATTATAAGCCAAGCTTTCATTGCAATAATTACATATAGAAACATCATTACCAGTTTTCTCATCTTTTGATTTAACAAAATGATCCCAAGCCTCAGAATTTGTTGCCTTCTTTTTTTCCGATGGTGCACGAGTTGTGGATGCCGTGCTAGCCTCATCCATCTACCAAAAAAGTATCAAAATAAAACATTGTTACCCAAAGAGTTGTACAGGACTCAAAGAGCAAATACATATGTCTTTTAACAGTCCCTGGGAAAGACTTAGCATAACCAGGAAGAAATGTAGGCAAACAAGATTAGAGCAATATAAGAACATGTTCTAAAGTTTTTGCAAAGGCTAGGGCTTCTGGAGGTGGAGCGGCGACACTGAAGCAGTGCAAAATGACGTAATTGATTGGAAAATGGCTAGAACAGGTTCTTTTGGAGGTGGATCGACTTCTGGAAATTGGAAATCTGGAAATCTGGAAATCTGGAAATCTGGAAAATGGCTTCTGGAAATCTGAGCAATATAACGGAAAAATGAAAATGGCGTAATGGAAATTGGAAAATGGCTAGGGCTTCTGGAGGTGGAGCGGCGGCACTGTAGCACTGCAAAATGGCGTAATGAATTGGAAAATGGCAAAATGGCTAGGGCTTCTGCGGTCTGTCCTTTTGCTTTGTTTAAATTTAATGCCAAGTGGGCTGGGTCGACCGGACTAGGCCAAAAAAAGGAAAGAAATGCCCCAAAGCCCAAATCTAATAATTAATTAAAAGGGGTGTGGGTTAATAGGTTTCGGGTCCGGGTACCCTATCGCTATTTACCGGAACTGGAACCGAACCCGACATTGACCGGTTCCTAATTTTACTACCTGAAACCTACCCGTTATTATAATATATCTATCCGGAACCTATCCGTTAGTATCGGTTCCGATTGTGTATCTGAATATCCTGTACCCGTGCTCACCCCTAATTCTATTACGCGCGTGCACTATTGACTGAACGAATATGATCTTTTTATCTGAATCTTTCAATTTTTGCACTTATGTTTATCTTTGCTTTCTCAATATTGACAAAGTGTTACCCATAGTGACAACAGTTTTGGTATTAATAAGAAGAGTTACCGTCCGGATTTTGCTTAGTTGTAGTTACGAGATTGTTTTTTTATAAAGTTATAGCATATCATTTATAATAGAGAAAACTTTTATAGAGATATTATAATATTTGGAATAATCCTTATGTAAATAGTAAATAGGATATCCAATATTTTCTGAATCCCAAAATAGTATCTAGATAAGAGTGATCTTTTTCTTAATATATTCTCTATTTTTTTACTTATTGGATAAATTTTAATTTGTAGTAATTTTAAATTGATGGGAAGTCTGAGATTAAAATTAACAAATAGGTGGAGAGAAGGAGCTCGTGAATAATCATTCATATGAAGTTATACGTGCAGGCTGCACACTTTCAACACAATTGCTTGTAGAGATGATTTACGGACACAAAAAGGACTTCTATTAAACCTTAGTTCATGCCCCATCTATACATCCATTATAAGTATTTCCACATAACACTCCATTTGTTTACTAAATGCAAAAACAATTCAATTTTATTCCGTTAATAGAAATAAATTATTTCTTAACTTTAACTAAATGGATAATCAAGATATACATAGAAGAGTGATATACGGCAGTCTGTTGGCCTGTTTGTTGCTAATATTTATGTAACCATTTACGTGTGAGACTAGAGGAAAACATGCTTTTCTTTCATACAAATAAAAACCTTTAATTCCCTCATTTCTATGAACTCTAAAATTTTCTTCTAAGTTTGATAATTAAAGATTGTAGTTTTGGGAAATAGTTAGTTGAAATTGAGTGAATTGTGAATTGTGAGTTCGTACTCTACATGTTCTTTTATCCCTTTGTTATTATTTATGAGAGTTTCTCCCTCTTGCATTTTCCATCAATTTCTGTTCCTTCTTGAACAAAATGTTGGGGGAATTCCCAACTTTTGATTACTCAGTTTGTATCTTATTTTCTCCTAAAGGGGATATTGAAAAAAAAAACAGTTTATAGATTAAAGATATGTCAGGCAATGAGCAAAACCAAGATGTTCTTCAACAACATTAACTCAAAGGAAAGAATCTTTCTAGCGAGACGTTAAAACGATATGACTCCTTAGACTTGGAATCTAGCAGGTTCCCCCAGGCCACAAAGGTCTTAACTTTGCCAAATTATGAGAATTTTATGTTTCTTGTTTTCACACTAAGGGTGTGTTTGGTATGAGGTTTCACGTTTTCTTACAAAATAGTAAATTTCTTATTTATTTTTAGAGTTTGGTTAATAAGTGGGGTGGGATTGGTGGGGGGTGGAGGTTCAGGGTGGCAGTGGGGGGATGGTGAAGGGATGAGAGTTGGGACTGAGTGGGGAGGGGACAATAAATTAAACTTGAAATGTCACTTATTGAACATGTTTTCATATGAAGTCATTTTCCTATTTTTAAGCAAAAATATTTTGACCAACCAAACAAGGAAAAATTAGAAAATATTTTTCGAAAAATGTTATTCTACATACCAAACACACCCTAGGTATCTGGTAAAGTTCCCGTTCCATACCAAATACGATTTCTGTTGGAAATTTGCCTTTGGCGGGGAGATGCGTCCACCCATCTTTGATTAATTAAACACTAGTGTTCCGCATGTTGGAGGCTTTGTCTCTTCACACATGCATAATCTACTAAGTGAGTAGATGACCGTAGGGCCAAGAATCATCAAATTTCGTTGAGAAATGAAAAAGATATTGGTCCACGAAGTAAGGTATTTGAGGCATAGAAATATGGTGTGGGACAAATCTACCACGTCGGTGGGAATAGGAAGAATTGCTCTCTATATAAGTCTCTAATGTGGTAAAGGGTTTAGGACCTCAAGGGGTATCCCATGTGTTTAAATGAGGGAAGACCTAGATGTGCTTGGGTTCAAGGCTAAGCCCACACGCGCGCTGCCGCCGCCCGCCCGTCTCGGGCCGCGGGCTGTGGGAACTTTCTGATATTATCTTTTTGAACCCCAAATTGCTTAATATTTACAGTTTGATCCCTAGAGTTTCTGGAAAGTTGATTTTGGGGTGACGGAACTTTCTGCCTACCGTTGGAATGTTTTCTGGAGCATTAACCAGCCATTACTTGGTTGATTAACTCCTCCATTATCACCCTCCTTCATGTCCATAAATCAGCCTCTCTAATGCCATTTACAGCCCTCATAATGGCTATTTACAACTGTGTTTTGGGCAATTGAACAACCCTCTTGTGATGCTATATATTGAGTTGTTTTGGCTCAATTGTAGAGGTACATACGTGACTGAAATTCAGCACAAAACAGTGAGCAAAACAGCCAGAAAATACGACAAAACACAGCTCAAAACAGTGAGCAAAATTGTGACGAAAAACAGTGAGTGAAGACCCTCATATACACAAGATATACACTACAGAGACACACTATATACACAGAGATAAAACAGAAGAGAAGATTGAAACTCTTCCTTCCTTTTTCATATCTTCAGCAAGTCGATACATATTTGTTTTATTCGGCAGGCTCAACCTATTGACTTTGTAGCATTGAGATTAAAGTGTTGTTTTATCTTGGAAGACTATTGCCCGATAACGTAAAAGCATATATACGGGGCAATCTTGTCTTAAGGACAGAGTGCAATCACTTCGACTCAACACACAACGTTGTAACCATTCAGATTTAGTTGTTTCTTGATTTCAGGTTATCAACATTCAAGACACAACAACCTTGCAACAGTTTTGAAGATTGACCATTTATTTATCCTTTCGAACACTTCTAATAGTTATTTACTTTCCGTACTGCTTTATAAAGTACAATAGAGTACAAACAACTTAAGACAAGATTGTATTGTATTACTATTAGTGTTCGAATGATGTCAGTCAAAAGTTGTGTGACCAAATCTGGATATGGCTGTGGTTTTCTGGTAGAAGAAAGTGATGATGATGCCGTTGAAAGTCGACGTCTTCGTGGTGTCACCGCTCCCAAGAGTGGTGGGAACAAATGCTCACGAGAGCCTGAGTATGTCAACTGGGACAAGAGGAGAAGATTGAAGATGTGGTTCTATCTTGCAACAGAAGGCCTATATCTGTTCCAGACAAAGGATCTGAATAATGGTAAGGAGGAAATGGACACTAGTCCGATGAAGTGACTGAAGTGGGCCAGAATCTGAAATTGGGATAAGTATTTTTTCTTACTTGTAAAGAATAAAGATTAAATGATGTCTGATTAAAAATGGATTAAAGTAAGGAGGAATATGAAAATAATTTATATTTCTTACGCTTTAAAATAAGAAGTTTAATCTCATCTTCTTTCCCGTTTAAAGATTGGATTTTGTAAACGACTTAAAAAGATCCGTTCTTTTAAGTGTAATTATTAAAATGTGTAAGGTATGTTCGCACATACGAGGGAGAAAGATCCACCGATCAGGCGAAATCAGTTACCACACTTAAGTAAGCGCCAACAATTGTCTGGGCACCAATCATAACGGAAGAAGACTAAAAGCTAAAGACGTTGAGCCTGTCATACTATTTGGCAGAAGATCCTTCATAGGATGATATTGGACACTCAGTCATAAAAAGCCTCCGGGCGACTGGAGTGGACCAAAATTCCTTTGATATGATGATATTGGACACTCAGTCATACAAAGCCTCTGGGCGACTGGAGTGGGGCCAGAATTCATTTCATTGGAAAAGTAATGGACACCTAGTAAGGTGGGCCAGAGTTTTCAGGTCTTAAATGATCTGAAGGCCTTAAGAAAGGCAGAAAAGAAACTGGACACACAGTCTGCCAAAGCAACTGGAGTGGGCCAGAGTATCCAGATCACATATGATCCGGTTACGCCCTAACCACGGGCAAGAGGTTGTTCATGTAAAGCAACGCCACCTCTAAAGTAGAAGGGGTTGGAGAGGTTGTCCTCAATAGGACTTCAGGGATTGGGATCACTCTAAGATGAGGTGATACATATCACAAACTTGGTTTAAGGGACGCTGTTGGTCAAGCTGGCTTGAGACTAGTCCAACAGGTCTGTAATAATTAAGAATGGTACAGTATGTCTGTAGCCATATGAATGATATATTTATAATCCGTGCATCTATGCCATCATAGATTAAGACACGTTAAATAGAAACTCATTCAAAAGCTAGCGAAATTGAGATTGTTGCCTTCTTTTGACATAAACCCTCAAAATGAATGTGAGGTAGACGAAGAGGAAAAATCACCTTTCCAAATTCTGTCAAGGGAATAGCGAAAGAAGCACCGCTCCTCTAGAACTTAGTCACACCTACTTGGGTGATTTAAAGTTTATACAAAATAGAGGGGGGAGACAAGTACGTTGTGATCTTCATTGATGATGGTATAACGTATGAAATCATTTGTTTGTTGAAAAGCAAAGATGAAGTTGTTGAAGCGGATAAACGCTACAAAGCAGAAGTTGAAAATCAACAAAGTCTACGGATTGAGAAATTCATAGTGATAGAGGGGGAGAATGTGAAGCATCGTTTATTAAACGACTGTTATTTTCTCACCTCGGTCCAACGGTGTTAGCCAAGCGCAAAGTCGTACGCCCAAATTATGTGGGGTGGCTTGGTAAAAGTTGGAATACTGAAACAGGTCAAGTTGTACCTAAGACTGTAGATTGCATATCCACTGGATATGCAAATAACAGTAGTGCTGATCGCCTCTTGGTGTCAAAGAATACTAAATTCTTTGAAGATAACTTTCCTTGAAAAGGAAAAATAAGTAATTGCTCAAGGTTAACAAGAACCCGCGAGGTTTGACCGTCCGAACTAGACGTTCGTATCTACAGGACTTCGAAAGTTCTTTGGCTATCCAGAACTTAATATTTCAGATCTGCAGAACTCAGGAATTCTAGATGTTGAACCGAGACGGAGCAAAGAAGGGGACAAAGACTTGTTCCAGTCCTTCTAGCGTGTATGGTTGAGAATGAACCATGGACAATTAACAAATAATTGTCATCTCCAAAAGCGCTGCTTTGGAAAGAACTACAAAGAGAAATATATTCCATCGTATAGAACCATACTTGTGTAATGGTTGGTCTTCCTCCGGGGAAAGAACCTTTGGGTTGTAAAATGTGCTCCCCTGTGAGTAGCTTAACATCCAGGGCCATTGCAGTCTTGCGTGACATGGATGTTGAAACAGCCTTCCCAATCGGAGAGTTGGAAGAAGAGAATCAGAGTTGGTTTGCTGGACTGTTGGGCTTCTTCCTGAACTTTCATTTTGGTTCCTGAAATGTTTACATTTTGGTCCTGAAAGTTTCAGATAAAACAGAAATAATGAATCTGAAGTTAGAAAGTCAACAGTTGGAGAATCAACAGTCTGAAAGTAAAAGTCATATTGAAATAAAGTCTCGATATGAAAGATATGGATATCACAGATGACATCTTAGGAATTGGATTTCTAAGACATCTAACGGACTGGTCGATAGTTGACAGTGTCGTTGAAGCCACCAATGGATATGAATCATAGAACTGATTGGAATCATGGTGCACCCATAGATAAGGAGCGATATGCACATGTCATGTGTAGTTCAATGTATTGTACACACTGTTGACACCCAATTTTGTCCCATCTTTTATGATGTTATTCGTAATTTTTAATATTTTTTGACACTTTTAAAATAATTTTAAAATATAGGCATATATGTGTATATATCTTATTATTATTATTAGTCGCATTTTTTACTATCATTTGCATCTTTATCATAATCATAGTTTTATCCATAATATTCTATGATATTTTATTTTTCGCAAAATGGCATCGCATTTCCATTTTTTATCAAGCATTGAACATTTCACAAATATTATATTTTTATCACATCGTTATGTTATTTTAAATAATTCACATCTTTTACAAAAATAATATTTTTAATGTTAAACCCCTTTTATAGTTTTTAAACCCAAAACAATTTCTAACCCATTTAATCTCCCCTCACCCAAAATAAATCAAAACCCACAAAATAAAACAAATCCCCCAATTTTCGGCCCACACCAAAACAAGCCCAATCGGCCCCCCCAACCTTTCATCCCCTTTAGGCCAACCCTTATAACCTGTGGCAACCCAACCTAACAATCGCTTCGCCCAACCCACTGTACCTCATCACTTCCCCAACACCCGAGCCCAAACTCCCCATTTAAAAACCCCCATCATCCAACAACTCAACCAAAACCCCTACCCAAAATCACAACCCAACCGAAGCCTAACCCACACCCCAAAGCCCAATCAAATGCCGACTCCACAAGCCCAATACCCATTCCCTTAAAGTTTAAACCAAACCAAAACAAAATAAAAACCCAAAACCCCCAAAATCAAAACCCCACGCCCCCCACCCCTCAAATCGCTAAGACTCCCTTATCGCTTCTACCCCACATCACAAGACTTTCCCCCACACCTACTTCACCATCGCCACCACCCTACTGGACACCGCCACCGACACCACCAACCTACCCCATCATCTCTCACCGCGTAACTCGCCTCTAAAATCGCTTTGTCCCCTTTATTTTGAAATTTGGAATTGCTTTTGTGGGGTGAGAGGTTGAACGTTGAGCCTGAGACCTATAAAACCCCTTTGCATCGCTTTGGGGTTGGATTTTCTAAAAAAAAAGGTGTTCTTCAACTAAAGATTCAAAATAGGTCAAATTTTTTGTGTTGAAGAATCTGAATTTTTGCTACATTTCCACCGCTTTTGGGTTTCGTCGTCAATTCAGTCGGGTCGATCGGGTCAAGTCGAAACCGGTCGAAATTTCAGGTTTTTATTTTTGTATTTGAAGATTACAATTCAAGCTTCTTTGTTCTTAATTTTGATTAAGAGTTACTTTTTTCATTAACTCCCAAAAATCCAAATACCCCTTTTTGTTCTTATATTTTCGAATCCAAATATTACTCTAGCCCTTTAATTTTGCAATCTGAAAATTCCATTTCATTCCTCATATTTTTCAATGCGTCAAATTCCGGGTCGTTCGCCATCACGTCATTAATGTCGGGTCGAACATCCAAAAATCAGAAAACAGAATTCTGTTTTCAGAGAAAATCAGAATTTGAAATCAGAAAAAATAAATCAGAATCCTAACATCTCCGAGCGGATTCGACGATTCAAAGCACACCTCGGTTCGCCGCCTTTAAGGTCCGTAAACTCGATTCCTCTCTCAACTTTAGTTTTCCGTATTTCAGGTGTTCTTTTGGTTAATCATGTGTTCGCTATGCTTGTTTATATTATTGTGTCCATCCATGCCTTAAATATGATGTCCGTCTGCAAATGCTTTAGCTAATCTAGGTTCATTTTGTTTATTAAGTTAACTCTAGGTTCATATTTAATGTAATATGCCAAGTATGTTGTTTAATAAAGGCAGGGTGTTGATTAGTTAAGCATGTCATGATATTTGCTACTGTAGTTATTTTCCAATGTGTCTAGTTTGATCATTAATACTTAAAATATCAGGCTTATATTCAAAGATTATGTGATTTAATTAGTCTAGTTTAAATTTGTATGTTAAGTTACTTGTTAATGATTTATTCCTTAGTATAATTATGTTTCTTTTAGTTCAAGAACTCTTTTAAATTAACATGGGAATGAGTAAAAAAAAAATGGCTAATGTTGATCCCTTTAAGTACTTCTAAAGCATGATATCACTATTTTTGTGTGACTCCCGCCTTCGCTTTTGAGCAATATTTCCAGTCTCAAATGAATGAAATGGTTGACGCAAATAAGCACTCCCTATCATGTTTAAGAAATGGTCTCCCTATTTTGAGGAATAAATTTGGTTTTCTAATAGTTTAGTTAGAGTCCAAATGCACTTTTATTTCTAGTAGTTAACATTTTACGTGCAGCACGCCTACTTTAAGAATCTTGAACCTCGCCTAATATGTTAAAAACCTCGATTAAGTTGTGATGATCACTCCGATGAATGAATGTCTTTTTCATTTGTTACTTGGTCTGAAATTACTTTGTGACTAGCATACTCATTCTTTCTCCCTCTTTTCTTTGCATGATCTGGGAATTTTAAAATTCTAATGCCCTCGAGATGCCGCTAAAACTCGATGAATTGTTGTTGTACTTTTGAAGCCATGGCTAACGTTTCATTATAAATTGGTTGTCGCTCCTTTTTATGAGAACTTATGTTGTTGCCTTTTCCGCTACTATGCTTGGTACTTCTTTAAGCGAAGCTACTAGTTTGGTATGTTTGTTGCGCAACACGTGACTGGTACCATATTCGGTGTGTTACCAATTAAAAGAACACTTGAAAAGCAAGTAGTCACGCTTTGTTGTTGCATTGATCGCCATGAGTTGCTGCTTTGGTGTTATATTGGTTGCCATTAGTCGTAGATTGGCCGTTAACACTTCATTTTTGGTGTGACTTACTGCTGCATTTAATCTGAGCCATCAGCCGCAAATTGAATCGAAGTTTTGGCTATATTTTGAGGCTAAGTTGCTATGTTTTGTCTCATGAACTGCCGTAATCTGAGCAGTCACTACACTTGGTGAAAGATCACCGATTTGAACAAATACTACACATTAGTCGATGAAATTGAATTCGAGGCAGCGTTTTTTTGTTTCTCTGTTTATTATTTACATTTGAATAAATACTAAGACCTGCCGATGAAATTGAATTCGAGGGCCGCGCTGCTTTCTATTTTTCGCTTATCGCTTTAAACATCCGCAACGGATATCTTCTTAATTTTCGCTTTTATCATTTTTACTATTTTAAACTAAATAATCGTACATTTAAATATCCGCTTTATCTTTACCATTTTAAACTAAGCATCGTGGTCTTTTCGAAATTGCCTCGCTTTTTGCTTACTCGCCCTCACCGCCATCGCTATTGCTTTGATTTAATTTTACTGATTCGAACACGATACTACATTGGCCGATGAAAAATATCCGTCGATTTTGAGGCCTCCACAGTTGCAAAGACGGAAATATAACTTCTGGGGAATGATGAGGCTTAAACCTTTTTTCAAGATCAATATGTTTAGTAGGCGAGGTGACTAAAATAACCAACAAGTTATATATTCGCAGCCACGACGTGATTATAGTGATCTTTTCTATTTCACCCGAGGCAATCAAAATAAATCACATTAGTCATATGTTTGCAGCCACGACGTGATTGAAATGTTCTTTTCAAAATTTAAGTCTGAGCCTTCCGTGATCAAAATATTCACTGTTTTGAATACGGATATGAAGTTATTTGTATTTAACCGCTTCTAACCGCTTGTTCTTGATAACTTTTATGTGATTAAAGTAAATAAAGGCGATTATTCCTCGGTGTTTATTTATTTTATTTCTTTCTTTAATCTGCGCTTTTTATCCCGCTTTTGTATTGTAATATTATTTATCGCACTTATGTAACTATTGGAAATGCTTAGAATAGGCAAACTTAGGATTAATTCATAGGGTAGTTTAAGATTTGAAATCGTCGCTAGCTTATTTATTTGTAGGCCTCGGTTGAATTCAAATTTAGAAATCCTTCGCTAGTTTATTTATTTTAGGCTCGTCACATATTCAAGATTTTCAAAACAACTTTTGTCATCTTTTATTTGCTTTATTAATCATACCGAATAAGTTTATCTTTTGTCAATTTACAATTCATTGATTCTCAAAATTTTACTTCTTTGGCATTATAAATAAATTGTTTTACTATCAATTGTCAAATACATATTTTTCCAACTCTACATGTATTTCTCTTTAAATACCATACAAATGCATATTTTGAAAAAATCTCTACATTTATCTATCTTTTAAAATGCATCTCTTTCATTAATTATTTGCAAACATCTTTTAACTGCATGCTTCAAACATGCATTTTTCTAGCAACAATTAACCTGAGTTTGACCGGATAACCGTAAGTTAGCGGATCTTAAATGATGCCTAACCCCTTCCCTTTAGGATAATAAAGAACCCTTGCCTAGAATCTCATTAGTTTCGCAGACCTTAAAATTGGAGTTTACATTGCAGCATTTAGTTTAATATTTAGGTGTCCTAATTCACCGTAAAAGATAATTAGGTGGCGACTCCTCAATCATTTACCCAGGAATCACCCATACGTCTGTGCTCCGCTTTGACCCGAGCAGGTCAAAATATGGCGCGACACACACTACAACCGACCTGGTATCGTCCTACAAACAGATCAGTTGAACTAAGGTTCACTGATAATCTTAATACATGATCAATAGAAGGCGTTAAGTCGGATATGACGATATCTAAATTATTCGCTTATCTACGAATTATAGTATTCTGGATGTCCATCGGTTCTGGAAGAACACAGTGATGCAAACTGGACATCAGATCCGAAGAACACCAAAGCCACAAGTAAATGTGTATGGTGGGTCTTGGAAAATCCTCTAAGCAAACTTGCATCGACCGATTCATGATGGGATCAGAGTTTATCGCTTTATACAAAGCATGGAAGAAGTTGAGTAACTTCATGACTCCTTAGAGGACGCCCCTTATTGGGAGAAACTCGTGCTTTCAGCAGTTATACACTGTGGCCAGCCGATCGGCTTCAGGAAGGACACGGATGACGGAGTCTGAACATATCTGTCAGGATCTGTTGGAGACATAAGACCGTATGACAGTTGATCATCACGGATGTCACCTCCTTATTTACTAACTAAGGGACTACCGGATATCAAGTGTTCTACATGTCTAGGGGAATGTGCTTAAAACCCAAACAAATGAACCTTTGCGGTGGTAACCTAACCATACTGATTGGAGATCCCAAGAATTTGGTTCAATGGGAAAACTAAGCGGCAAAAGGTTCAGTTGAGCGCTTCGGTGGAAGCAAGAAGCACTTCGGATGATGATTTCTGTTCGGAAACATGAATCCAAAGCTGTTCCCACGATAGACATTAAAGTGCTACCTGCATGGTGGGTAAAGGTTAAGCTTCCAAACCTTTAAACGATCCTCAAACGGTTGAGGTTAAGGTTGGGGAAACTTTTAATGATTCCTAACACTTGTGAAGTGGGGTATAACAGGATACCTTGTAGGAGATCACCTATTTAAGTGCGAGGATGGCCGCTTCGAATGAACGCACTTAAGAATCCAAGTGTGTCCACGGCCACAACGGACAAAAACGTAAGAATGAAAATGAATAAAGAGAGTTATTGTG
The DNA here is from genome assembly GCA_029783415.1 of Anisodus acutangulus. Lineage (NCBI taxonomy): Eukaryota > Viridiplantae > Streptophyta > Magnoliopsida > Solanales > Solanaceae > Anisodus > Anisodus acutangulus. Next base: position 10,306,402 of record CM056500.1, read on the forward strand.
TTGGTATCATTGTCTTGGCTTACACCAAACACTGTCGGTTCAAGACATCACGTTCACCGCGCAGTAAGTAAGTCCGATGGTATTCAACTAGGGAAGGTTCAAAGCAAAAGCTACCTCTCATGATGCAATATCTTTTCGCTGAAAGATTGCTGAAATGTAGGCACCTTGTGTGCGCGCCAAAATCTCTCTTTCATAGAGGGGATTGTTGGAAATTTGCCTTTGGCGGGGAGATGCGTCCACCCGTCTTTGATGAATTAAACATTAGTGTTCCACATGTTGGAGGCTTTGTCTCTTCACACACGCATAATCTACTAAGTGAGTAGATGACCGTAGGGCCAAGAATCATCAAATTTCGTTGAGAAATGAAAGAGATATTGGTCCACGAAGTATGGTGTTTGAGGCATGGAAATATGGTGTGGGATAAATCTACACGGGTCACGGGTCGTGGGCTGTGGGGACTTTATGATATTATCTTTTTGTACCCCAAATTGCTTAATATTTACAGTTTGGTCCCTAGAGTTTCTGAAAAGTTGATTTTGGGGTGACGGAAGGTCGTTGGAATGTTTTCTGGAGCATTAACCAGCCATTACTTGGCTGATTAACTCCTCCATTATCACCCTCCTTCATGTCCATAAATCAGCCTCTCTAATGCCATTTACAACCCTCCTAATGGCTATTTACAGCTGTGTTTTTGGCAGTTGAACAACCCTCTTGTGATGCTATATATTGAGCTGTTTTGACTCACTTGTAGAGGTACATACGTGACTGAAATTCAGCACAAAACAGTGAGCAAAACAGCCACAAAATACGATAAAACACAGCTCAAAACAGTGAGCAAAACTGTGACAAAAAATAGTGAGTTAAGACCCTCATATACACAAGATATACACTACAGAGACACACTATATACACAGAGACAAAACAGAAGAGAAGATTGAAACTCTTCCTTCCTTTTCCATATCTTCAGCAAGTCGATTCATATTTGTTTTATTCGGCAGGCTCAACCTATTGGCTTTGTAGCATTGAGATTAAAGTGTTGTTTTATCTTGGAAGACTATTGCCCGCTAATGTAAAAGCATATATACGGGGCAATCTTGTCTTAAGGACAGAGTGCAATCACTTCGACTCAACACACAACGTTGTAACCATCCAGATTTAGTTGTTTCTTGATTTCAGATTATCAACATTCAAGACACAACAAGCTTGCGGCAGTTTTGAAGATTGACCATTTATTTATCCTTTCGAACACTTGTAATAGTTATTTACTTCTCGTAATGCTTTATAAAGTACAATAGAGTACCAACAATTTCATTTTCAGGGCTTGAACCTGACAGTAACTCGGATTGTTGGTGGTGACAATTTTATGTTGTTTCGATATTTGACGGTGTATGACTTACAAATTTTTTGTGTCCAGGCATTAGAATGGTCAGGGATATTAAATTTGTCGTTTCAGAGCATAGGGGGGTAGTGTATGGAGATATTGGAACGTCACCATTGTACGCGTTTTCATCCATTTTCCCTAATGGTGTAAAATATGAAGAATATATACTTGGTGCCCTCTCTCTTATCTTGTACACTATCACCTTGATTCCAGTCATTAAGTATGTCTTCATCGTTCTCCAGGCTAATGACAACGGAGATGGTAACTTAATTAATTTCACCTCTTCTTTTAGAAAATGTAAAAAAGTCCCCTTTATGCGGTGAGTTCAAACTTCAAAGTAGGATCTTAAGTACTATCATTTTGATCCTTTAAATTTGTTCTGATTATTAAATTAAATGTACTAGGCACAAAAAATAGATAAAAGATAATAGTAGAAATTACACCTCAAAAAGTTGCAACACATTCTAAAAATAGACCAAAAAAAAATAAACTTCAAAAAATTGTACTTTCAAATATGAGTCCCCGTTAAATATTTTCTATTTTCACAATTTCTGTTAAATTTATAAATTAAAGTTTGATAAATATCTGACGAAAATCATAAGTGCCGACTTTTGACAAACTTAAAGAATCGAATTAGAACTACTCAGATAATATGCTACTTTAAATCTACTATAAAAAATAAGGGACTGTTTTTGTCATTTTCCCTTCTTTTACAACAAACTTTTCACGATTTATTTATAAAAAAATAAAATATACTTTTTATTGCAGGAGGCACATTTGCTTTATATTCATTGATATGTTAATATTCTAAGGTGGGATTAATGCCAAGTCAACAACCAGAAGACAAAGATGTGTCGACTTTTAAACTTAGATTTGCCAGCTTGGTACTTCCATGGTTATTGGGATGACGTCCTCACTCCCTGCATTTCAGGCACTATAATTTATTCACATTCAATATTTACACTAAATTAATATATACATAAAACATGTCTCCACATTACTCTAATGGATAGTAAGAGTTTCTTAGAAAATCTTTTTGGTCTTTATTAATTTGTCAAAATGGCCTTGATAGATATAATACGTTTTGACACCACCAAGAAAATTAAGCTAGCAAGCTTCTATTCCTAGAACTGGTTAACATTTTTTTTATCAAATTTGTGACAATCTATTTTCAATAATATATTTCGATCGTTTGGTCAGTTTGTGACAATTTATAACGTTATACAGTGTGACACTTGCCATGTCCAAGTTTGTTGAGTAACATAGAGATACAGTAATGCTTTTTCGATTAACACTATAGTATTTGAGGAGTCAAACATTTCTTGTAACTAAATTATTTTCAACCTAACTAAGAAAATAATGTCGGATTTACACTAAAAAGTCAGACGCGTTAAATGTCATATTATGAACTTGGTCATTAATTTAGGAGGAGAAGGAAGAAGTAGACACATCTTTTTAGCAATAGATTGAAAATGGTCAGTTTTGATAGTACTAATTATGCGTTTATCACAATAATTTAAATTTATCATTTAATTTGTTCAGTTTTGTCTGCTGTTGGAGGACTGAAAGCAGCAGCCCTCTCGGTCCTGACTGAAGGTAACTCAATGCTTTTCCACTTAAAGTTTCAATTAACTTTGTAAAATGATTAAGAGTAAAATATCTAAAATAGATTTTTTTTAAACCTTTGCTAGAAAACATTCAAAATAATAGTTTGAATAATGAAAAACAAAATAAAATTGTTGGCAAGCAATCTAAAGTTGAAAAAGTGTAAAGTAATGCTAGCTTATTTTGTTAACATCGGATGCAGGAAGACTTGTTTGGATTGCAGTAGCCATCTTGATAATATTGTTCATGTTTCAAAGATTTGGAACTGAAAAAGTTGGCTACACTTTTGCACCTATACTTTGTTTATGGTTTGTATTTGATTGCTGGTATTGGCGTTTACAACTTCAGGATTTATGATGCAACTATTATCCGAGCTCTTAATCCAATGTACATCATAGATTACTTCAAGAGAAACCAAAAGAACGCTTGGATTTCTCTTGGCGGAGTTGTTATGTGCATAACAGGTATTCATTTCCTTCCAACAACCTACTGTACTGAGAAGATAAAATTCAATAACTTTTTAATTTACTAGGAGTAAAATATTGTATAATGAATTGCAGGAGGTGAAGCACTATTTGCAGATGTTGGTCATTTTAGTGTTCGATCTATACAAATAAGTATGTGCTGTGTGACATACCCAGCACTCATATTAGCATACCTCGGCCAGGCCGCCTTTCTAAGGAAGCACAGTTATGATGTTTCTGATACTTTCTACAAGTCCTTACCTCGTAAGTATAACATTACATATTCCTGAGTTTAAGTTCGATGCGATAACTGTTAAAGGTCCGTCCAAATTCAGGTCACTTATAATTAGTTACTTAATTACTAGCAAATCTATATAATAAAGCATCAAGGGATAACCTAGTAAAAACAATAACTAACCTGCTATAACAGATTAAACTATAACAATAGTTCTTTACTCTGACAATCATGCTCCTTTTTTTTTTGCTTTACAAGTGCAGATAGTTTATATTGGCCAGTATTTGCAGTGGTAGTGTTAGCGGCCATCATTGCAAGTCAAGCCTTGATTTCAGGGACATTCGCTATAATCCGGCAATCCCTGGCGTTAGGATGCTTTCCTCGTGTTAAAATCGTGCATACATCAATTAAACATCATGGACAAATTTACATTCCTGAAATCAATAACCTTCTCATGTTGGCTTGTGTCATTGTTACTCTTGCATTCAGGACTACTGAAAAGCTTAGCCATGCTTATGGTAACAATTTCCTCGAGTCCCCTGAAATTCCTACATGTCTGTGTATATAACTTAAATCCTTTTTAATGATAATGTAAAGCTGATGTCTAACACGTGACAAAACCATTTGCTTACAGGAATAGCGGTGGTTATTGTGATTACACTAACGTCGTGCTTCCTCGTACTAGTTATGATCATGATATGGAAAACTCACATTCTTTTCGTAATCGTCTATGTTCTAATCATTGGCACGGTTGAGCTCGTGTACCTAAGATCGGTCCTTTACAAGTTCAATCTAGGCGGTTACCTTCCAATTTGCTATGTTCCTTATGTTTATCATGTACGTATGGAACTATGTGTATCGAAAGAAGTATCACTTCGAGCTAGAACACAAGATCTCTCCCTTAAAAGTTAAAGAAACAGTGGATCAAACAAATTACCATCGTTTACCTGGACTTGCAATTTTCTATTATGAACTTGTTCATGGAATTCCACCAATCTTCAAGCATTACGTGGAGAATGTGCCCGCGTTACACTCTGTCCTCGTGTTTGTTTCCATTAAATCACTTCCAATAAGCAAAGTCTCCGTGGAAGAACGGTTCCTCTTCCGAAGGGTGAAGCCAAATGATCTCTACGTGTTTCGATGTGTGGTGAGATAAGGATAGAATGATGCGCGCAACGAGGAAGATGTTGGTACTTTATGGTACTTTATAAAGCAGTACGGGAAGTAAATAACTATTACAAGTATTCGAAATGATAAATAAATGGTCAATCTTCAAAACTGCCGCATGTGTGTTGTGTCTTGAATCTTGATCACCTTGCAAAACCAATGTTGAGAACTGCCGCAAGTTTGTTGTGTCTTGAATGTTGATATCCTGAAATCAAGAAACAACTAAATCTGGATGGTTACAACGTTGTGTGTTGAGTCGAGGATAGCCCTCTATCCTTAAGACAAGATTGCCCCGTATATATGCTTTTACGTTAGCGGGCAATAGTCTCCCAAGATAAAACAACACTTTAATCTCAACACTACAAAGCCAATAAGTTGAGCCTGCCGAATAAAACAAATATGACTCGACTTGCTGAAGATATGGAATAGGAAGAAAGAGTTTCTCAATACTCTTCTCTTTTGTCTCTGTGTATATAGTGTGTTTCTGTAGTGTATATCTTGTGTATACGTGAGGGTTTGGTCACTATTTTTTTTCATCACAGTTTGCTCACTGTTTGTTGTTTAGTGTTTTTAGTCGGTTTGCCTTGTATTTTGTCTATGTTTACACTTGCTTGAATTGAGCCAAAGGAGGCATCAATATATAGCATGAGGAGGGGCTGCCCAACAGTCATAAACAAGGCTGTAATGGCCATTAAGGGAGGGATGTAATGGCAGGTTTTAATGCCATGAATGAGGTGAATTAAGGTCATGAAGGAGGCTGCTCAATTGCCCAACTAATGGGCTGTTAATGGAGAGTTAATCAGCCAAGTAATGGCTGATTAATGCCTCAAAAATAGTCCCAACGGTAGGCTTTCGCTCGTCACCTTCCCGTAAACTACGGGGACCAAATCTGTAAATATTGAAACTTTAGGGACCAAACTGTACATATAAAAGAATTCCTGGGTCAGAAATCAGTATATATGAAACTTCGAGGATCAAAGCTGCACATCCGCGGGAGTTCTCTCGATCCAAAAAGATAATATCAGAAAGCCCACAAATTGACCGCGGCCCATAACCCACGCGGCCGTGAACCGAGAACCCTGGAACCCGAAACTCGAGAGCGGACCGGATCGGACGGGGCAGGCGAGCGAAGGCGGCTGGCAGGCGTGTAGCCTTAGAACCAAGCACATCTAGGTCTTCCCTCATTTAAACACATGAGATACCCTTGGGGTCTCAAACCCTTACCGATTAGAGACTTATATAGAGAACAATTCTTCATATTCCCACCACATGTGGTATATTTGTCCCACACCACATTTCCATGCCTCAAACACCTTACTTCGTGGACGATACCTCTTTTTATTTCTCAGCGAAATTTGACGATTCTTGGCAAAGCGGTCATCTCACTTCGTGAATCATGCATGTGCTTGAAGAGACAATGTATCAACATCACGGAACACTAGTGTTTAATTGATCAGATGGGTGGGCGCATCTCTCCGCCAAGGCAAATTTCCAAAAATCCTCTACATGAAAGAGAGATTGTGGCCCGCACAAGGTGCCTACATTTTTCGACAATCTTTCGTGACCTTCCCTAGTTGAAACCGTTGGACTTACTTACTGCGCGGTGAGCGTGATGTCTTGAGCCGTCGGTGTTTGGTAAGCCAAGACAATGATATCAACACAATAACTCTTCTTATTCATTTTCATTCTTACGTTTTTGTCCGTTGTGGCCTTGGACACACTTGGATTCTTAAGTGCGTTCATTTGAGACGGCCATCCTCGCACTTAAATAGGTAATCTCCTACAAGGTATCCTGCTATACCCCACTTCACAAGCGTTAGGAATCATTAAAAGTTTTCCCAACCTTAACCTCAACCATTTGAGGATCGTTAAAGGTTTGGAAGCTTAACCTTTACCTATCATGCAGGTAGCACTTTAATGTCTATCGCGGGAACAACTTTGGATTCATGTTTTTAGACGTAAATCATCATCCAGTGCTTCTTGCTTCCAACCGGCGCTCAATCAACCTTTGCGCTTAGTTTTCCCATTGAACCAAATTCTTGGGATCTCCAATCGGTATGGTTGGGTTACCACCGCAAAGGTTACCATTGTTTGGATTTTCGACCCATTTCCTAGGCAGGCGAAACACTTGATCTTCGGGTAATCCCTTAGTTAGTAAATGCAAAGCGGTGACACCCGTGATGATCAACTGCCATACGGTCTTATGTCTCTTGTGAATCGTCCAGCCGCAGATCATCAGTGTCCTTCCCGGCCGACCGGCTAGCCACAGTGTATAACTGCTGAAGGCACGGGTTTCTCCCAATAAGGGACGTCCTCTAATGAGTCGTGAAGTTACTCAACTTCTTTCATGCTTTATATAAAGCGATAAACTTCGATACCATCATGAATCGGTCTATGCAAGTTTACTTAGAGGATTTTTCAAGACCCACCATACACATTTACTTGTGGCTTTGGTGTTCTTCAGATCTGATATCCAGTTTGCATCACTGTGTTCTCCCAGAACCGCTGGACATCCAGAATACTATAATCCGTATATATTCGAATAACTCAGATATCGTCATATCCGACTTAAAGCCTTCTATTGATCATGTATTAAGATCATCAGTGAACCTTAGTTCAACTGATCTATTCGTAGGACGATACCAGGTCGGTTGTAGTGTGTACAATACATTGAACTACACATGACCTGTGCATATCGCTCCTTGTCTATGGGTGCACCATGATTCCAATCAGTTCTATGATTCATATCCATTGGTGTTTAACGAGATCACAACTATCGACCAGTCCGTTAGATGTCTTAGAAATCCAATTCCTAAGATGTCATCTGTGATACCATATCTTTCATATCGAGACTTTGTTTCAATATGACTTTTACTTTCAAGTAATTCTCCAAGCTGTTGGCTTTCTAATTTGAGTCAATGTTTACGTGGTCGATTCATTGCTCGCTTTATCTGAAACTTTCAGGACTAAAATGTAAACATTTCAGGGACCAAAATGAAAGTTCAGGAAGAAGCCGAACAGTCTGGCAAACCAAGTCTGATTCTCTTCTTCCAACTCTCCGGTTGGGAAAGTTGTTTCAACATCCATGCCACGCAAGACTGCAATGGCCTAGGATGTTAAGCTACTCGCAGGGGAGCACTTGTACAAGTATCCGAGTCTTTGAACTCGTCTGTAGATCCATCTACTTTGTAGCTTTTCTCCAAATCAGCGCTTTTGGAGATGACAATTATTTGTTAGTTGTCCATGGTTCATTCTCAACCATACATGCTCGAAGGACTGGAACAAGTCTTTCTCCCCTTCTTTGCTCCGTCTCGGTTCAACATCTAGAATCCCCGAGTTCTGTAGATCTGGAATATTAAGTTCCGGATAGCCAGCAACTTTCGAGTCCTGTAGATACAGAACGTCTAGTTCTGGTCTTGTTAACCTTGAGCAATTACTCATTTTTCCTTTTTCAAGGAAAGCTATCTTCAAAATTGATTTCTTTGACGCCAAGAAAGCGATCGGCCTATCTTTGTTATTTGCAGATCCAGTGGATATGCAATCTACAGTCTTAGGTACAACTTGACATGTTTCATTATTCCAACTTTTACCTAGCAACCCCACATAAATTGGTCGTACGACTTTGCGCTTGGCTTACACCGTTGGACTGAGATGAGAAATGAACAGTCGTTTAATGAACGATGCTTCACATTCTCCCCCTCTATCACTACGAATTTCTCAATCCGTAGGCTTAGTTGATTTTCAACTTCTGTTTTGTAGCGCTTATCCGCTTCAACAACTTCATCTTTTCTTTTCAATAAACATATGATTACATACGTTGTACCATCATCAATGAAGATCACAACGTACTTGTCTCCCCCCTCTATTTGTATAAACTTCAAACCACCCAAGTAGGTGTGACTAAGTTCTAGGGGAGCGGTGCTTTTTTCGCTATTCCCTTGACAGAATTTGGAAAGGTGATTTTGCCTCTTCGCCTACCTCACATTCATTTTGAGGGTTTATGTCAAAAGAAGACAACAATCTCAACTTCGCTAGCTTTTGAATGACTTGCTATTTAACGTGTCTTAATCTATGATGGCATAGATGCACATATTACAAATATATCATTCATTTGGCTACAGACATCCTATACCATTCTTAGTTATTACGAACCTGTTGGAGTAGTCTCAAACCAGCTTGACCAACACCGTCCCTTAAACCAAGTTAGGAACATGTATCACCTCTTTTTAGAGTGATCCCATTCCTTGAAGTCCTATTGAGGACAACCTCTCCAGCCCCTTTGATTTTAGAGGTGGCGTTGCTTCACATGAACAACCTCTTGCCCGTGGTTAGGGCGCAACCGGATCATATGTGATCTCGATACTCTGGCCCACTCTAGTTGCTTTAGCAGGCCGAAGTGTTCAATTTCTTTCTTGCCTTTCTTTAGGCCTTGGATCATTAAGACCCAGAAACGCGGTCTACCTTACTAGAGTATCAATTACTTTTTCTATGAAATGAATTCTCCACTTTCAGTCTTGAGTCTTTATATGGTAGTGTCCAATATCATCATATCAAAGGAATTTTGGCCCACCCAGTCTCGGAGGCTTTGTATGGTGAGTGTCCAATATCATCCTATGAAGGATCTTACAAATAATATGACAAGCTCAGCGTCATTAACTTTAGACTTCTTCCCGTGTGATTGGTGCCCAGATAATTCTTGGCGCTTGCTTAAAGTGTGGTAACGATTTTACTTGCAGTCGGTGGATCTTTCTCCCTCGTAAATGTGCGAACATACTTGCTACACACTTTAATAATTATACTTAAAGAACGGATCTTCTTAAGTCGTTTACAAAATCCAATCTTTAAACGGAAAAGAAGATGAGATTAAACTTCTGATTTGTTAAAGTGTAAGGAATATAAATTATTTTCATATTCCTCCTTACTTTAATCCATTTTTAATCAGACATCATTTAATCTTAATTCTTGACAAGTAGGAAAAATTACTTGTCCCAATTTCGGATTCTGGTTCACTTCAGTCACTTCATCAGACTGAGTGTCCATTTCCTTCTCACCATTATTCGGATCTTTCGTCTGGGACAGATATAGGCCTTCTGCTGCAAGATAGAATAACATCTTCAGTCTTCTCCTCTTGTCCCAGTTGACATCCTCAGGCTCTCGAGAGCGCTTGTTCCCACCAGTCTTGGTAGCGGTGACACCATGAACACGTTCATCATCATCACTTTCTTATACCAGAAAACCATTGCCATATCCAGATTTGGTCACACAACTTTTGACCGACATCTTTCGAACACTAATAGTATTACAATACAATCTTGTCTTAAATTGTTGGTACTTTATGGTACTTTATAAAGCAGTACGGGAAGTAAATAACTATTACAAGTATTCGAAATGATAAATAAATGGTCAATCTTCAAAACTGCCGCATGTGTGTTGTGTCTTGAATCTTGATCACCTTGCAAAGTCAATGTTGAGAACTGCCACAAGTTTGTTGTGTCTTGAATGTTGATATCCTGAAATCAAGAAACAACTAAATCTGGATGGTTACAACGTTGTGTGTTGAGTCGAGGATAGCCCTTTATCCTTAAGACAAGATTGCCCCGTATATATGCTTTTACGTTAGCGGGCAATAGTCTCCCAAGATAAAACAACACTTTAATCTCAACACTACAAAGCCAATAAGTTGAGCCTGCCGAATAAAACAAATATGACTCGACTTGCTGAAGATATGGAATAGGAAGGAAGAGTTTCTCAATACTCTTCTATTTTATCTCTGTGTATATAGTGTGTCTCTGTGGTGTATATCTTGTGTATACGTGAGGGTTTGGTCACTGCTTTTTTTCATCACAGTTTGCTAACTGTTTTGAGCTATTTTCGTGACTGTTTTTCAGTCAGTTTTGCACTGTATTTTCGTCTATGTTTCTGCCACTGAATTGAGCCAAAGGAGGCATCAATATATAGCATGAGGAGGAGGCTCAGCACTTGATCTAAACAAGGATGTAATGGCCATTAAGGAGAGAGTGTAATGGCAGGTTTTAATGCCATGAATGAGGTGAATTAAGGTCATGAAGGAGGGTTGCTCAATTGCCCAACTAATGGGGTACATTAATGGAGAGTTAATCAGCCAAGTAATGGCCTGATTAATGCCTAAAAAAAAACAGTCCCAGCATGTTAGGCTTTCGCTTAGTCACTTTCCCGAAACTCGGAGACCAAAGCGTAAATATTGAAACTTTAGGGACCAAACTGTACATATGAATGAATTCTAGTCCAAACTGCATGAAACTCGTGGATCAAAGCGTATATCCGGTGAGTTCTACGATCCAAAAAAGATAATATCGTAAAGCCCCAAAGCCCAAGCCCAAGCCCGTGAGCGTGAGCGAGAGTCTTGACAGGCGGCGTGAGCGTGAGATACCCCTCCTTTAAACACATGGGATACCCCTTGGGGTCCCAAACCCTTTACCAATTAAAGACTTATATAGAGAGCAATTCTTCCTATTCCCACTGATGTGGTAGATTTATCCCACACCACATTTTCATGCCTCAAACACCTTACTTCGTGGACCAATATCTCTTTCATTTCTCAACGAAATTTGACAATTTTTGGCCCTACGGTCATCTACTCACTTCGTAGATCATGCATGTGCGAAGAGACAAGGTCTCCAACATGCGGAACACTAGTGTTTAATTCATCAAAGATGGGTGGACGCATCTCCCCGCCAAAGGCAAATTTCCAACAGAAAAACCCTTCGAGAGATTATTGGTGGAAAGACTGAAAAAATTTATACGAGACGATTGCATTTTTTCGATTAATGCAGCAAAGAGTAAAGGAGTATCAATAGAACAGAACAATATGGAATTGGAGTATGATTGTGACATTATAGAGGATGCTACATGGAGAGAGATATAGAAGTGGTGGAGAGAGCTTATAGTGTTGGAGTTGTACATTTGGTAAGGGAACAAGATGTGATTGCAAGCCAAGGGTCTAGTATTGCAAAAGAGTGGTGATTGATTATGCTTTTAATTTCTTGAAGAGAAGTTTGAGGCAAAGTAGCAAAGTTTTTGATATCCCTCACAAACTCATGTTAAAAGCTGGAATGATATATGACCTTTAGCATGATCTGACTTTGTCACGCCCCAAATTTGGGAGGCGGACCAGCACCCGGTGTCTTACCTGACCGAACGAACTAACCTATAAAACTCATAAACCTGACGTATATAGAATCACAATACACAAAAGAAACCTGCTAATTTGAGAATCATGACAAGATCGGGTAATGCCTCTCGTGCTTCTTCAGCTATCTCGAATCATATGCAATAACTTTACCATGCTGCATTAGAACACAGTCTAAGCCAATACTTGAAGTGTCATAGTAAATAGCATAACCCTCTGTACCCTCTTAAGTTAATTAGTAGTTATTAGTTCAAATTTAGCTGAATTAAGGAGATAACGGCGAAGCATAACATATGTGCTACCCTCAATCTCCTCCATCCACCAAAAGGGTCTCTGTTTCACTTTTTGTGTTTTAAATTACTACTATAACTTTAGAGAATGAGACAATGTAGAGAGAGAATTAATATAGTGTTTTGTTTTGTATTATTTTACCAATGGATAACGTAAAAATTGTTGGATAAGAAAATAATATAAAAGCTGTTCTAGCTAGGAAAACAAAACATCATGTTTCACTTTGTACTGTCTGTCTTAAACATTTGTCACATTTAGTATGATAGATTATCTCTTCAACAAAATTTTCGTATTAAAATTTCAGGTCGAGTTCCGGGTGTGGGTAAAAACTAGCCAGGTTCACAGGATTTTGGAACAAATGATTTTTTAGGAAATTAAGTGAAAGTCGAGTTATTTTATGGTTAGAAAATAAATTTGATGAGTTTACTGTTGAGTGACCTTTTGCGTAATTAATTAACCACGAAACAAAATCCAACTAAAATTATTGTAAAACCATGTAGCAGCCTGAATTCATCAAGTTTAAATGAAGAAGAAATGGCAAGGGAATTAAGAAATTTGTGCTTACCTCCAAGAGTTGGGCAGAGCCTGAAGTAATAAGTTACTACTCTATTAGCTTCATCCTCATTATCAGGAATTCAGGATACAAAAGAAAAGAAATGTCAAAAGTAGCCTGAATAAAACAACTTGACAATCTAGCCAAATGTGAAACCAGCATCCATGAATAAGAAGGTTAATTGTTCAAAACCATATTTCACAGACCTTACAAATATTTAGAAGATACAATGATCACTAATACAGATCAAGTATTTTTAAAATAAATACTAGCAGTCTTACTAGTAAGAAAAGCACATTTTTTTCTTAAAATTAAAACTAGAGCCAAAAGAATTTGAAAATCAAAGCTTATGTGTCAAGTACCAACCTAGAAAATTATTGTTTTTTTTTTTTGACATATCTTAAGGACCATAAAATCTTCCAGGGAGAAAAACAATGGTTTTTCTTTTTGTGTTTTATCTCTCCCTTTCTTCAGTATTGTTGCCAACAGCCTTATTTTGGTTATTTTTTCTCCTAACTCTCTACATATTTATGCAAATACCTCTTCAAAGTCTCAGCATATATAATTATCAAATCCTAAACTTCCCAAAGCCCAGCAAATATCATCTCCACTCAATGTCTTGCGCTTCTCCTTGTGACACTAATCCGATGCTTCACCAGTAACAAAGCTAATGAACTCAGATGCACATTCTTGCATTGTCTCTTTGGCCTCTTTCGAAATCTTGGTGTTTTGAGGGAATATGCTTCATAATTCTCCCCACATTAGCGATTGGCAACAACCTATCTTGCTCCTTAATCCCTCCTCCTCCACTTGAGTTAGGGCCCTCTCTATCTAATATGTTGATGTTATTATCAACCATTTTGGGAAACCAAAAAACTCGATCCACTCAATCACAGACACGTTAACTTTTCATTCTATGAATTATTTGCCTCTTTCTAAATGTCAGTTAGTCTGTTTTGTTGAGAATCGGCCATTAAATTTTATTTATATGTAAATGATCAACAGAAATAAATATTGGACACTTTAATTATCGCATCCGCCCAAAAATAATATCTGCCTTCTGGAATAATATTCTCGGTGTATATTAACAGTAAAAGCGGAACACTAATAAACAATTAATCAACGAGGATGAAAAGATCAATAATGACACCGAGATTTTTACGTGGAAACCCTTCTGAAATAAGGGAAAAACTACGGGCCGAGAGGAGCAACTGATATCACTATAATAAGGAATTTTACACTTTATAGGTCTGAATACAATACTTCAAAGACTAGTACACACTCAAAAGAAATAATCATCTTTTAAGATTTTTCCACTTCACTACAATATCGCTCACTCTCAATTTTTTTTCTCACAGACTAGAATATTTCTTTATCTGTGAGACTCACTCTTCACTCGTTCCTTTGTTTTGGTGTATCAAATGAGAAGCCTGAAGGCTTCTACTTATAACAAAGTTTCTGCCAACTTCAACCAATCAGAGCCCATTGCAATTGCAATTTGCAATATTCTGAACCTTGCCTACAATTATTGATGTTTGCCACTCAAAACAAGTTATCATGACAACCATTTATTCTTCTTTTTTCCTTTTATTTAATTAATGGGTATGGATCCTATCAATCTCCCCCTCCAGACCCATTCAACTGAAGGAGGTATCTCCATCTCTTCAGATAGAGCTCATCCCAACGAACTTCACACAAAGCTCAAGATTTTCACTGGAAACCACCTTGGTAATCATATCATCAACATTCTTATTCGTATGAATCTTTTTCAGCTCCATCAGTTTTTCTTCTATCACATTGCGTAGCTAGTGATATCTCACGTCGAGCTGTTTCGTGCTGAAATGATAAGTGGGATTCTTGCTCAAGTCAATAGCACTTTGACTATCACAAAATACCACCAATTGATACTGTTTCAAATCGAGTTCCCGTATGAACCTCTTTATCCAGAGCATATCCTTCCATGCTTCCGTAGCTGCGATAAACTCTGCTTCTGTCTTAGACAAAACAACACACTTCTGCAGTTTGGATTACCAAGAAATAGTTCCCCTTGCAAAAGAAAATAGATATCCCGATGTAGATTTTTTGCCATCAAGATCTCATGCCATATCTGCATCCACATAACTTTTCAGAATCGATTCTGATCCCCCGAAACACAAGCCAGTTTGGAGCTTTCTAGTAAGTATATGAAGATCCACTTTACAGCTTTCCAGTGGTTCATTCCAGGGTTTGAAAGAAATCTGCTAACCAATCCAACATCGTGCGCGATGTGACCGAGTACACACCATCGCATACATCAAACTCCTGACTGCAGAGGAGTATGGAATAGCCTCCATAGCTATATTGTCCTTATATGTTGTTGGACATATCCTTTTACTCAACTTGAAATGATTCGCCAGAGGAGTACTGACTGGTTTTACATGCTCTATGTTGAAACGCGTTAGCACCCTTTAATGTACTTTTCTTGAGACAATCATAACTTATTTATTTTTCTGTCATGAGAAATCTACATGCCGAGAATCTGTTAATCTGCACCTAACTCTTTCATGTCAAAGAACTTAGCCAACTCCTTCTTCAAGTCACTAATGAGCTTAGCATCTTGTCCAGCAATCAACATATCGTCCACATAGAATGATAAAATAATGAAGTTATCGTTAGAAAATTTCCTAACGTAGACACAATGATCTGCTTCTGTTCTGCCATAGCCATGATCCACCATAAATGAATCAAACTTCTTGTACCATTGGTGTGGAGCTTGCTTCAGTCCATACAAGCTCTTCTTCAATCTGCAGACCTTGTTTTCCTCCCCTTTAACTTCAAAGCATTCTGGTTGGAACATGTAAATTTCTCCTCCAAGTTACCGTGGAGAAATGCTGTTTTCACGTCCATTTTTTCAAGTTCTAGGTCTAAGATGGCTGTTAGACCCAGTATGACTCGAATAGAGCTCATATTCACCACATGAGAAAAAATCTCATCATAGTCGATTCCTTTTTTCTGTGCAAAGCCTTTTACGACCAATCGAGCTTTGTGTTTCACTACTTTGTCCCCGCTCTTCTTCATCTTGAACACCCACTTATTCTGCAATGGTTTCTTTCCCTTGAAATATTCTCCAGTTGATAGGTGTTGTTCTTCTGTAATGAGCTCATCTCTTCCTCCACCACTTTCATCCAATTGTCTTTGTTGGTGTGAGACAATACTTCCTGAAAGCTTTATGGCTCCCCCTCACTAGTAATCAAGATATACTCTGAACTAGAATATCTGGTTGATGTCTGGCGCTCCCTAGTAGACTTTCTAGTCTCGGGCTCTATTATCTCCGGAGGGGTCGGTTGCTCCCCCTACTCAGCACCTTTTACGTCTTCTTCTTCATTAATCGTTGCTGGTTCTTCTTCTTCATTAATCGTTGCTGGTTCTTCTTCTTCGCATTCTTCTTGCACATTTCCATCATCTATATTATCATTTGATGAGGGTAGATATTGGTGTAAGATCGACTACACCTTCAATCTCGCGGTCTTGACTTCTGCTCTTCGAGAGAGTTTCATTTTCACGAAAGATGACATCTCTACTTCTGATCATCTTTCTGTTAACTGGATCCCATAGCCTGTAATCGAATTCTTCATCACCATTCCCGATAAGGATACATGGAATCACCTTGTTGTCCAGTTTTGACCTTTGTTCCTTCAGTATATGTGTAAATGCTTTGCAATCGAAAACTCTGATGTGCGAGTATACACGTCTCTACCAGTCTACACCTTCTCTGGTATGTCAAATCCCAAGAGAGCGGATGGTGATCAATTATGAGGTAACATGCAGTACGAATAGCTTCACCCCAAAATGGCTTAGATAGCGTTGCCATTCTGAGCATATATCTGACGCATTCCACAATAGTACGGTTCATCTGTTCAACTATACCATGGTGTTGTGGTGTTCCAGGTACCATCTTTTCATGTTGAATCCCATGTTTTGCACAATATGATTTAAAAAGATGGTATGTATATTCTTCGCCATTGTTGGTGCGGAGACACTTCAGCTTCTTTCCCATTTCTCTTTCCACCATAGCATAAATTACTGAAAATGTTCGAAAACCTGATCCTTGGTGTTCAGCCCATAACTTTCGTGAAGCATCGTCGATAAAAGTAATAAAATATTTGCTACCCCCAGAGACTCCACCTCGAGTAGACCACAAACATCCAAACAAATTAGATCTAATTTATTCTCATTTCTCATACTTTTCTTTGAAAAATTAACGTTATTTTACTTTCCAAACAAATAGTGATCACAAAGATTTAGTGGAGTACCTTTTGCTGAAGTGATAAGAGATTTCCTTGCCAACTATTGCAATCATTTCTCACTAATATGAGTCAACATCCGATGCCACAAGTTTGGTGAAGTATCATCTTCAGTAGCAATCGTTGAGCCATCGCAGACCTTCGCGCATGTCTTGTATAAAGTGCAACACACAATTACTCGAGCAACAACCAACGGACCCTTGCTCAACTTCCATTTTCTATTTTTGAAAAATTGACTATAACCCTCCTTATCCAAGGCATGCATGGACATCAAATTTAATCATAAATCAGGAACATGTCGTACCTCCTTCAATGTTAGTGCACATCCAAGATCTATTTTTAGGCACACATCTCCAATTCCAACAATCACCGCTCAAGTGGAATTGCCCATCTTTACGCTGCCAAAGTCACCAACTTTGTAGGTCGTCAAAAGTTCCTTATGAGGAACACATTGATAGGAGGCTGGCGAATCTATCACCCATTCAGCATTCAAGTCACCAACATGGTTGCATTAACTCATTGTTAGTGTCACGTCTTCAACCATCGTGACCGCAACCTTAGTATTTTGATCCGCAGTGTTTTGGTTATTCCATTCTTGCTTCAAGAGCTTACATAACCTTTTTATGTGGACATGTTTGCCACAATGGTAGCACTTCCTTCCGTCTATTGATTTTGATCGCCCTCTTGATTTTTCACAATCACTTGATCCTTGAGTTCTGCTCCGGCCTCAGTTTTCGGTGAAAAATACTTATCCATCGTGATGACCAAGCTCTTTTCTTCTCGTCTCTTCATTTTGAATGATATCCATCACGATTGCTAAGGATAACGTTCTTTCTAGGGCAGAATTGCTCAGAGATATTACAAGAGTCTCCCAGCTATCAGGTAATGAGCATAATAGCATTAGCGCATGCACCTCGTCACCGAGATTTATCAGCATTGTTGCGAGCCTATTCACGATGTCTTGCACCTCGCAAAAATATTTGGAAATGGGACGCCCTTCTTTGTACTTCAAATTCACTAGCTTTCCAAATAAGAAAGCTTTGTTCTATTCCAACTTCCCCTTGTAGAGATTTTCCAGTTTAGTTAAAAGTTTGTAGGCACCGATCTCTTTGACTATGTTGCTGAAAATAGTATCGTCCACCAATTGCTGAATCGTGATAAGAGCTTTCCGATTCACCTTCGGTCACTCCTTGTCTTCTTTGCTATCTTTGTTAAACGGGCAAACTCCTTTGGCCTCGATCGACTCGAATAGATCCTTTCACACAAGCAAGTCTTCTATCTTTAGTCTCCACAACGTATAGTTCATTGCCGTGAGTTTTATCATGGTGCCGGTAAATTTAAAGGTGTCCTCCATTCACTAAAGATAAAATTTAATGCTGAACTTAACCAAGCTCTGATACCACTTGTTGAGAATCGGTCAGTAAATTTGACTTATATGTAAATGATCAGGGGAAATAAATATTGGACACTTTAATTACCGCACCGCCCAAAAATAATACCCGCCTTCTGGAATAATATTCTCGGTGTATATTAGCAATAAAAGAAGAACACTCATATACAATTAATCAACAAGAATGAAAAGAGCAATAATGACACCAAGTTTTTTATGTGAAAACTCTTATGAAGTAAGGAAAAAATCATGGGCCGAGAGGAGAAAATGATATCACTATAGTAAGGAATTTTACACTTTGTACTTCAAAGACTACTGCACACTCAAAAGAAATAACCCTCTTTTAAGATTTTTCCACTTCACTGCAATATCGCTCACACTCTCAATTTTTTTTTCACTGACTAGAATATTTCTCTATCTGTGAAACTCACTCTTCACTCATTGCTTTGTTTTGGTGTATCAAATGAGAAGCCTGGAAGCTTCTATTTATAGCAAAGTTTCGGCCAACTTCAACCAATCAGAGCCTTTTGCAATTGCAATTTGCAATATTCTGAACCTAGTCCACAATTATTGATGTTTGCCACTCAAAACAAGTTATCATGGCAACCATTTATTCTTTCTTTTTTCCTTTTATTTAATTAATGGGTATGGACTCCATCATATTTTACGCTAACTTATAATCAAATGTTTAGGATATAGTGTGATATCGCTAAAAAATCTACCACATATATATGTATGTATCTAGTATTAATGCGAAGACAAAATTACAGATAAGTTTGTATAGATGGTACAAAGTTAGGTCATATTTTGTTATAGGAGTACTTATATATTTAAAAGAATGCTTAAAGAGGGTTCTGTTGCAAGAAATTATTTTGGTAGCCTTTATTAAAAGCATCTGCTTTAGTGAATTATGGATCAAATGGTCCCCTCCCCTCTCCCTTCCTACTTGTTAATGTTTAATCCTTCCTACAAGCTTATGTCTTAAACAATGCTTGAAATATTGAAATTTGTGGACTAACAATATATAATGCACCTATGTTTGTACCATAAAGCTCACTAACAGACAGCACCTAGAAAGATCCGTTGGAACATATACACGAGTCCTGTTGTTGGATGACCTATAGCTACTACTTAATAGGCCCCTAGTAGGAGATATATAATGTTTATCCAGTCATTTGCAAACATTATTTAATTTAACGTTGTCAATGAATGAAGTGCAAACATTGTCAATATTGTCCATTCCACGAACCTGGGGACACTTCATACGAGGATATTGATATGTGCTTTGCTTAGTTCCCCCAATCCCCGCATGTCACAGTAATATGAATACTACTCTCCGGGTCCATGTTTATTTGTTCATGTTTGATTCACTACAAGAAAGTATATCATTAACAATAAAATTTTAATAATAATAAATATATTATTGCTAAAAAACATAAATGACAACAAAAATTTAATATATTGTTGCTAAAAAAAGTAAATGGCAACAACTTATTTCACAAGTTGTTGCGAATTTTTTTTTTCATCGGAGGTTATTGCAACGACATGTAACAATTTTTGTTGTTATTACTTTTGGCAACAACATCCAACATATGACAACAAAAAATATTATTGGCAAATGTCTTTCTTATAGTGACTTGACACCCTTAAAATTTACGTAATAAATAAAATAATAACTTTATTATATCACTCCAAATTATCATAAGTCATCTAATGTTGAGAAATGAATTGAAAATAGTTAAAGAATTAATAATAAAAATAAAATAGGTATAAAATGATAAATTATATTTTGTTTTAATTTTCTAATCTAGACAAGTAAAGGTGGACGGGGAGAGAAGTAAATATTATTAGCCTATTAGGTAGCTTCCAAGTTGCTTAATTGTTGAAATAAACGACTACTTTTAATTATACATTTGTATCTTCTTTTGTCCCTTTCAGGATAATAAGCTGGTATCTGCATATATAATTAGCCATCGTCCCAATTCCTTGTCTCCTGTTATGAATCTAGCCCAAGAATGCAATTACCAACCATCCTTGCTTGTAGGAAAGAGAGACCGTTGAGTATGTAACTTATATCCATCGATGGTTTTGCACTATCAGGTCACTTTTACCTATTGGAGCGCATAACTTCATTTACTTTCTAGATCTAAAATCAGATACTATCTTTTATGAAGTTTTATCTGTAGGTATCTTTTGGTTAACTTGATAGTGTAAAAAATTGTTTATACTATTGGTGTTTATAAATAAATCTCGTGCACGAAAAGTGCTAGAATTACTCCCTCCGTCTCAATAGATATGGCAATGTTCAATTGGACAAAAATTCCAGAAACAACGAAAGATTAATTAAAATTATGGTCTTAAACAAATCAAAAGTTATTTGCATCACTAAAAATTATTTTATTAAGGTACAATGAGAAATTTAAATTAAATTATTTCTAAGAGAATATAACACTTTGTAAGACAGTAAAAAGACATATGAAGTAACATATAGATTGGGAGAGGGGCAGTAAGAAACTTTGATTGGTTTCCAAGAACAAATATATATAGCATTTTTAGAACACTGAATTTCGTGGCCCAGGCTTCTAGCTAGGTTCTTGAAATCACATCTGATATACAGTTTCATCTTCTTTTCATGCTTTTATTTTGTTCCTTCCAATACAATGGGCAGTACCTCAAGGGATTAATTTTCTCTTTTCAAAACTATGTCCGCTATTTGCTCTTTCACGAATCCTTTCTCTAGCTAGATAATGAGTAAAAGGGCTTATGCTTTCGCCATGATCCTCCATACCTTTTCTTATGACAAGGAACCCGCAGCTGCTATCCTTTGGGTGCGAAACCTCACTCCTATTTATCTTTTTTACTCTTTGTTTTGGTTTTGTTTACTTACCTTAAGGTTTGACCCTTTTCTGAATCTAGTATAAACATGGAATGCTTTTATAGACTGTCCTTTTTTTTCTCCTCCTTATGTACCTAATTCAAGAAATTGTGAACAGATCTATCCAAGCCTAAATCGAGGTCTATAAGTGATGGATTTGGCTCCCAAGTCTGGGTGATTTGCACAAAAGAGTCTTTCAATATTACCTTTAGATTTCGACCTCGAAAAAAAATTGTGTCAAAATAACCTTTTTGTCAGGAGCAAATTTTTTGCTGTTCGACAAGATTTTTTAAATTTAATATTAGGCAAAATTGCCTTTACAACAAGTTATGATGATCGTTAGGATTTTTGGCCAAATTCTAACGAATCGGCGTGAGCTTTCCAGCATTTGTCACTGAAGTTCTGGTGATCCATCTGTTGTTTAATAGGGTAATAGAATTAATAATAAGTTAGACACACCGAAAAATGATGTTATCTTTAAAGGTATTAATTCCTCCCTCTCAGGTGTAAAAGGTTCAACGAGGAATTAACCTTCCAGGATACAAAACCTATATTCTCAGAAATTCGAAAGTTACACTCTAACGAATCAGAAGCAAAAATTGCACGTATAAAATATATAGACTTTAAAGAAAAAATAAATCTCAAAGAAGGGGGAATTTTAGAAGCAGAAATTGTGTTATGTTTTCTGTAATGTATTCTGTGTTTATTCGTTTCTGTAAGAGAACGTTTTGAACTATTGAAGCTACTATTGATTTTTCTCCATAATGAATGGAAGACCAAGAGCTTGACCAACATGTCAAACCCATTAACTTCTTTTATAGCTACAAGAAATTTCAAACTTCATCTCAAACACCAATGTGAGACAAATGACTCTTTACATAAAAAAACATCAATGTGGGATAAATGACAATATGGGAGAAGTGACTCAATTATGATGGAAATACTCATATCCAATGTGGGATATATAACACCATCAAGATTTGTGGCTGAAACTCTGGCGATCTGTCAGGATTTGTGCTCAAAATCCTAACGATCATCGTAACTTGTGTAAAAATTCATCAACATGTTTTTTTCCAGAATTAATCCAAGCCAACTCTAAAGACTAAATGGCTCCAAGTTTGATACCCATCCTTCTAATATCAATCTCAAACCTTCAAAAACTTTATCTTTTTCAATAATCAAGCTCAATAAAATTCAATATTAAGATTTTTCAAATTTCTTCAACCAAAACAATAGAAAACAACCACAAAAAAACAATAGGTATTCAATTTCTAAAGCACGCATGCAGATGATAAAAAAAGAGGAGGAGAAGGAGGAATTCTGGTGAAACTCTAAAATTGATACAGTTTTATTAACAGGGACAAAAATTAAACGAACATCCTCCGAGAAGAAACAAGTGTAAATTGCACAAGATCTAGGAACTTCAGGAGAGAGTTAACAATCACCAGGCTGGCCCATACTAGATTTTAAGGTGAAAGAACTAAAAGTATTTCAGTAAATAGAGTTTTGTGGAGAAATTAATATTGACACACAATTAATTAGTATGGTTTAAACTTTTTAATGAGATAATCACATAACCACTCACTCAGAATGAGCCGTTGTTCGTACGCTCTGGGAATCCGGCAGGCCGTTCCCTTCATTCTATGTTGACCCTAGCCCGGGCTGGCTTCTCGAGCCCCATCTAATGGAAAAATAAAATTCAATGAGGATTTGGTTCATCCGACGCGTACACGTCATGATATAATAGTAAACACATATCATGGTTTCATATCACAATGCTATACATTATAAAAAAGATTAGGCAGATAAAAATAAATAAGCAGTAAGAATTTTGGAACTAATCATGCTTTTATGCTTATCATTGTAGAATTAGTTCCCCAAAAAGATTAATATCAGGCATCCAATCAATTAATCTCACAAACTGAAAATTTAAGAATAAATGAAATAGTAGGGTAAGGAAAGCCACTAAACTGAGGGATTCACTCGCTCTCTCTAAAGTAAAAAGATTATAAATCATGATTTACGAACAATTCATTCAACATTTACTTTAATTTGGGGAGGATGATAATTCACATCTAAGTTAGATTTAGATCATAGGAATCATAAAGCAAAATCCGATACTAAAAATTAAAATATCCAATTTAAATCATGTAGCGTCAATTGAAGTTGAATGTAAACGAGTCTCAATAGAATGATAGTCGTATCAAATGAAGATGACATGGCAAGTGAAGGAATTTGTGCTTACCTCCATGAGAGTACTCTTAGACCGAGCTTGAAGTAAGTTAATTGGTACAATTGGCTGAAAAAGATCCTCAAGCAAAAGTACTCCGTTTGTAAAATTTTGGTAATCATTCATATGACTTGTATTTGGAAACAAGGACATATACCATCAGCTCCTTCTGTAATTTTTTGGTAATCAATACAATACAAATATCCAATCGGGGGTTGAATTTTTTCTTTTGAAAAAGGTACTCCTGAATCAATTCCATGACCAACTAGCCAAATGTGAAACCAACGTAACATATATGAATCAAAAAGTTAATTGTTCAAGACAATGTTCCACAGACCATACAAATTTAGAAGATACAATAATCACCAATAAGTAACACAGTACAATATCTCACATACTAGAATATTAATCCTTATTACTAACAAAGTAATAATTACTTTTTCTTAAGAGTAAAAAGAAGTTGAAGAATCCAAGCTTAACCAAGTAACAAGCTAGAAAAGTTAATGTCTTTTGACAAATCTTAAGGACCATCAAAACTTCCCAGGAAATTTCTGAACGAAGTAGGTAATTTCCTTTGTGATTCACCTCTATAATTTGGGAGTTCATCTTTCTCCCTTACTTCAATATTGTTTCCAACAGCAGCCTTATTTTGGTTACCTTTATCTCCTTCTAATTCTCTATACCTATGCAAATACCTCTTCAAAGACTGACCATAATCATCAAATCCTAGACTTCCCAAAGCCCAGCAAATATCATCTCCATTCAATGTCTTGCGCTTCTCCTTGTGACACTTATACGATGCTTCTCCGGTAACAAAGCTAATGAACTCAGATACACATTCTTGCATTGTTTCTTTCGCCTCTTTCGAAATCTTGGCTTTTTGAGGAAGAATATGCTTCATAATCCTCCCAACATTAGCTATTGGCAACAACCTATCTTGCTCCTTAATCCCTCCTTCACTTGAGTTAGTACCCTCTCTATCTAAGTTAATTGACCCTAATATGTTGATGCTATCAACCATTTTGGAAACCTCGAAACTCGATCCTCTCCAACACATACACATTTGCTTTTCATTCTGTGTATTATTTGCCTCTTTGTTATAAGCACAAGTTCGTCTGTATTACGCTAACTTGTAATTAAAATTTTATAATATAGCGTGATTTCGCTAAAGATTCTATGATATATAAAAGTATCTAGTATTAGTGCGGAGATAGAATGATAGGCAAATTTGTATAGGTGGTACAAAGTTAGGTCATATTATGTTATAGTAGTAGTATATATTAGCCTTTATTAAAAGCACTTCACCCTAATCAAATGGTCCCCTCCCCTCTCCCTTCCTCTTAGCTTGTTATGTTTAAGCCTATCGATTAGTTGAAAGTTGAATAAAAAAAACACATAAGTTGAAAGTTGAAACCCTAGATTGTGTTGGGATTGAAATAATCAGGGCGTCATGCGGAAGCTAATAATTGCAAATCTTGAATAACAATAAATCAGACGACATAGAAACTATACTAAAAGAAGCATAATATTTAATATGATTTGGTCAAGTGACATACATATTAAAAAACTAATATAAAAAGCATAAAACCTATTGAGAATAAAATCTCCCACTAAACAAAACTTTCTAAACGACTACATTTATTGTGTTACGTATGAGAAGAAAAAATGTTCTATTTATAGAAGCCCAAAACTTCCCCTCCAAGAAAATGATAAATATGATAGAGTCATTTTCGACAAAGAAAATATTTTCTACCAAGAAATTCTTTTTGAAGTAAAACACAATATGCTGAAATTCAAATAAGGTAAAAAATTCAGGGCAAATCCTAACAAATTGTTGGATGAGTACCTACTAATTAGTAGGTCTTTGCAGTAGATAGTGTCTTTTGAAAACATCATAGTTTTAACGTTGTCAATTGAAGTGCGAAATTTGTCGTTGTCCATTCCACAAACTCTGGGACACTAGTACTACATACGAGGATATGAATCTTGCTTTGTTTCAGCAGGTAACAATAAGATGAATAAATTAGTGGAAGCCTACGACAAAGTTGATGTATGTGGCAGGCAAGGTTGTATAAATTAATGAAAATAGGACACCAATTATCACCAGGCTGTACCCGTCCTTGTGAAAATGACTTGTTTCCAAGATGGATAATACTAATTAGGTCGTATTTTTTTTACACTTTATCAGATTTATTTTTGGTTTTGAAAGCAACCGAATAACCATATTTTTTGAAGTTTCAAAATACTCCATTGCATATTATAGTGTGGAGGTCGATTATCCGCAAATAAGAAAAAAAAAAGCAAGAAAAAGAAATAGCTCGATTGAGATTTCTTTTGTTAAAATCATAATCTCCTGATCAGGGACGAAGGCTCACATGCCCCGCTAGGGGCTATAGATCCCAACAATTTTTTTTTACTATTACTATATTAACAACTGCCAAAAAGTCCTCACCCACAAAAAATATTAGCCCCCATTGATAATCAACTTTAGACTTATATTATTGATATGCGTAGTAGCATTGAGTTTTCAGAAATTGTTAGCATTGGAGATCTTGCAAAGAAGATGGTGGAAACAAAAAGACACGGAATCTATCCTTTGGTTTACACGCTTCTTACCCTAGCATTAACTTTGTCAGTTGCTACTACAAGTGTAGAGAGAGCCTTTTCTGCTATGATCATCATCAAAGATCAACTGCGAAATCGAATATCGAACGATTGACTTAATGATTTATTAGTACCTTATATTGAGAACGAAATTTTGTATGAGATCAGTAACGAAGCCGTTATGCAACGGTTTCAGATTATGAAATCTCGTCGAGAAAAAATGTGATTATATTTTCATTATTTTTGAACGATTTGTATTTATGTTAATTAGAATTTAAATTATTACCTACTTTTTAAAATTTGTATAATATAGTACTAGTCTCCTCGAAAAAAATTGGTTGACTTCGTCCCTCGTGACATTTATTGGACTATTTTGCTGACAATTTATTATATTTAAAGAAGCTAGCTTTTCGTTGTTATATATGTTTATATAGGCCAGTGATATTGTGAAACACCTAAATATTGTGCTAAATAGTCTCAAAAATCAATAAATGGGTGAAAATCGATATTTTTTTCTGGGGCCATTATATGTTTCTCCCTGGTATGTTTTCTCTTCCCCCACACACCGCCCCTCCTTCCCATATTTTCCTCCATCCTCTTATTGATATGTATTTATCATTGAATCGTAATTCTTGAAACAAAACGGATATGGTTATTGGACAAGTTGAGGTATCTATATAATCATTGTGAACAAATTCAATGGATAATTTATGTATTTTGCCAACTAATTATATTACCAATGGAATGGATTTATTCATGCGTCTAAATTGCAAATGTCATAGATATATTGAGGATTCTATATAAATTAAGTGTGTTACTTTTAGATATTTAATTAACAAGTTGATGTTTAGCACTATAACTCTTGATTCTGAAAGTGACTGGGGAAACCGATGAAGTGAGGACCAGTACTGAACTGTGTTGAGAAAATCTTAACAGGCCATTTACTTAGATTCTCTTCTCCATTAACGTTTCAGTGCAAAGTGGGATCTTTGTTTGGGTAAAAATCCGAAAAGATCGTACCAAACGTCAGATACACTTGCTAATTTTGCAATGAAGATATTGTGTATATATATATATACACACACTTGCTATATATATATATATATTTATCAGTGGGCAAAACATTTTAAATCACATAAAAATGTGTTTGAATCTCAATAAAAATTAATAAATAAGTATAATCTCCTATAAATAATGAATGATGATCATATTAATCTAATTTAACAAAGGAAGAAATATTGCCCAAAACAAAATCCTCAAATACATTGTTGCGATTTTAAGCAATATATTTGCTTTAGAAGTCTAACTAGAGGAAACAACTTGGAAATTAAGATTAAATTGCGCAGATCTTCACAGTTCAAAAAAGATGAAACTATATTTAACACAAACAACACCATGATTATAGCAATATGTAGCAATAAATATAAAAGGAAAAATGGCTAAAATGCACCCAACGTTTGGCCAAATTTGCCATAACACACTCAACTTTTACAAGGGATCTATTCCCCCCGACATATTTTCAGTGTGTTTTATTGGCCATTTTCAGGTGAAGTGGACATGGACGTGGGAACACGCACAAAGAGCGCGTAAGGGTTATATTAAACTCAGCTCACCCATTAAATTTTTGCCACGTGACGTTCCAAATTATTTATACATAAAATACTCATTTCTTCAGCATCGTAACCCGACTTGAACTCCATTGAAGACAAAAACTTCAAACCCTAACCTTCAAATTAATTTATGAATTCAAGAGGTAATTTACAATTTGTGCAAATTTCTCATCTTCTTTGATTTTTATATTATATTTAGTAGGTTAGGGGTTATACCCCCCCCCCCCCACCCAAATTTTTGTATCCATTCAGTTATGAAAGTGCTTAAAGCAGAGCTGAATAGGCTCTGTACTGATAATCAAGACCCAAAGATGAAGTTCGAGGTGCAATGTCATCACGGTGAATTGCTGAAAATGAAGATTTTTTGATCTCCCAACAATCCTGGACAAAGATTTTGGTGTTGCCCCTTCTATGGTGTAAGAAATCCTAATAATTTATTTGGTTATGTTTTGTTACGACATTACATTGTAGTTTTTTCTGAATATTTTTAGGCAAAAAAATATAATTTCTTTGAGTGGAGAGAATGAACCGGTTGATCAAAGATCAAAGTTCATTCTTCACAAATTATTGAAGAAAATGAAAGAAGAACTTGCTTTGAAGAAGAAAATGGAAGAAGAACTTGCTTTGGAAGGACAATCTTCTTAAATTGAAGCTGCAAGGGACATGGTGCATGGAAGGAGAATTTGGTTGCATTGATAGTGAAATTGTCGAGTTGCTTGCAAATTCTGGTGATCAACATGGATAAAATAGAATGAGAAGGTCATTGAAGCTATTGATGATGAGGAAAAACAGGTTGAGAAGTCCATTAATAATGAAGAGATGAAGATGATGGAGAGAATTCAAGTGAGAAGAAGAAATGTAACTGCTTTATGTTTTTTTAATAGGATCTTCATTTTGTCTATGTTGTTGTGTGTTGTTATTTGGTTTAATAGTCTTAGTTTCAAATTCTGTCTCGGTAGACCATGTATTTCTATTATTATGAAATTCATAAATGAAGTAGTTAATGGTAGGGTTATCATTATCCTTTTTGTAGAGACGAATCTTGTATGTGTTCCTAAGAAAATGAATTTGTCCATTTTTTGGGGTCTCAAAGACTTAAGGCAATTTGAACACTTGTAGTGTTATCAAAATCAATTGCCATGGTTGAAGCCATTTTATTGTGTTTAAGGTCATGGTTACTCAATGGAAAAGTTGTGTTTAATGTTATGGTTGTTGAGTGAAAACTGCAATTGTTCATGGTTTTGGAGTAGTGATATATGACCTTACTAACACACACCATCTGCCAATTGTTTGAACACAACAATAACCAACACATACAATATAATAACTGCGCAATTTATATGATACACAATCTGAAAGATAATATGGGAAACAAACTGTTGGAACACAAATAAGAACCATCACATAATATATAGCAACTGCCCAAAGTTTTATACAAATTTAGTTGCAATAAAGTGATGTAAGTTGCAACATTGCCAAAAACCAACATTACCAACACTACAAAAGTAAATTCTTCAAATCACTAACCATAGTCATTAGCACTATTACAATCAAAGTTCAATCACAAAACATCCTAACATTTGTCCAATTCTTCAAATCACTTTCATGGCTCCTTGCCTTTTCTGGCGGTGGTCTTGTTCATTTTCTCCATTCTTATCTCTTCAAGCATGGTTTTTGTGTAGAACTTTTTACTTTTAAATCTCATGCCAGTTCTTGCCTCATGACCAAGATCCTGTAACATCTGCAGATTTTATAGGTTGTTTTGCACCTAAGTTCAAAATTCTACTGGTAGGCATGTCATGCTGCATTAAAAAATAGAAAATCAACAAACTGTAACCATTCCCATACCAACTGTGTTTTAAGAATATTAAGACTTACATTGAGAGACATAAATTAGCTTTCAGCAACAAACACTCCCATACTAACTGTCTTAGATCTTTTATTAGGGTAAGTAGAGGGACCCTCTCTTTCTCTTCTTGTCACAACAACTGGGACATGATTGCTTACCCTCTCTCTTGGTCTGGTAGAAGCATTACAAGTAGAAGTAACACATGTGTCTTTCCTTGGCCTTCCTCTTGGTCTTGGAGTAGCAGTAACTGTTGTTGTTTCCTTTATTGACCTTTCCCTTGGTCTTGTCCTTCTCCTTGGTCTTGGACCGTTTCCTTCCTTGGTCTCTCCCTTGGTCTTGCACCTGGTCTAGAAGTTGCAGAAGTGCTTGATGCAACAGTACTTGGTCCTGGTCCAGCTCCATCATTTGTTGTTGTATTCTGCCCGATACAATACAAAGTGAATAATATGCATTTAAAGTGAAAAATACAACAGTTTAGTGAAGTTATAGTCATATATGAGAACCAACAACTCCGTGACAACTTATTTTGTTATAATTTTTACTTCTACAATTGCTGCAAATCATTTGCATGTCTGTTCTTGGCAGTTTTTCTGATTTTCTAGTTTCATTGACCTCTCTCCTTCTCACTTTTTTGGGCCTGTCTGGTATCAGTTTGATGATTGGTGGTGCAATAGAAGGGTTACTAGACTAAGGCCACATTGTCATATTTGTCATTGGTTTGCAGAAAATGACAGTAGATTTTCAACCAAGTTTCTTTGGTGTAACAACTATGGACATAGTCAATGGACTCATATTTCTTGTAAAGCATGGCACAAATGTCATGTGGACATGGTATTTTCCTGAGTTGCCATGCCCTACATCTACATTTTTGGTTCACAATATCAACAGTGTGTTGATATGGACTATCATTAATCTCATACCCAAATTTTCCGTTAAACTCAATATTACATTCCATTGACTTCTCCATATTTTCTTCTAGCACCCTTAAGGCCATTGGAGATATTGTGGTCACCAAGTGAAAGAAATAATCTCTTGATTCTTTTCATTAATAAAAGAGTGTATATATACAATTTATAATTTCCATAATAGGAAAATCCTATTCCTATTCTATACCCAAAACCTTATTTTACTTGTACAATAATTATACAATTATGGTAAGTGTACAACTCTAATTTAATTACAACGAAACCTACCAAAATTAATCCACTAAACTGTGATATACACGGTATGAATATACCGTGTATACCACGGAACTTAACATCCCTTTTTACATCATTCTGCTCGTGATATACACGGTGTATATTCCGTGTATATCATACACCGTGTATATCACGGGTATTTATCACACCCCCACAGTCATAGCGGGCGCTCTTCGTACACTGAGTCTGTCCTTAAAATCTTCAAATAGAACCAATGGAATGCCCTTGGTAAATATGTCTGCAATTTGATACCTGGAAGGGACATGTAGGATGTGTACTTGTCCACGAGCTACCTTTTCGCGAATAAAATGGATATCCATCTCAATATGTTTAGTGCGCAGATGTTGAACCGGATTGCTAGAAAGGTATATATCACTAAAATTATCACAATAAACCAAGGTAGCTTTGTAAACTGGAAAGTGAAGCTCTAAGAGGAGATTACGGAGCCAACATGATTCAGAAACCACATTGGCCACCCTCGATACTCGGCCTCTGCACTAGAGCGTGATAAGATAGCTTGTCGTTTGGCAGACTATGAGACCAATTTATCATCAAGAAACATACAATAACCAAACGTATAGCGTGTGGTGTCCGGACAACCACACAATCAACATCTGTGTAAGAGACAAGTGTAGAAACCGACGACGGATATAGATGTAAGCCATAATCAAGAGTGCCTTGGAGGTAGCGGATAATGCGTTTGAGCGCATTCATGTGCTCAATCCGAGGATCATGCATAAATAAAAAAACCTGTTGTGCGGAATATGTAATATCCGATCATGTAAAGTGAGATACTGAAGCTCCCCTGCAAGACTGCGATAGTGGGTGGGGTCCTCGTATGATACACTGGCCGCAACACCTAGCTTTGATTTAGTATCAACTGACGTAGAAGTAGACTTACAAGATGACATACCGGCTCACTCAATAATCTCAGTAGCATACTTTCTCTGTGACAAGAATAACCCCCCTACATGACGAGTGACAACAATACCCATAAAATAACTCAAGGGTCCCAAGTATTTTATAGCAAACTTAGAATTGAGCAGTGTCATGACCGACCGACGCAACACATCAGATGAAGCAATCAAAATAATATCATCCACATACAATAGAATATAGGACATAGAAGACCCACAACGATAAATAAACAGTGAATTATCAGACCTGCTGTGCGAGAACCCAATAGTAGAGACATAGTCAGCAAACCGCTTATACCAAGTGCGTGGGGCCTGCTTAAGACCATATAAGGATTTCTTCAACAAACAGACATGATGTGGATAATTGGAATCTCGAAAATCCAGCGGTTGATGCATGTATACAGTCTCATGAAGATCACAATGTAAGAAAGCATTTTTCACATCTAACTGATAAATATGCCAAGATTTCGAAAGTGCCAAGCTGAGAACAATGTGAATGGTAGCCAGTTTAACAACCGGACTGAACGTCTCCCCGCAGTCCACACCAACCTGCTGAGTCTTACCATCACCTATAAGACGGCTTATGCCTCACAAAAGAACCGTCAGAATTTTATTTATGAGTAAAAATCTACATAGATCGAAAAATATTAACGCAAGAAGGACGGGGCACCAACTCCCACGTCTTATTATCAATAAGAGAATTATATTCGTCGATCCTAGCCATTTTTCAATTCGGGTCATTTAATACTGATACAGGGTTATGGGGTAAGAGAGATTTAAGAACATTAGAATTGAGATTAAAATGTCTCTTTGGTGTAAAAATACCCCGTTGACTCTGAGTAACATGTCTATGACTCAGGAGAGAATTGGGTGGATTACTGGAATCGGGAATAGGAACCGGAGCAGTAGTCAACTCGGTAATGGGTTGGGCCACTGGACTGGATAGACGCAGGCGACACTGAAATTTGGCTCGGCTGGGGAGTGTGTGGGTCAGCAGTCAGTGGGCCTGCTGGAGGGACAAGGGCACATGTTTGGTCCAAAAACTGATTTAAAATATATGGTGAGACCCTATCATCCAAAAAATCATACGAGGCAGGCACCGGACGACACACCTTTGCAAACGGGAATTGAGTTTCATAAAAAATAACATGACGACTGATTATGAGTTTATTGGACGATAAATAAAAACATTTGTAATCACGATTATTTGATGGCAACCCAAAAATACACAAGGGGTAGATTGGGCTTAAAGTTTATTTATGGTAGTTGACGGAAAGAGAGGATAGCACAAACATCCAAACACTCTAAGATGACAGTATGAAGGGACTTTATTATAGAGAATTTGGAGGGGAGATTGAAATGCCAACCCTTTGTTAGGAAGTATGTTAAGTAGATAAGTAGCCATTTGTAGATCATGATGCCAAAATGAAGGAGGTACGGAAGCATGTGTTAATAAAGTACGGATAATATTATTGATAGTACGTATTTTTCATTCGGCTTTCCCATTTAGTGAGGACGTATACGGACAAGAGAAATGAAAAATGTTGCCATTTTTATTACAAAATTCTCGAAACACCCCATTATCATATTCTTTGTCATTATCACACTGAATATTTTTTATTTCCCTTTCGAACTGTGTACAAATTTAATCCCGAAACTGTAAAAATGTAGAAAAGACGTGAGATTTTTTCGCTAACGAAAAAGTCCACAAGAAATTAGAATAATCATCCAAAAATAGAACATAGTACCGATGGCCCAAAGAACTGAGAACGGGAGATGTCCATAAATCGCTATAAATAATATCAAAAGGCATCAATGTGCGAGAAGTAGAAGCTACAAACGGCAAACTAACATGCTTTCCTAAAGGACATGACTGGCAAAGTGGAGTACTACGCGTACCCTTACAAGAAATAAAATTGTATTTATGTAAGGAAGACATAATTGACGACCCTGGATGACCTAGACGTGCATGCCACAAGGATGGAGCAAGAGCAACGAAGGTGGATGGAAAGGCAAGGCTCGTGGAAGTGGAGGTGATAGGATAAAGCTCCCCCACACTATTGCATCTCATTAGAGGTATCCCCGTCTTGAAATCCTTCACAGAAAACCCAAACATATCAAAATTAACAGATACTCAATTATCAATGGTAAATTTACTGACTGAGACCAATTTTTTAATTAGGTGTAGGGCATGAAGGACATTTTTAATGCAAGAGGCGGATGTGGGGAGGGCAGATTTGTATGACCATAACCACGAATTAGAATTGAATTATCATTACCGACAATAATACACGATTTTCGCTCAAATTGAAATAAGACGAGAGAGTACATGAGTCAGATGTCATATGAGTAGTAGCTCCGGTGTCCATGTACCAATTTGGGTTCGGGGGAGTCAAACCAAGGGTGTGCATTGCGGCTTCAACATCGGTTGGGGTGGGGCCCGTAGCATAGTGAGCTTGGTGGGGCCGAGGCCCAAGCACGCCGACTTAATGCCCCAACCCAGAATATCCTCTCGGGTTCCACTGTGGGCCTGAATAACTAGGCCTGCTTGATGGAGGAAACTGGGCCCAGTTCGGGTTGGTAGCATATGACGGAAAATAGAGGTTGTTGGGCTCAGGCCCACTGGCCCAGTTCCACGGCCATGGAGCCCAGTGCTGTGGCCAGGCGGGTTGTGGCCCACTGCCTCGGGACCCATTGTCGTTGGCCCGATTACCACCCCCGTTATTTCCACCACGAATTCCACCATGATTTTTATCATTATTTTTGCGAGTCTGACCCTTCTTGCCGCCACCAGTATTGCAGTTTTGGCTGAAATTATCTGAGATGGAGGGAGGAAATTCGGATGTGGTCATCACTGTGACAGAAGGAGCCCCAGTGGCCGCCTTCTTCGAGCGTGAGCATGGAACGAGCCTGATAGAACTACGGAAGATGATTGCTCGGACGAAGAAGCGTATCAACAGCACTATAGGCCTCAGATAGGCTTGCAACCATTTGAAGGACAAGACGGTCATTGGTAACGGGCGTGCCAACGTTGTGGAGTTGGTCCGCCAATTCTTTTAACCTTTTGCAGTATGCTGAAACGTTTAGAAAATCTTTCATATTGACGTGGGAGAATTCCTGCTCAAGGGTTACAACACGAGAATTTCGATTGTCTTGGAATATATCACTTATTCTATTCCAAGTAGCCATAGTTGTAGCGTCTGGTTCAATAATCGTTTGCAACAGGTCGGTAGAGATAGTGGAGTAAATCCACTGAAGAACGGTAGCATCAAGGGTCATCCATAACTTAAGATCATCCTCGGGGTTGGGCATCTCCATATCCACAGAAGCCGCGAGGATAATGTGATGGAGGACTTGATGCGAGCGTGCGTGAACTTTGAACAGTTTCTCCCACGTCGCGTGTTGGACGTTTTCTATTTAAAAATTGATAGGGATGTGATTCTTGATGTTAGAAACAGTAAGAGTATGGTGATATGTGTTCTTATCCATAATAGCAATGCAAGACGTGATGTAGGGATTGGGAAGAGAGAAGGCACCACCGGGCATGAAAACCGAGAAGAGAGGCTCGGAAATCGATGCAAAGTGGATTGAAATTTGGGAGAGAATTTGAGACCTAGACTTCTGATACCATGAAAGAAATAATCCCTTGATTATTTTCATTAATGAAAGAGTGTATATATACAATTTATAATTTCCGTAATAGGAAAATTCTATTCATATTCTATACACAAAACCTTATTCTACTTGTACAATAATTATACAATTATGGTAAGTGTACAATTCTAATTTAATTATAACTAAACCTACCAAAATTAATCCACTAAATCGTGATATACACGGTATGAATATACCGTGTATACCACGGGACTTAACAACCCATTTTACATCATTCTGCCCGTGATATACACGGTGTATATTCTGCGTATATCACGGGTATTTATCACCAAGTGTTTTGCAAAACTTCTCAACTGCCCTATTTTTGTCATCACCTTGACCCTTATATCTTCAAGCATGGTTATGATGGTCTTGTGTCTTGCAACCAAGATTCAAGCATTAAAACTCTCAGCCATGTTATTATCAATGATATTACACTTAGTTTCTGTATTGAAGTATACCTTACAGAAGGTCTATGGCTTGTAGTATAGTAAATCCCCAACAACTCTCTTACCACCAAGAAACTCTAACTTGTCTAGACCTCTCCTTAACTCTGCCTCAAAAGTGTTTCTTGCACATCTCCAAAATAGATTCCTTCTTTCAAGGCCTCCCCACTCATTTGATCAGTTTGGAAGAATGTGTCTAGCACATTATCTTTGCTCTACCTCTGACAGTAGATCTTTATGGTGGAAAGAAGCCCCTACAAAACAAGACATATCTCATAATTAGTGTTACGATAAATAAAAATAGAAAATAAGCAAAACAAATGAAAATAAGTTCAAATTTATACTTTCTGCATATTTGAAATCAATGTGTAACCACTTCTATCCCTCAAGTTCTAGTCTTCAATCAACAACTTAATAAACCATGTCCATGTACTTTTGTTCTCATACTCAACAAATCCCAAGCAATTGGCAACATTTGGTTGTTTCCATCTTTAGCCACAACAACAACCAATTGCCTTTTGCTACACCCTTCAAGAAACAACCATCTACCCCAAAACACATTATACAACCACTCAAAAATGACATTTTAAGGCATCAAAATAGATGTAGAAACCGAAGAAGCAAGGCCTACCATCTTCAGCAAATTCAGTTGTAGAAACTTTCACCACACAAGTACTTCAGAATTTGTTCTCAACACTTCATCCCTATAATCAAGTATTCTTTCAAACTATTTTACATGATCACCCATAATATCCAGTAACACCTTTTCTCTAGCTCTCCTAACATTGGTATTCCCCACATGCATACCAAGATCCTTTCTAATTGCTTGTTGAAGTTGAAAATTTTAAAATTTGGATGTTTAGTAATTCTGTCTTTGTAGTAACTGGTCAAGAATTTAGAATTGCACATGTAGTTTCTAGCGGTCTGAACACATCTGTGTTTAGGATGGTATGTTTTTAGTTGGAAATTCTTGATTGTATTGTCAAGTTTTGCATATATCAATCATGGACACCCTTCCTTACATGTCACCCTCACCTTTGTAGGCTCATTGACATATTTGTCGAACTGAATGTGCTTCTGAAGTGAATATCTAGTTACAACATCTCTAAACTCATCTAACACTCTAAAAAATCATACCAAACTGCCAGTAAACCTTCTTACATGAAGGATCAAACTTTATGTACTTACTTTCCCTTCTAGATTTTAAGGTCGCCCCTCTTCCCTATCATCTTCATCTGTTGAAACCTTATATACATAGTAATTAACTAAACTACTTGAATTTCCTATGCTATCAAGAATAAGGAATAGCCAGCAATGGATAATTCTCAATATCTCTTCCTATCAAAATGAGAGTAGGAGGGCGCGCTTTTTAAAGATCCAGCCTGTCTTTCAATAGAATGTATTGGCAATTACCTTAGTCATTCTCTTATATAGTGTAGTCCCCATAGCAATGGGCCTCGGTAAGGTTTCCTTAGGCCGGATGGAGATTGGCCCTCCAGCGCAAAGGCAGAAGGGAGTTTGACTGCAAGACCGTTCTACCATAAGTACCTCCATATTCCGCTGAGTAGGATTCGACAATGGGTTTGAGTAGGTGATTGTAAAACTTCCTTTTATCGATCTTGATTCGCGTATAAATTCCAGAACTATTTCAGAATATAGAAATGCCGAAAACAAAAAAGACCAATTTGCTCTTGAACAAAATCGGTCTGCTGATAAGAAAATGGAGTTAGATTCGGCCAAGATTGAATGCAAAAGCTTAGTTCCAACGAAAGTAGAGCTGCAGCCCCTGAGGACCCTCATGCCAAAGCAGCACAGTGGACTAGACAGACGTGTCTCTTCTCATGCATATGCTATGCCCCTTTTTGTGCTCACGAATCAACTTTCGGGCACCGATAACCAAACTTTCTTTAGTATACAACTATAATATAGGGTCTGTCGTGCCAAGTAGCTCCTCTATCTAAGGCTAAGGTAATCAGAGATCTTCTGATGCCAAGGAGATGACGATTGACATTGAATTCCCTCTTCTGCTTTTAATTTACTTGTAAGTTTTATTGGGTACGCCTTAAATACCACTTTTGGGCAACCTTCTCAACCTCTTCTATTACATATTACATTACAGAGAAGTCCATTCTCGTCATGATCGATCCACGTCCTACAAAATGAAAGTGTCATTTTGTTGAGGTTCGAATATTCTAGTAAGCTTGATGAAAATATCTCTTATTAGAATACTTGAAAAGAGTTGTTGCTTACTATGGGGTCCTGAAGCACAAGGAGATTTTACTCGTTGGTATCAATTGGGGGTCTGTGGACTTTTGTTGCTCTCCATGAAGCTTTTGGCCTAATAGGTTTCATGTTACGTCAATTCGAGCTTGCTCGATCTGTTCAATTGAGACCGTATTTTCTATTTGTATTTATTTATCATTGCTTCCATTGAATTCCGTGTTCTATAACGACAAAACCTCTTATTTTATTGATATTCAAAATCTAAAATTTGGGCATTTTCTTCAATTGGGTGGTTTTTGGAACTCTACTAAAAAGAGGAAATAGCGTAGAGTGATGACTGCACTTCGAGTGAGACAGGATCAGTTCTTGGTTGCTTCTTGAACCTATACCAGGTTCGCTCATCGGACTTACTATCTTGGGGGTTCTTTGCTTTTCGTGGTCTAGAGAGACTGATACGCGCTCGCTACAGAAAGACAAACAAGTTGAGAAACTTCCCGCCTCTCTTTCTCAAGTGAGACTACAGAAAAACAAACATCGCCATTTCTTTCATTCAACAATGCATTCGCTTCACTTCAAGACACTATTTACCAAGGAAAGACTACCTTTTTTTTGAATGGAAGAAGCCGAAGGGGTGAAAGAGCGTTGCCCTTGGTTTCGTAGGAGCAAGTTAGAAAGATTTAGAAGAGTTCGGTGGAAGGAGAAACCATTCCCATATAGAGACAACCTCCCTTAAATGAATGTCTATATGGGGTCACCACTCTTATCCTATTAGTAGAAGACAGTGGGAAGCATCAGAACATGAATCCAATCGATAAAGAAAGGTGTAGGGCGGGTGACCATCTTCTAATTGAAGAACTCAACATCGTTCGTATCCCATACCCATGGGCTACTTCACTGAGACGATGGTCGAAGTTTACAAGTTGCTTTGATAGAAGCAGGTTAAGAAAGATAGCTGAAAGTGCTAGCATAAGGAAGAGATGAAGGAACGAGTCGGTTCTAGGGATGCCAACAGATCGAATTTGGACTGGATCCTACTAGGTCCAGATCCTGATCCATTTTCATACCTGGATCCAGATTTGGATCCAGATCCATCGGGTCCATACAAATCAAATCCAAATCCGGATCCATCGAATCCACCTGATCCATGGATCGGATATGGATCAACATGTAAAAATTTTTGCCTTGAATAATATTTTCACCTGTTGAAACTTAGACTAAGTCCATTAAGGTTCTTACATTCTACCGACATAATACTAAAAGTAAAAGGACAAATGCAAAATGGAAAGTGCATCATTACTAGTATCAAAATTACGATCCTATGTGCCTAATACAAAAATACCTTCTCCAAGTACTCTGGCTTCAAATTCCCCCATGGATTCTTTCCACTGCCATAGCTAGGAAGATTCAAAGTCACTATAGTCTATAGACCGTACACTGCAACACGAAAGGATTAGGAATGTAAGACCAAGCAAAAGGAATAAAATATAAAAATTCAAAACATGTAACAACTAATTATGAGCACTATGTTTCAGTATGATGACTATACTTATCCCAAAATCAAAATAAAAGGACAGATACAACATTGATCTATCCAAGCAATTTTGCATTTCACGATGGATTTTTAAATACATTGCTCTATTCAGTAGACACCACAGAATAACTATCAACCTTGAAGGTATAGGTACTTGCTCCCACTTCGAGGTATTGACCTTCTTTACATATAACCGCAGAATGTTATTTAATCCCCTGCATCAAAAAATACATT
The DNA here is from genome assembly GCA_029783415.1 of Anisodus acutangulus. NCBI lineage: Eukaryota > Viridiplantae > Streptophyta > Magnoliopsida > Solanales > Solanaceae > Anisodus > Anisodus acutangulus. Next base: position 10,346,311 of record CM056500.1, read on the forward strand.
TAGGAATACTAGATTCCATAACCATTACATTCTCCAAAAAGGAACAATGATCCAGATTCAATAACCATTACCTAAAATTACATTCTAGGTTAGGGATATATTTAATAAAAAAATGGATCCACGAATCGGATACGGATCTCAAATACAGGATCCAGATCTATATCCAGATCCGATTCGTCAGAAATGGATCCGGGTCCGATCCGGATCCGTCGGGTCCAAATTTTGAAGATCCATATCCTATAAAATGGATCTGGATCCACCGGATCCGGACCGGGTCCAGGATCCACTGCCATCTCTAGTCGGTTCCCCTTTCCGTCTTTCAGTAGCATAAAGAAAATAGATTCAAATTGACAAACCACTAAAAGAGTGAGAAAAGGGGGGCAAGCCCAGAATGCCTAACGCCTATTATTTAGTGCTAGAAGCTAACCGCCATAAGCTCACCATTCGGGTCTCGCTTCCAGCACAGGAGGCCAAGCATTCTGCCAGATGTCCCGGCCTGGGAGCCCCATTCGCCTTTGTTACTTCAGTAGATCTTAACAAATAAAAAGTGCTACTTTCAGCCTTAACTACAAATACATTACGCAAGCCCCGCAAGCCCCGTCGATACCTACCTATAGAGTCAAATTCCAATAAAAAAGTACCAGTGACGACGACTTTCTAGGTTTATGAATTCAGTCAGTTAAACTCCATCAAATAGAATTAAATCAGATGGTTCTATTTCTCAATCTTTCTGACTTTCTCTTACGAAACCAAGGTCGAAAAGATTGAAAAAATCAGTCATTCACAACCACTGATGAAGGATTCCTCGAAAAGTTAAGGATTAGTAATCCTTTTTAGAAATTGAATGGTGGGCCTATCACAAGATTTTTTTTATTGGAGCGATACCTCTAAAAAGACAAATTGTCAATCTTTTCTTTCATCTCAGGAGAAATACGATCGGACGGAGCTAATTCAAACCCCTCCGGTAAAATAAGAACAGCCTGAGTTACTTACGTTACGGTCTTCAGCAGGCAGGCTGCACTAAAATACACCAATCTGGAATATTAGTACCTGCTCTTCAATCCGAGTGGTTAATAATGCACATCCATATCATATAAAGGCTATGACAAGCAAGGCGGACATGCCCCTTACCTTAAACCTTAAGTAGCTCACTGAAGGAAGTGTGAAAGTAAGCAAGCAAAGTCTCAACCCGAAATGAATAGACCGCAAGAAATAGAAAGGAGAAAGCCCATCTCTTTCCAGATGTATGTAGCTTTACTTCCTTGAACTTCTATGGAGGGCTTAGTTTGCCCAGTTGAGTGGTGCTTGTTGCCTACCAACGCATAAAGGTTCCGATTCGAGCGAGATCCAAAACAGGTGAGGCGAGAAGATCTTGAAATATACGATTAACCAATATTTATCAAACTTGAAAAAGAGTCATAAGAAATGGTTCGAGCCTCTTATTTTGATTTCTCAAACAATTATTTTAGATTGATCGAAACAAATACAAATAGGTGTAGCAAATAAATAGAATTGGATGCTATGTCAATACCATATATGGAATTTATATCCACACATACACATATAATATTTTGTGTATATTAATCTATATTAAGCCTCTACCTTTGGTAGGATTAAAGGTCTCATTTCAGAACTACTTCTTTTCCTTTCTCTCTATGCTATCTCATCCACTGAACTGTCAGTATCGAGACAAGTTCGGAATGTTGTAAGGAGGTAGCTCCAGGAAGGTAGTTTTTTGACTTAGTTCAGTGAGACCATCTGATTTGCTCCTTCTAGAACCATATAACAAAGTCCTTAAGGAGTTCTGATTCTCTTTGCGCAATGCGGAAGATATCCGCCTTACGTGTTTTCACCTTCCGGGCCCCTGCATGAGCCTTTAAGAACATATCTACGAGCAGGGCGAATGAGCTGATCGAATGCTCGGGGAGTTATGAATACCATGTCAGAGCTCCCTTAGTAAGTGTCTCATCAAACTTTTTAATCAGAACCAATTCTATCTAGTGTTCTCGTAGATTGTTCCTCTTTACGGTCGTAGTATAGGCAATGATATGCTCCTGGGATCGATAGTCCCGTCATAACTGGCCATAAAAGGCATTTTGAACGTTTTGGGTATTAATTCGGGCACAACCTCTGTCTTATACACCAATTGAATATACTTTTTCGCATCTGGACTGTCAACCACGGGAGGAGCCCTTGGTATTTGACTGAAGTGGCACCGGAACTCCTGGGCAGATTTTTCTGCCTTCTATGCATTGTCATTATCTTTGTTGGTCATGTCCTTCATGAATTTCAGGACCTTCTATTGGAATGAGTGTTCAGGGACCTCATTCTATGAACCACCATTTGCAGATCTACCTTGTTTATCATCGGTTATGCCTTGACCATTACCGGTTTCTCTATGTGTATTTGGTGGAGGAACTGGTTCCCCTATCGGAGTACTACCAATATTTCTGGACATGAACTCCTCTTGAAACTGCTTTATATGCTCCAATTCTATGCTTATTGCAACATTTTCCCTTAAAGATTCTGTACGACTTCCTCAGGCGTTCCATCCGTGGGATCATCCCTATATTAAGTTTTACCATCCTCGGCGGGACTCTGGGCGTCACGTCATCTGGCCCTAGATTGCCAGTGTTGCCCCCGATGTTACGACTATTGTCACCTAGTCCTATCATCCATGTCTGATCTAAACAAACAAAAAAACTTAAAGGAAAAAGTAAATTAGTAGAGGGTCACTTGTGACACCACAATTGTCCAGGTCCCATGGTAAGCGCCAAATTGTTTACCCAGAAAATGGTACAGTTGAATTTGTATACATGGTCAAGGACACGTGAATCTCAAGTGACACGTTAAGTAAGAATTATACTTAAGATAAATAATAACAAGACAAAGTAAGAAATAGTTAGTCTGAGCCTTGGGATAGCTTCTGAGCAAAAGTGACTGTGATTTGTATGAAAGCACAGAAATCAAGAGAATACCAATAAGTAAATTGTGATAGCAAGAATCTCATAGCTTACAATAGAATAATATGCCCTATTTATACATGATCTATACGAGTACACAACCCACGAAATATGCCCTCATAAATGCAGGAGAAAAAATATTGTAATAATTGGACAATCAATCTCTCAATAAATGTCATGAAAAGGCTGTTGGAAGTCGTGCAATCGGATTTAGTAACGGTCTTCCGTTAGGATACATACAACTTTTAGCCTTCTTTAATATCGGTATCGGCTTTGCTCATGTCGCTCCTGGTACCATGCATATCAAACCGGGAGTGCTGTAATCTGATGTGGGTTTGACTCAACATTATACTCCACGTGTCTCACCATAATTCATGCAACTATCTTATACGAATTTTGCCCTATACAAATGTCTTGCACTTTTCCTTGTGACATTTATCTGATGCTTCTCCAGTAAGTGGTAACAAAGCTAATGAACTCAGATACACATTCTTGCATTGTTTCTTTCGCCTCTTTTGAAATGTTGCCATTTTAAGGAAGAATTTGCTTCATAATTCGCCCCACATTAACTATCAGCAACAACCTATCTTGCTCCTTAATGCCTCCTTCATCACTTGAGTTAGCACCCTCTCTATCTAATATCTTTATGTTATCAACCATTTTGGGAACCTAAAAACTCAATTTTCTAAGACACAAACGTGTTTGCTTTTCATTCTACGTAGACCTGTCCAAAGATCGGGTCGGGCCGGGTCAGATGGCTTTTTTTTATTTGCCCGACCCTGCCCTATTTTTAAAAAAAAATTCCGACCCTGGACCTGACCCTTCGGGGACCCTATGGGTCACGGGTCGGCCTTGACCCGTCGGAAGGGGGACGGAATTTGGCGGGCCGGGTCTGGTCGAGTAATTTTTATTTTTTTTAAATTGAATTTTCAAAACTGAAATTGACATTCACACCTACACTATCATGAAGTTTCGATGTTGAAATCTATTATGTATCGTGAGATGTTTACCAAAGAAAAAGGAAAATTAGAAATCGATTTGGGGAAAAACACAAATTGATTGGGAAAAATGATGTTTTTTCTAAAAATTGACCGCCCCCGTCTCGAAAACATACCCAAAATAAAAAAAATCGGGTAAAACAGACATCCGAGCGCAGAGTTATGACCATTTAAAGTTTCACCAATTTACAACTACTTTCTCTCCCAACATTATGCTTCCGTGATATTAACAGAACGACTAATAATCAGCTACTGTTTTTATCTTATTTTATGTCGAGCTCAATGTAGAGTAGAGCAATATATATATTATAAAAACATGCATTATATCACTTAAATATTAATGACAAAAATATATATAAGTACAAAATAAATATTAATGAAGGAAAAATAATATAAATTATATTAAAAATGTGGGTCGGGGTCGGGTCGGGTTGGGGGTCGGGCCGGGTAAAATATTCTGACCCTGGTCCGACCCTACATAAGATCGGGTCCCCGCTTTTTCGGGTCAGGTGGCTCGCGGGTCAGCTATAAGCCGACATTGGCCCTTGATTTTTCGGGTCGGGTCGGGCGGGTCCCCGACCCGTTGGACATGTCTAATTCTACGCATTATTTTCCTCTTTATAAATGTCAGTTTGTCTGTCTTACACTGCCTTATAAGCACGTGTTTATAATATAGTGTGATATGACCAAAGATTCTACGATATATAAAAGTATCCAGTATTAGTGCAGAGACACAATGACACGTAAATTTGTATAGATGGTACAAAGTTAGGTCATATTTTGTTATATGAGTACTTATCATACTATTCTAAAAATGGAAAAACCTTAAGTTGAAAAGTTGAATTACCAAAATATTCATTAAAATTTGAAGGGCATATTTACCCTTTAGCCAAGAACTATTCCTTCAATACTCATGTACAAAATTGTAAAAAAACTTCGTAAGAAAATCACCATTAAATTACAATAAATTTCTTATTAGTTAAAGTAGAAATTGCTAATCAGTTTTAAAATTTTAACCAGATTCAATGGAAGCGTTTAATTTGGCACATGATTAAATAATCGTGTTGTATCAAAGAACCCCAAAGGCCAAAGGCCATAATCAATGCAATACAGAAGTTGGATACTAAATGAAAAATAAATAAATGTCCTTGTATTGATCTTAATACCAATCTTCCTCATGTATTTATCTGAGTCCATTCTTCCCGGAAAAGAATTCAATCGTCCCAATTGTTTTTTAAAAAGTTTATAACAATCAATGCACTTAATACTAATTTATTAAAATAATTTACTCTTTCTATTCAATTACTCATAATTTACAAAAAAAAAATCTTCCTATAAATACTAAAGCATGAGGTTTCATTGCATACTAAAATCACTTTTCTCTCATCATTCCAAAATATCTGCATGTAAGGTTTTCTCTTCTTTTTCTTTTTGTGCTTTTTATTATTGTTGGTATTTTTTTTCTATTACACAATTCTTTTTCGTATTATCGTCTTGACTCTTCTCTAACTGATCTCTTCTCTAACTAATCCTGTAGTGAGCTTTTTGACATACTGACTAATTGAGTTTGTTTCTAAAAATATAAATTATATCTTTTTCTTTTGAATGTGAACAAAAATACTTGTAGGTTGAGTCGGAGGGTAAATCAGTCTGTGAAAAATTACAAAATGGAGTCATTTGAGGTATTTTATTGGCATAATCACTTTTATTTTCTGTTCTTTGGACTATAAATAATTTTGACTTTCTGATAGGTGGCGCGCGGCAGCATCATACAGAGGGAATTAACCCCTAATGAGCTTGAAAAGGAAAATAATATATGTATACATTGTTTATCTTTTAGCGTGTTGCAGGCTTAAAATTATAATAGTAGTTCAAATATAAAAAAAATTCCTTTTGTTAGACGTAAAATGACTATTTTGGATTGTAAGAGTGAGTGTACTATATTACATTGGATTTAAGTTATTTATAATAAAAAGGAGGCAAAGAATTGAGAAGGTATAATTATCTCTCTACATGCTCACAAAGCAAATGACAAGTTGAGAAAATATAATTATTTTTTTCAGCGCAAAATAATTGTTATTGCTCCAACCTTTCATATCCTCATCGTAAACCATTAATATCCATTACTTTATTTCTTCAATAATATTGATTATAAGTATATAAATCATATCTTTTTGAAATCAATTGGCAATTTTTAAAATTATTTTTTTATCTTTTCTGTTGATACGTCAAATAATGAATAGTGTAGTTCTGAGGCGAGTTCCTAGGTTGGAAATAGAAAAATATGGTAAAATGAAAATAGACTTGCAACTATAAAAGTGAGTTCCTAAGTAGGAAATATGGAAGTGCGGCGAAATTGAACCTTAAAACATCTAAAACAAAATACACTATTCTACCAGTGTGTTAGGAAAAGTCACTATTTTTCAATTATAAAATTTATCTAAAATACGTAATAATTAACACACATACTTAATAAGACTTTTTTATAATATTAAAAATATTCACTTGAAATACACGTGCAACACACGTATCCAAGATTAATATATTTAAAAGGGATGCTAAAGGAGGCTTCTTTTGAAAGAAATTTAGCAACATTTAATTGGTATACTTTATTAAAAGCACTAGCTAGCTTTAGTGAATTATGGATCAAATGGTCCCCTCCCATCTCCCTTCCTACCTGTTAATGTTTAATCGTTCGTACAAGCTTTAGTAACCATATGTCTTAAGCAATGCTTGAAATATTCAATTTGTGGACTTGCTATATATAATGCACCTGTGCTTGTACTATAAAGCTTACTACCAAACAGCACCTAAAAAGATCGGTTTGAACATATGTATGATATGAGTCATGTTGTTGGATGACCTAGATACTACTTAGTAGATCCTTGTAGGAGATAACGTTAATCCAGCTTTTGCAAATTAACATCATTTAAATTTAACGTTGTTAATGAATGACGTGCGAAATTTTCGATATTATCCACTCCACAAACCCGGGGACACTACATACGAGGATATGTATATGGATTTTGCTCTGTGTCGGCAGCACACAGCTATATCTATATATACGCTAAAATATGAAGATCTTGTTCTAACCTTTACTACTCCCTAAATATATAAAAAATTGAATTAAGTTAATTACATATAGTAATATACAGTGTAGATCACTCATTATTGTCTGCCTCTACTTTTAGGATTTTTGTTCTCTTCGACAAAACCTCAGAGTAGCTCTGTATGCTACTTTCTCAATTCATTTTAATATAATAACAGTCCGGTGCATTAAGCTATCGCTAAATTTGTTTAACAAGATAAAGACCCGATATTGCTTTTCGAGGAACTTGTAAGAGTTGCACATATAATCGAAGTTATAATTTACCTATGTAAGTCAAGTCGAATAAATCGTAATTATCGATTTACGTACCACACAATATTTTAAATGCATACACAGAGCCAACACATCGGAAAACTAAATAGGAACTTACCTTCAGTCATAGTTGTTCAAGTGTCGTAGAGAATCGTCTTTGATTTAGTGCCGACTTGTACTATTCAAAATAATAGTGAAAACCCTAGAGTCTTCTAGCCTATGCCTATCACAAAGAGTATACTAGACTGATGAAGTCACAAGCATATTTATAGGTGGGCTAGAGACTCTTAGGCAAATACTTTAACCCTAGGGACTTTTTCATAAAATATGGTTACCCTAGGGATTACTAATAAAAAATGTTTCCTCCCATCAAGGAAACTTCCGGATATGCATGACCAAAAGAATATTATCTACTATAATTATTATTTACTTGGAATACAAGGTAAATAATTCGTTACCATAATATGTGGGCCACATTAAAGGTCTCCAAAAGAGACGATATTCTTACATTCTCTCACTTGACCAGCGTATTATAATCAGATAATTGTTTGAGTGATAATCATGACCAAAAACTGTTAAACAGACCAGAGGCTCTCGGCCAATGGGCCACTTGTAGTATATATGGTATATATATTTGTAGTATATTGTAATAAAAAGGATACCTTAATTAGTGTTATACACCTACCATAATTGTATAGTTAGAATTATAGTAGAATAAGGATTTAGAAGTAGAATAGGAAAAGGATTTATAGTATTATGGAAAGATGTAACTTGTATATATACCTATTCAATCAATGAAAATAATCAAGGGGATTATTTCTTTTATGGTATCAAGAGACTAGGTCTAAACAAAAGTTTTTTTCTCTCAAACTTTTGCCTCTCTTTCTTGAGACCCACCCCCTTCTCGGTTTTCTCTTCCAAAATTTCGTCTTCCGCTCAAACCTCTCTTAAATTTCCTCCTTTGTTCTTTCAATATGTCTAAGAACAATTTTCACCCCACGCTCTACTCACGGTTTCCAATATCAAGCTCGGTGTCTATTGTCCTTGAGATGGAAAAGCGTTCAATATGCAACGTGGCGAGTTGTTTAAAATTCACGCTATCTCTTATCAAGTTCTTCATCACATCATTCCTCCGCTGCATTAGACCCCCTCGGAGGATCTGAGGTATGGATTACACTTGATGCTACCGTTCTTCGGTGGATATACGCCACTATTTCATGGACCTTCTACAGACGATTATGGGCGATACCACGGCTGTATGGTCAGTGGAATAGGATTGCGTGACATATTCCAAGACAACCAACATTCCGTATCGTCACACTCGGCAGAATTCTCTCGCTCAATGGGACGTATTTCAACGTTTACGCATATTGCAAGAAACTAAAGGAATTGCGGATCAACTCCGTAATGTTGGCGCACCAAGAACAAATAATCGTCTAGTTCTACAGGTTGGTTGTCGGCTTTGAGGCCTATAATGGTGTGGAACTCTCTTCGCCAGCAACCCTCTTCCCGACTTTCATCAAGCCCGCTCCACGTGCGCGTTGGAAGAAGCGGTTTGGCTAAAAGGCGCTACCGAGCAAGCCCAGGTTGTCGTGATGGCATCCTCTCCTAGTTCTTCTGGGTTTTGTTAATAGTCGGGCCAAAACCATAATAATGGTGGCGGCAAGAATAATCGCAAAAATAACAAAAACCGCAGGGGCAAAGCGGTTACGGTGGCGGTTCGGTGAGCAACAAGCGGCGGTGGGTCCCGTCAGTACAGTGAGCCACACCACCACCGTGGGCTCAGCGAATGGGGCTATTGGCGATGGAACCCGCACCCTCCAAACCCACGATTTCCGGCGTTGGGTGGCCGCGGTCAACACCTGCACTCCAACGCCGGTGGCGACCGGCGTGGCCCAACAAAGAAGCGATCCAAAGACCTCACGCCGGATCACTAATGGCGCCCTGCCCCGTCCTCCGCAAGCCCATCATGCGAGCCCACTCAGGCATATCGAGCGCGATGCACACGCTGGGATTGTCCCATCGGACCCAAATTGGTACATGGACACCGGGCCACTACTCACATGACTCCGAATGGTACTCTCATCTTATTCCAATTTGAGCACCCAGGGGATAATTGTTAGTAATGGCAGCTTCATTCCAATTCTAGGTATGGTCGAGAAAACATTGTCTCACTCCTAATCCACCACTCCTCTTGAAAAATACTTTACATGCTCCTAAATTGATTAAAAATTTAGTGTATGTCCGAAAATTCACAAATGACAATTTTATTTACATTGAATTTGATCCTTCGGTTTCTCTGTGAAGGATTTCAAGGCAGTCATCTCACGAGGTGTGATAGTAGGGGGGATCGTATCCTATCATGCCCGGTTTCACCATCGAGTCCACCTTTGCCATCATCTTTTGCATCCATCTCTCGCTTCCATGTGGCATGCTCGTCTGGGTCATCCCGGGATCTTCTATTTTATCACCTTTAGATAAAAATAGCTTTATTTCTTGTAAGAGGTACAAGTCGTACTCCAATTTGTCGATCTTGTTCATTAGGAAAAATTGTTAAGTTGCCATTTGTAGACTCCAATTCCCATACTTCTATGCCATTTGACATTATTTATAGCGACTTATGGACATCTCCTCTTAGTTCAATGGGTCATGGATATTATGTTCTCTTTTAGATGATTATTCTAGATTTTTGTGGGCGTTTCCAATTGCGAGATAAATCACAAGTGTTTTCCGTCTTCATAAAATTTAGGCGTTCATTCAGACTCAATTCGAAAGAGAAATAAAAAATATTCAATGTGATAATGGGAAAGAGTTTGACAATAGGGAGTTTTGAGATTTTTGTGCTACTCATGGGATAAATTTTGTTTTTCATGTCCTCATACATCTTCACAAAATGGGAAAGCAACGCATAAAATTGCTCCATAAATAACATTGTCAGAACTCTCCTAATACATGCCTCCATACCTCCATATTTTTGGCATCATGCTACTACAAATGGCCACTTACCCGCTTGAACATAATTCCGCGTCTAAAGGTCGACATACTCTTCCCCTCAAAGTCCTATATAATAAGAACCCTTCTTATTCTCACCTTGGATTTTTGGGTGCTTGTGTTATCCGCGTTATTTCCATCCACCACAATTAAGAAACTTGATGCCCGGCTTGCCAGGTGTGTGTTTTTGGGTTATCCGTGAAATCATCGTGGTTATAAGTGTTTTGATTTATCCTCCAAGAAAATCATAATCAATCGCCATGTCATTTTTGATGAAACTCGAATTCCCATTTACGAAAGTTCATACTCCCGAACCTAAGTCATATAATTTTTGGATGACCAAATATCCCGTATATTATTGAAATTTTTTGGACGTCTCCGCACCCAAAATCCTCGGAGCCCATCGCTCACCCACAAGAACGCCACATCCGGAAGTTTACGCCATCGAGCGATTCTAGCAATTGGGCTCGCCATTGGTCACGGTCGAACTGGTCCAGAAACCGAGTCCACTTTATGGGATTTGGGCCAAGAGTTCCATCTGCCTGTGGCGATCGCCCCGAGCCCAGAAAATTTCCAAAATTCCGTCAATTCTTCATCGAAGTCATAGACCAGGTCACTTTCGAGTCGTGAGGTATTTTTACACCTAAAAGACATTTTAATTTACATTCGATGTCCCTAAATCCCCTGCCCTGCAATCCTGTGTCCGCATTAAATGACCCTAATTGGAAAAATTGTTATGACTGATGAATATAATGCTCTTATTGATAATAAGACGTGGGAGTTGGTGCCAGTCCATACGGTATTAATATTATCAGGTCTATGTAGATTTTTGCTCATAAGGAGAATTCGGACGGGTCGCTGCTCGACATAAGGCACGCGACTTGTTGAGTGATGGTAAGACTTCGAGTTGGAATTGATTGTGGGAGACGCGTTTGTCCGGGGTCAAGCCACGCTACCATCGCACTATGCTTAGCTTGGCTCACAAAGACTTGGCCAATTCATCACTGGATGTCAAAAATGCTTTCCCACACGGTGATCTCGAAGCTTGATCTATGCATCGGCATCACCTTTGGGTTTCGAGGATTCAAACCGCCCTTAGTCATCGTGTATGTTTGTTGAAGAAGTCCTTATGGGCTTAGCGCTCCGAGGGGCCTGGTACCACGAGGTTCTTGCCGACTTTGTTTCAACTATTGGATTCACTCCTTCATGGCCGCAGACAATTCCTTGTTCATCTACCGCGGGTTCTTCTTTGGCCTACATTCATTTGTATGTGGATGATATCATCTTGACCGCTCTTCGATGTCTTGCGCCAATCTATCATAACCATGCTCAGCCTGAAGCCTTTGCTATGAAGGACTTGGGGCCGTTGAGTTATTTTTTGGAGATTGCCGTCAAGCGTCATTCAGGTGGCTTATTTCTATCTCAACGGAAGTATGCTGCTGAGATCATCGAGAGGGCGGGGATGTCATCATGTAAGTCCACTTCCACACCGGTTGATGCAAACCCAAAGTGAGTGCTGCGGCGGAGTGCACCATCTGAGGACGACCGCATTATCGCAGCCTTGCGGGGCCCTCCAAGATCTTTACCTTACTGCACTGCAGATATTACATATGCGGTTCAAAGATGTGTGTTTATTCATGCATGATCCCAGGGTTGAGCACATGAATGCAATCAAACGCATCATTCGATATCTTCGTGGGACACCGACTATGCAGGTTGCACTTGTATCCTTCATCTACATCCACACTTGTCTCTTACACGGATGTTGATTGGGGTGGTTGTCCCGACACCGCATTTCGCCGACTTCCGGCTCACTTGTATGTTCCTTGCAACAACTTGGTCTCATGGTAGGCAAAGCGTCAAGCAACTCGCATCACGCTCAGTGTGAGGCAGAATATCGAGGGGTAGCGAATGTGGTCTCCGAGTCCTGTTGGCTACGTAATTTGCTTTTGGAGCTTCATTGTCCCATTCAGAAGGCAACCTTGATATATTGCGATAACATTAGTGCCATCTACCTCTCAGGTAACCCCGTTCACTCAACTAAACTGTTATGCAACAATCACTTTAACTAGAATACATTACTACATGAATCATGACGGTCATGCTCTTAAACAAACACTTCCTATCATGTATTATGATGTATAATATATTCTAATAAAGTGTCCAACAACTTTATGAATAAACTTAATATAAGTCCTTCAGAGTCCAACTTTATTGATCCAATGATCACAACATAATACATGAAAACCAAAATGTGCACTGTCATGTATAACAAAGAAATGATAGTGTTTAGACAAAGTGTTAAAGAATAAAGCAAGACTTAAAATGAGTTACTAAGACTCATAAGGGTTACATGATCCTTGAAAATATTAGCTGGTAATCCTTTAGTCATAGGATCAACAATCATCAAAGTAGTACAAACATGTCCCAAACTCACATCTTGCTTCTTAATATAGTCTCTAACCATCAAATACTTTATGTCGATGTGCTTGCTTCAGATGCCACTTTATAATTCTTTGAAAAGAATACGGCAACTGGATTATCACAAAAAATTCTCAATGGTCTTGCAATAGAATCGACAATTCTATGGCCCAAAATGAAATTCTTCAATCATGGCGCATGTGATGTAGCTTCATAGCATGCTATAAATTTAGATTCCACTGTGGATATTGAAACAATGATTTGCTTAACACTCCTTTAAGATACATCACCTCCAGCAAGACATAAAATATATCCAGAAGTAGATTTACCAGTCCTTGCATCCACCCAAATTAGAGTCTGAATACTCAATGACCTTCAATGAGTCAGAATATCTGTATCTGAGCTTAAGATCCTTGGTTCCTTGCAAATATCTTAAAACCCTTTAACCAGCTTTCCAATGATCAAGACCAGGGTTACTTTGATATCTGTCAAGCATTCCTACAATAAAAGTTATATCAGGTCTAGTGCAGACCTGTGCATACATAAGGCTCCAAACAAGTGAAACATACGGAATGTCTTTTATTTACTCTTATTCCAATGCATTTTTTGGACATTGATTCAATGAGAATCTGTCACTTTTAATGATAGGTGTTGCTATAGGTGAACAGTTTTTCATTCCAAATCTTTCTAGAATTATTTCAATGTAGGCCCTTTGAGATAGTCCAAGTAATCTTTGAGATCTATCTTTGTGAATCTCTATGCCAATGACATAGGAGGATTCACCTTTATCCTTCATTTCAAAATTCTGAATAAGAAACTATTTCGTCTAATGCAACAATTTCAAATCAAGTAAGATGTCATCCACATATAGGACTAGAAAATATATTTGCTCCCACTTATCTCAAGGTATATACATTGATCAATGATGTTCTCCGTAAATTCAAATGAACAAATAACATTATGAAATTTAATATACCATTGGCGGGAAGACTGTTTTAGTCCATAAATGAATTTATTGAACTTGCAAACAAGGCGACTTTTATCCTTATCACAAAAACCTTCAAGTACCTCCTCTTCAAGATCTCCATTCAAGAAGCCGTTTTCACATCCATTTGATGTTGAGCTACTAATGTCATAATTATTCTTAATGAATCCTTCTTTGAAACTAGAGAGAAAGGTTTCATGGTAGTCAATGTTTTTTTTGAGTAAAATCTTTGGCTACAAGTCTGGCTTTATATCGTTCAATAGTGCCAGATGAGTCTCTTTTGATTTTATAAACCCATTTGGATCATGTAGTAGAGACTCCTTCTGGTAATTCAACGAGATTCCAGACTTTATTCTTGGGCATAGATTCCAACTCTTATTTTATGGCATCATATCAAAGTGTAGAGTTCTCTCCACTTATGGCTTGTGAAAAGGAGCATGGGTCATCTTTTAGTCCAATGTCATGATCAAACTCTTGAAGGTATACAATATAGTCACTAGAAATTGCTAGTTTGCGAACTATTGAGGATTTTACTCCCACTAGTTCGGACACTCCTTCAATGGGTTCAGGTAAAATGGATTGATCTTCATGTGGCTCTTCATGTAGTTGTGGCTCTTGAACTTCTTGATCTTTGGACAATTCATGAGAATTTGTCTGCACAACATTCAAGTTCCCAATATATAAAGGTACCACATATGATTTCCTTGTTTATTTCAATTCCACCGCTTGAGTCAAACCACCCCCACCTACTTCATGTTCCTCAAGAAATTTAGCATTTCTAGCCTCACCAATTTTAGGAGAATGAGAAAGACAATAGAACCTGAATCCCTTAGAGTTAACTGCATAGCCTATAAAGAAACCACTAATTGTTCTTTCATCTAAAATTTTCAAATGTGGGTTATAAACCCTCAACTCAGTTGGACATCCTTAAATGTGTAAATGGCTCAAACTAGATTTCTATCCTTTCTATAATTCAAAAGGCGTCGTGGGGACGGCTTTGGATGGAACTCTATTTAAAATATACACATCAATTTTTAAGGCTTCACTTCATAAGGATAAAGGTAAACTTGATCTGCTAATCATGCTTCTTACCATGTCCATTAATGTTCGGGTTCTTTCTTTCTGCCACACCATTTTGTTGTGATGTTCCTGACATAGTATATTGAGCAATTATATCTTCACTTTCAAGGAACTCAACAAATGAACCCTTAATTTGTCCCTTATCTATATACCTACTATAATATTTTCCACCTCTGTCAGACCTTACAATTTTGATCTGAGCTCATGTCTGTTTCTCTACTTCTATTTTGTAAACTTTAAAAGCATCAAGTGCTTCTGATTTATTAAATAGAAAATAGAGATACATGTATCTCGAACATTCAGCAATAAAAGATATAAAATATCTCTTACCATTCAAGCAAGTGGTAAAAAAAGGTCTACAAATATTTGTATGTATGATCTCAAGCAATTGAGAACTCCTTCTGGCACCTTTAATGGATTTGTCGGTCTGCTTACCCTTTATGCAGTCCACACAAATCCCGAAATCATAAAATCAAGAGCTCCTAGAACTCCTTCATTAATCAACCTTTTGATTCTTTCAATAGATATATGTCCCAATCTTTTATGCCAAAGACTTGATGAGTTCTCAAGATAGTACATCACTTAGTGCCAACTTCTTTATCATGCAGAGTCAAAATATTACATTCAATCGTGGGGTCTAGCTCAAATTTAAATAATCTTCCATCCAAATTTTCAAAACCAAAAACTTTATTATCTTTCAAAAGTTTTACTGAAGAATAATAAAAATTGAAATCATAACCAACAATTGATAGTCTTGAAAGAGAAATTAAATTTCTATAATACGATGGAATATAAAAAGTTTTTTCTAAATATAATTAAAATACATCCTTCAAAATGAGTCTATAAGTCCCCACGCCTTCCACATGTGATGGCATCCCATTTCCAAAATAAACAATTTGTTCACTTCTCATATGAGCTACTTTTTGTTGGATGAAGATATGGCACGGCTTCCTTAGGGTAAGAAAATCCTTCATGATTTTGGCAATATGAGTTGTAGAACCAGAATTGATCCTCCATGTATTATCAGAAACATCAGTAAAATTAGATTCATAACATATAAAGGTAAAATTACCTTTCTTTTCAAGACATTTATTGTATTTCAGGCACTCTTTCTTCCCGTGTTCCTTATTTCTGCAGAAAACATCAAGCATCTTTATCAATATTGCCTTTCTTCTTCATGGGAACACTTTTGCCATTCTTTGCATTTCTCTTATCATGAGTCACCAATTAACACTTCCAGGTATCTCATGCTTCAACCTCTCCTTTTCTTGAACACACATAGTCAAAAGTTCATTAATTGACCATTTATGTTTATGTGTGTTGTAAGATATCTTGAACGGACCATATTTCGTAGTGCACAACAAATAGTGCAGACATATCAATCTCAAGGGACTTGAGTTTAGCAGCAATGTCTCTCATCTCCATAATATGCTCACGCACTGTACGACTTCTATCAAAGGTTATACTTAAGAGTCTCTTCATAAAGGTGCTGGCCAACGCCTTGTCAGAGCTTACAAATTGTTCTTCAATAGTCTTCATGTAAGCTATTTATCGTTATCAAGAATGGAACCCCTTATGCTTTGACTTATATGAGTCTTTATGAGCATCAAGCTCAAGAGATTGGATCGCTCCCACCGCTCATAATAAGTCTTAGCCTTTGGCGTACTTGATTCCATGAGTTTAGGTGGTTCTTCCACACGGATTGCTAGATTCAAATTCAAGCACCCTAAAGTGAGAAGGACTTTCTCCTTACATTTAGTAAAGTTGTCACCAGACAACATCGGAATACAAGCATTCTCGTTAAAGATAACAGTAGAAAAAGTTGTATAAACTGCAAACAAGGATGCACACATAAGCTATGAAGTACAAACCATCAAAGTGAATCGCGAAAATACTGATTCTTAGTATATTCTAGACCTTCTTGTGGGCAGAGGTTGCAACTCATGCGTAGAATTTACTTAAATTTATTAGACTAGTAAACCAAAATAAAACTAAAAAATAATCCGTACATGTGGGCATGAGATAATTTTCAAACTAAAAGGTTTACTATCTCGTTCCAATTAATCTCACCAAAATAGTTACCTCCTTGTGGGGCCTAGTTACCATTTTAATGAAATAATGGGACATATATAGATGTCATTAAAAATTTAATCACTAAACTTTATGTGATTAAACAATTTTATTTCTTTCATATCAAGTACTTAAGATGTTGTGGCTAGTCTTAAGCACAAAATACAAAGAGAACTCAATAATTGACATGTCATGATTAAATAATAATCAACTTAAACTGAATGTTGATTTTTATTAAACTGGGCACACGAAATATAAGCTTAGTGCTTATAAAGCCCCAAAACACTTATTCTTATAATTAATCTTAATATTATAAGACCCTTTAAACAATGTTAGTATAACATGCTATCTTCTTGTCCCATCACGTCATACATTGATACTAATATAAAGCAAGATCTTCTTAACACCAAAATATGAGACAAACAGATGCAAATTAAATTTCAAATCCTAGAAAAAATATATGGCAAGCATATATACATTGAACCCCGTTATTAGAGAAAGAAGAAACCGTTTATGTTCCCAAAAGCCAGTCTATTTGGTTAGCAAAATAAAAGAAACAAAATTCCAGATCTTTGTTTCAACACTTAAGCGGGCTATATGAGACAAACTACAGAGACATGAAGTGTCTTAGCAAAACAACGACAACTTTGGTGTATACAGTTTATACAGTATCATCAACACTATGATTTCCAGACACCAAAATAGCTGAAGGTATGCTCTGATATCACATATTGTATTTTAAATGCATACACAGAGCCAATGCAATGGAAAACTAAATAGGAACTTATCATCAGCCATAGTTGTTCAAGTGTCGTAGAAAATCGCCTTTGATCTAACACCGACTTGTACCCTTGAAAATAATAGTGAAAATCCTAGAGTCATCTAGCTTTTGCCTATGACAAAGATTATAGTGGACTGATGGAGTCACATAGTATTTATAGGTAGGCTAGGGACTCTTAGACAAATACTTTAACCCTAGGGGCTTTTTCATAAAATATGGTTACCCTACTATTACTACTAAAACATTTTCTCCCATCAAGTAAATTTCCAGATATACATAACCAAAAGAATATTATCTACTATAATTATTACTCCATCTATTTCATAAGAAGTGGTCTTTTAGGCTTTTCAGTTTTTTTTTTCAAAATAAGTGGTGTTTTAGGCTTTCAAAAAGACTTTGGGCAAATTCTTCCAAGACTAACCTTATTTAAATAGCCAAAATTCATTAACTACCTTTTCTTTTTCTAGAAAGTAGTAAAACATGATTAGAGGTAAGTTAGTAAAAATACTCCTAATTTTTTAAGAGTTAACAATTTGTTAAATGGTGTGCATGAGCCTAGAAAGTATTTACTTGAAAGACAAGGTAAATAATTCGTTAACATAATATGTGGGACACAATAAATGTCTCCAAGAGACGATATTCTTACACACAAATCAAAATTTATTTTGTAGGGAAACAAATCATCTCAAGTTAATTCGGTCAATACAACTTTTAAATGGAAGTTGTAAAACGGTACTGTACTGTACTGTACATGAAGATTGAATATCCCTACTTGCTTATAGAAAGAGAGACCATTGAACTATAGAAATTTTGATGGGTTTTCAAGGACAATTAAGCATTTTAGGAAAAATTAAATTGAATCTTACATAATCTTGTTGTGTTATCTCAAGATGTCAAGTGATCGTGCAACGATATTGAAATGGTTGTCTTAACATCTATGCATAATTAATATCTAAAATTTTATGTGTCTTGCCGAATTTTATAATACATGGACCAGGTAGTATTGAATGAATAATATATGCTTTGCAGAAACGAAAACCTATTAAAGCTTGCTTGAAAGATCTCCATCTCCAAAATGTAATCACCGTATCAAAACTATGTTCGCCTTTTGCTCTTCCACGAATCCCTTCTCTAGCGAAATAATGAGAAAAGGGACTAATGTTTTCGCCTTGATCTTCCATATCTTTTAGTACTCTTTGTTTTGTGTACATTAAGGTTCGACCTTTTTTTTTGGACCCTCCATAAATGT
Organism: Anisodus acutangulus; assembly: GCA_029783415.1. NCBI lineage: Eukaryota > Viridiplantae > Streptophyta > Magnoliopsida > Solanales > Solanaceae > Anisodus > Anisodus acutangulus. Next base: position 10,365,210 of record CM056500.1, read on the forward strand.
GGAATGTTTTATAACTTGTTGTGGTAGAAATTCACCGGTATGCTTTTTTTTTCTTTCAAAATTGATGCAAATCTACTCTAAATTACTACAAATTTGAAATTCAGTCTAATCCCAGCCTCAATAATTTTCAATCACTAAATTCAACTCAAACCTTCTAAATCAACCCACTTTGTCTTATTCAATAATAAAGTGCAATAAAAAGGAATTAAACGTGGATAATTCAGCACACAAAGGGTAAGTCTAAAAAATCCCAAATTTTGAAGATGGTTTACCCAACATTCATTCACTCAGTTTGTATACAAAGGAATGCAAGAATTTTTTAGTAGAAAGAGAGAACTTTAGATGTCATTGTTAGAGAAATTATAAAGAATGGATCTTGGGCCTAACTCAACCCCAAAAGCTAGTTTGTAGGGTAAGGATTGTCCAAGTCTATGTAATGAGTCCATGTTTCCATTCCATATCCGATGTCAGACTCTTAACACTCTTTCGCACGCTCAAATCTTGTTAACTGGAGCGTGGATAATATAATTTCGGGGTCCAACATCGGTGAACAAAGAATTAAAATGAGTCTGGTTCTGATACCATATAAAGAATAGATCTTGGGTCTAACTCAACCCCAAAAACTAGCTTGTAGGGTGAGGATTGTCCAAGTCCATATAAGGAGTCCATGTTCCTATTCCATATCCGATGTGGGACTCTTAACAGAAATAGTAGCTTGTATTTGCAACAATGAAGATTCCCAAGCTCCTGAGTTTAGTTTACCAAGGGACTGAGATTTAGAGGCACCTTCCATAGGAGGTGGGCTTCATTTCTTAGTTACTTTAATACATAGTTTTGATAGCAAAGTTTGGCTAAACAACCGTTGTGTTGTAGCTTGTTGTATATCACTACTAAAAATTCACTATTTTTCCACTGAAATTTCTCACAAAAAAATGTTCAGTGGCTATTTCCATAAATATTTTGATTGAATCGGCGAGAAAAGAAAAAATAATAGTATTTTCACATGAAAAATTTAGAAAGTTTTCACTACAAGAAAAAGGCTTATCAGGGACCAGGATTTTGCGACAAGTTTTAAATCTAGTCTCTAAAAGTATATTTATAGGGATGAGATTATTTTGCGACAAATATTTTCGCTCTCTCTAAGGCTTATACACAAGCTTCATCTGCGGTTGGGATCAAGAGTAAAGTTTATTTCTTTCTTTTTTCTCTGATTCATGTCCTTCTTTCTTTTCTACTTTCCGATTGAAACCAGAAATCTTCTATTTCTTTCATTTTTTCTGACTGAAGGTTGTGCATTTGGGTTGATTAGAGTAGTGATTGTTGTTGTGTGAGAGCGAAAAGTGAGAGTATTGGGTTTAAAGTTGGGGCTCGTAGGTCAAGGAGAACTTTGAGTTTTTCTTGTAGAATTTCGTCTATGCCATGTTTTTTTGTCTGTGCGACTTGCCAACTTATGGGGTTTTTAATTGTATAGCCAACTTATTACCTTTGGTAAGTGTAATCTAATAGGAGTATTTTTTTTAAAAGTAGATGAATAAGAAACAGTGATGTAAATTAGCTTTGTAAAAGTATTTTCCATGTCAAAGAAATTTCTGATGAAAATATTTCATTGAGTTTTGTCACTGAATCTGTTTATTCAATAGCACTCTAGTTTGAGTGACGGGCTCGCTTCGTCGAAGCTCTTCGCTATCATTTTGTGGCGAACTACTCCCTCAAAAATAAGGTTAATGTTTTGAGCATTATAATATAGGCTCTATTTTGATGTTACCTGTTTCAAAAAAAAATACAGGCTCTGTTTTGATTGAAAAAAATATTTTTGATGGAGTTGGAAAATAATGTTATTCACTACATTAATTGTAAGATGATATTAATCTCCCTTAAGGAGTCTTTCATTAATATTAAGGTATATATAGAGTACAATATTCATCCCTTATACAATATGAATCTTAAGCCTATACAAAAGAGGAATCCTAGTCTTACCATAATTATATTTACACAATATATGAAAATAATCTAATTATGGGTAGGGAATATATTATTTTCTATATTTACATGTTTACACACCCCCTCAGTCGGAGCGGGAGGAGGTCGGACGCTGAGACTGGCTCTGAAGTCAAGAAATAAATGTCTGGGAAGTCCTTTGGTAAATATGTCTGCATACTGATAGGATGATGGAACATGTAACATTCTGACATGGCCTAACGCAACTTTCTCACGAACGAAGTGTAGGTCTATCTCAATATGCTTGGTTCGCTGATGTTGAACCGGATTATGAGAAAGATAGATGGCAGAGATGTTATCACAATACACAATAGATGTCTGACGCAAAGGACACTGAAGTTCTAACAGTAAATTTCTGAGCCAACAAATCTTAGCTACTACATTTGCAACGCCTCTGTACTCGGCCTAAACCTTTGGGCGAGATAGGGTAGCTTGTCGCTTGGCAGACCAAGAAATCAGATTATCCCCTAAGAAAACACAAAAACCGGAGGTGGAGCGTCGCGTGTCCGGACACCCTGCCCAATCTGTATCCGTATATGAAAGCAACATGTCTGGTGTATAGGGGTATAGGTGCAAACCATAATCAAGAGTGCCCTTAATGTATCGAATGATACGCTTAAGAGCAGTGAAATGAGACTCCCTGGGGGCATGCATGAATAAGCACACATGCTGAACAGCATAAGCTATGTATGGCCTGGTGAAGTTCACCTGCAAGGCTCCTATACAAAGTAGGATCAGAGACTGGAGCACCATCCATAACACTGAGCTTAGATTTGGAATCAACTGGAGTAGGCACCTCTTTGCAGTTCGTCATCTTAGCCCTGTACACAATCTCTTCTGCATACTTACGCTGACACAAGAACATATGATTGGCAGACCTGGTCACTGATATCCCCAAAAAGTAACTCAGCTTCCCCAAATCAGTCATTGCAAATTCGGACTTGAGCAAGGTAATAATCTCATTTTTCAATCCGTGGGAGGAGGCAGTAAGAACAATATCATCCACGTAAAGTAATAAGTAAGCAGTGCTACTACCTCGATGAAAAATGAAAAGTGATGTATCACTCTTGCTGCATACAAACCCAATCTGCAAGATATACCTGGCAAAGCGATCATACCACGCACTGGGGGCCTGCTTCAGGCCATATAGTGACTTACGGAGATGACACACATAGTGAGGAACTGCTGGATGGGTGAACCCTGGTGGCTGAAGCATGTAGACTGTCTCTCTCAGATCCTCATGTAAGAATGCATTCTTCACATCAAGTTGATGGATCGGCCAGTGTTTGCCCATGGATATGCTCAAAACTGTGCGGATGGTAGCCGGTTTGACAACCGGGCTAAAGGTCTCACCACAATCAATGCCCTCCTGCTGATTTGTGCCATTAGCCACAAGACGGACCTTATACCTCTCAAGATCCCCATTGTCTCTGAACTTGTGACGAAATAGCCACATACAACGAATGACATTCACCCCCTCAAGTCTAGGTACTAGATCCCACGTGTGTTGTTTAGTTAAAGCATTGAATTCCTCATACATAGTCGCATTCCAATTAGGGTCTTGTTTGGCCAATTTTGGGTTCTTTGGAAGTAGAGAGATGGTTTGGGCAGACAAGTTGAAATGGACTTTGGGTTTGAAGATTCCATGCTTTGAACGAGTTTCCATTGGATGGGTAGGGACAGTGGGTGGCGGAGTGGTGTCTGAGACGGGGGTCAAGTCGGATAAGGAGAGGGTGGGGGCGAAGCCGTCGGAGGCGCCGCGGCTCCTGGATCGAGAGTCGCGGCGCTAGAAGGTTGACAGGCTTCTCTGAAGTTTGGGTGACGCGGCTCTGACGACGGAACATAGGATGTGAGTTGTTCCATTATGAGGGGAGAGATGGCAGACTCGTCAAGAAATGAGTAGTCCTGTTTTTGAAATTTTGGAAGATTCGAAAATGGGAATGTGGTCTCGTCAAATGTGACGTGACGAGATATGTGGATCTGACGAGTCGACAAGTCATAGCATAGATAGCCCCTATGGTTCGGCGGGAATCCTAGAAAGACACATGGAGTGGACCTAGGAGCGAACTTGTGAGGGGCGGTGGAGCTAAGGTTGGGATAGCACAGACAACCAAAAATCCGTAGATGATCATACGAGGGGATTCTATGGTATAGAATTTCGATAGGGGTCATATTATGAAGAGTGCTAGTAGGGAGAATATTTAGAGTGTATTCTGACATTTTAGCAGCATAGACCCAGAAGGGTGGAGGGAGGGAGGCATGAATCAATAGGGTGCGAATCATATTGTTAATGGTGCGGATGATTCTTTCAGCTTTACCGTTTCGTGGTAAGGTGTAAGGGCAGGAGAAGCGAAAGACCATGTCATTATTGGTACAAAAGCGGTGAAACATAGAGTTATTGAATTCACGACCATTATCGCACTGAAATGATTTTATGCCTTTTCCAAATTGTGTTTGAATGAAATTACGAAACTCAAGAAATTTGACAAACACTTCCGATTTAAATTTAAGAGGGTATAACCAAACATAGTGTGAAAAATCATCAAGCAACACAAGATAATATTTATGACCGAGAGAACTAGGGATAGGAGATGTCCATAAATCGGCATGTATGATATCAAAAGGAGCAAATGTAACACTAGTAGATGATTTAAACGGAAGACGAATATGTTTGCCTAAAGAGCAAGAAACACAATTTTGGGCAAGTTTCCCATTACAGGCAATGAAATTGTTGCCTCTAAGAAAATTAAAAACTGGGACTCCTGGATGACCAAGCCTATTATGCCAGGTTGAAGAAGAAACAGCCGCTAGAGTGACGGGAGAGCAAGATCTGGCAGCGGAGGTGGAAGTGAATGGATAGAGATCCCCCGTGCTATTGCATCTCGTAAGAGGTGTCCCCGTATGAAGATCATTTACAGTAAAACCAAAAGGGTCAAAATCCACAGAGACAGAGTTATTACGAGTAAATTGGCGGACAGATATGAGGTTCTTAATCATGTGTGGGGCATATAGGGTGTTTTTTAGGGAGAAGGGTGGATGAGGAGGTTGTGTGTATGAGGTACCATAACCCTTAACTGGAATGTGTTGTCCACTACCAACTGTAACATATTGAGGATGCTTTAAACAAAATAGTTTAGGAATAGTACCTGCAGACTGGGTGACGTGAGATGTGGCGCCTGAGTCCATGTACCAAGTATTGTCAGGCTGTTGCATAGATAGGGTGCTGAACGCCTGACCCAACTTAGTGGGTGTCATGCCGGAGGAGGGCTGCGGGACCTGACCTTGCATGAAGTGGGCCTGCTGTGGGGCTGGAGCGGGGCCTAACAAACCGGGGTAAGAATACGGATTGTATGGTCTTTGCATCGAATGGACTTGGCACCGCGACTCTGAGCCCAGGCGTCGCGGCTCTGTCTTTGGCGTGCCGTGGCTGGCAAACCAGCTTTGAGAGTCGCGGCCCGATTGTTCTGCGATCTTTGTTGATGTTCTTCTGTTGGTTACTGGCCGCGACCGCACTTGCCACGACCACGGCCTCCTCTACCGCCGCGGCCTTTTCCACTTGCCGCCGCGCCATTGTTGGGAGTTGTCCGGTGGCGTCGATCTTAGGGTTGCGTGTCGACTGCCTAACACTGCTGGCGTGCTCATCCTGCTTAGCACGACGGGTTTCTTCGAGCAACAATTGTGAGCGAGCTTTGTTAAAACTCGGTAGCGGATCTGCCTGTTGAATAATGGTGGCCAAAGTATCATATTCGCCCTTAGTAAGGCCAGAAATCATTTGTAGCACCATTTTATCGTTAGTGACAGGCGTGCCGATGTTGGAGAGTTGATCCGCTAGAAGTTTAAGCTGCTTGCAGTACTCAGAGACATTAGATAAGTTTTCAAGACGTGTTTTGTTGAACTGTTCTTCCAAATACACGGCACGAGTGTGCTTGTTGTCCTGAAAAATTTCCTCCAAACGATTCCACAAGTCAAGGGCTGTGGAGTCAGATTTCATGATAGTAAGGAGCAAATCCTGAGAGATACTACCATATATCCATTGTTTGACGCCGACGTCGAGACGATGCCAGATAGAATCATCAACCTCCATAGGGCGCGGAATAGTGTCATCAATATGGTCAAGCACGTTATAGAGACATGCATGATTGCGAAAAAGTTCAACCCAAGGAGAATACTGGTTGTTTTCTTGATCAAGAATAATGGGAATATGGTTCTTGATGTTGGAAAGCAATGAAGCGGGATGAAACGGTGGTGATGACTTTGTGGTGGGATTTGTGGAGGTAGAGGCATCAGAAAGTGTGGAAGAATCAGGGATAGCCTTTTAGAGAAGAGAAGAAAGGAAGAACAAAACCCGAAAAACAAGAAGAAAATCCGGGAGGGCCGCGACGTAGGAGAGGCAGTCGGCGGCTGTGGAAGAGAAAGGTTTTTAGGATTTTGTTTATTTGGCTCTTGATACCATTTAAGATGATATTAATCTCCCTTGAGGAGTCTTTCATTAATATCAAAGTATATATAGAGTACAATATTCATCCCTTATACAATAGGAATTCTAAGCCTATATAAAAGAGGAATCCTAGTCTTACCATAATTATATTTACACAATATATGGAAATATTCTAATTATGGGTAGGGAATATATTGTTTCCTATATTTACATGTTTACATTAATAAATCTCAGTGCTGGTTTTTGTTTATGCTAAAGAAAATAGCATTTCATGTTCTTGTGCTTACCAGTAGATTGCTTTGATTATCCTTAGGATATCGATGAAGTTCATACTTAAATGTGTTGAAGTCCCGTTGGAGAAAGTACTGGTGGTTAGGAATTAAGTTGTATGTTATTAACCTTTTCAGTTACATGATCACCAATTTCTTCACAGATTCATTTTCTGCCAACATGGAACTTGGAGAGATTTTCTATAGATGGTAGTTGAAAGTGTTGGAAATTTACTAAATGTGGAATTAGGTATATCCCATTAATTTATGACTCGAACAATTGGGGCCCGCACGTCGGAAACTTCGTTTCCACACACGTGCACACGTAGTGCCAAGTATCGCAAATTTCATTAGTGAAAGAGATATTGGTACGTATGTAATACGTTTGAGACATAGAATTATGGACGATTATTGGCCAAATGACAAAGTATTCCACGTTGGTAAACGAAGGAAGAAGTGTACGAAGTGTAAGATGAAACGAGTCGGAAATCGTCGTGGAGCCGTGAAGGGATGCGGAGCCACACCGTCGGAGCCGCGGCGCCGGAGCGCTGCGGCACTAATTGGTTGGCCAGTCACTGGAGTCGTGGCGCTTCGGAGGCAGAATGCTGCAACGGGAAGTTGGAAAGTTCTTCCCTTTGGGCTGGTTTTGGAGCATTGATTCTCCATTACTTGACACATGAATTCAGTCATTATTTGGCTGAATGTAACCCATCTATTAAGTGTCATTACATGGCTATTGAAGGCCATTAGTTGGCTAGTTGAGATATACGGGAAAATCTTGTCTTAAAGACAAAGTGTCATCACTCGACTCAGCAAATCACACAAGCAGTTTGTTAAGTTCTGAATTTCCAGTTTTATTGTAATATTTAGTTTATCCTTTCTTACCATTGTAATAGTTACTTACTTTCCGTTCCCTACAACAATTGTATCCCAACAATTTTAAGATAAGATTTTGTTGTAAGTACCTAGAAAGATGACTGAAAGAGATCAAACTGCTTCTGATTCTGCTGCTGCTGCTACTCAAGGCAATCCCTCTGCCTTCCCCACTGCTTAAGGCACCCCTAATGCCTTTCCGGTTACTCAAGGCTCATCCAATGCCTTTATTGCCGCTTAAGTGTCGGCTCTGATACCACTTGAAGCGGACTATGGAACAATAAAAACAAAATGAAATAAACTCGAATGCCAATTCTATTTCCGAATATCTGAAATTATGTCGTCTGACACCAGTAACAACACTTTAACAAAACAAAAAACTTTGAAGAGTAAATGCAGCGGAAATTTAAAGAACACAAATGTTTTAAATTTTTATTAGTTATATATATAATATAACTTATGATAGTCAATGACCAAATGTATTGTATGTATATTATATACAAATATATAAATTCATTTCTTTACAGATTTACAAGATAAAACGGAAATGAATTAAAAGTTGAAGTCGCACATGACTTCTGCATGAAAAATCTAACTAAGTAGAAATAGACAACCTCTCATTATAATCGCTCCATAAAAAACTAATCTAGAATCCAAACAGCAATTGTAATGTTGGACAGAATGTTATCAACACACCCAGTGTGATCTAGATTTTTGAGATGAAATCCCGAGAGCTCTCTTGGTATTTTTACTTTCTGGTTCTGGATATCGATACTCTGTAGTAGCGTCTCTATTTATAGTAGAAGGTCTTCCTTCAAAAGCTAATCGATCAGTTGTGGAAGTTGAGGGAAAGGTGGACTGCTGGTGGGATTGGTTGGAGAATATCAGGGAGTAAAAATCTCAACAGCTTTGGCTTGATCCACACGACAAGCAACAACTTTTGACTTAGTCCTCACTCGTTTTTTACCAGCTCTTTTTTAGCTTGCCAAGTCGTTTTTATCTCATAGTAATATTTACACAAATATTACTGCATCGCGTGAAGTAAGACAAATTATGTTCAGAAAATGTTGGTCCGAATGTTGTGCAACAGTTGTCCTAACATACTTACACATTCATATTAATACTTTAGGAGATATGTTGGGTCAAATGTCATAACACCAAATCCAACATTAACAAGAGCATCCACATCTCAGAGCAAAAGTCTCACTTTTGCTTTTCGAGATGTGACACCTGAGAAAGCTTGGAGCGAAAGGAAATCGATTGTAGACCACTTCAAAACTTTTGGGTGCATTGCATATGCACATGTTCCTGATGCAAAAAAGAAAGAAGCTTGATGATAGAGACGAGAAATGTGTTTTTCTTGGTGTTAACGAGGCGTCCAAGGTGTACAAGCTGTTCAATCCATTGACAAAGAAGGTTGTGACCAACCGAGATTTTGTGTTTGATGAAAAAAGCACTTTGGATTGGAATATGCTGCAGTCTACTCCAATCTTATTTGATAATGAAGCTGAAATAGTAGTTGCAATGCCTGAAAATTCAGACAATTCAACTCCTACAGCTGTTGAAATTCTGCCAACTGCTGAAGTTCTGCCACCAACAGAAGAACCTATTAAACAGGGAAAGTTGTTCGTCGTGTCTGAAAAAGACTTGCATGGATGCAAGATTATGAGGTAACCGGTGTTAATATCAATGATGAAACAATTGCTCATTTTGCATTGTTTGCAGATTGTGACCCAATAATTTTTGAAAGTGTTGTCCGAGAAACAAAAATAACACTTGGGAGCTTTTAGCAATTGACAAAAATAACACTTGGGAGCTTAATGATCTACCAAAAGGGCAAAAGTCAATTGGAGTTAAATGGGTTTATAAAACCAAACTCAATGAGAATGGCGAAGTTGACAAGTAGGAGGCGTATTTGGTGGCCAAAAAATATAGGCAAGAATTTGGTGTGAATTACAAGGAGGTCTTTGCTTCAGTAGTCAGACTTGATACCATCAGGTTGGTGGTGGCATTGGCAGCCCAAAACGACTAGCCAATTTATCAATTGGACGTGAAATCAGCTTTCCTGCATGAAAAATTGCAAGAGCAGGTATATGTCTATCAACCCCCTGGCTATATTAAGCGTGACAGCGAACATAAAGTTTATAGATTGAAAAAAGCATTATACGGGCTAAAACAAGCTCCACGAGCTTGGTATAGTCGCATTGATGCTTATTTCAATTCGTTAGGTTTTAGAAAATCCCCTTACGAGCATAAATTTTATACAAAAATTGAAGATGGAAAGCTTGTCATTGTTTGCTTTTTTGTAGAGATCTATACTGGGAATGGTCATGTATTTCTTAAAAATTTTAAGCAATCGAAGTGAAGTGACGCAATCTTCTGGGCATTGATGCATTATTTTCTGGGCATTGAAGCAATCTTCTTGGCTTGATGCATTATTTTCTGGGCATTGAAGTGAAGCAATCTTTTTGTCACGCCTCGACTTTTCTCAAGTCTTTCTTTAGGACGTGATGGCACCTGGACAACTATCCCTTTCCAGGCGAACCATTTACTTCATTTTTTTCCTAAATTAGACAGGTATTTATGAAAATAATATATATAATAATCAATTTGAAGTTTACGAAGAACAATCTCATGTGGGGCATTCCCCGAGATAATAAAACTTAATTCTTTAAACAAACTTAGTCTAGAGTAACTTTCACCAAATCCGAAATAATGGATTGGTGGTACGATGAGGCTGCGGGACTATCGCTAGCCCTCTTGCGGAGCTTTTCCTCTATCGCGCCTTCTGAAATATGTTAAATAAAAGAGTCAGCTCTACCATCCGGGGCTGAGTGGGAATCTCACCTTACAGTCCAAAGTAACCTCACAATATTTTTAATTACAATCACATTATAAGAAAATCACAAGCATGTTGAAATAAACAGATTACAACCCTTTTATTAAATTAATCAATAAATATTCACGAGCAAAATTTTCTCCCCACTCGTCTTAAAAAAAACAACTTAGTTTAATCAGTACTCCTGCTTTTTTCCATATAACATATTATACATTTGTTGCGGTACGTGCAACCCGGCCCAGTGTATTTATATATTTGTTGCGGTACGTGCAACCCGATCCAGTGCATTTATATATTTGTTGCGGTACATGCAATCCGATCCAATGCATTTATATATATTTGTTGCGGTCTGTGCAACCCGATCCAATGCATTTATATATATTTGTTGCGGTCCGTGCAACCCGATCCAATGCATTTATGTATTTGTTGCGGTCCGTGCAACCCTATCCAATGCACTTATTTATTTGTTTAAATATGTCATATATTCAAAAGGCTCAAATAATATTTCCTTCCTTCAATATTTCGCCCTTTTCACTTGTAAGGGTTACAACTCTCAAACCGTAAGTTGGATTTATGCCCGTAAAGTCTCAAGTTGTCGAGGACATAGTAATCTAGAACTTTTGTTCATCACACACTTTCAAATTCCTTACTGATTTGTACAGTTTTTTTTTTACATTATACATTCTGCCCTTCCAGACTTCGGTTGATCCGAGGCAGAATGTTTAAACAGCGATAACTCTCAAACCGTAAGTCGGATTTATCCCCGTAAAGTCTCAAACTGACCGTAACAGAAAGATGTACAACTCTGTAAAATTTCATCCAATTCTAACAAGTATAGCCCAGTATAACAGATTACAATTGCACAATCCAAACTAGTTATTAAACAATCATAAATTTCATGCTCATTCTTTCAATAACCGGATTATATTCTAACATGTATTGTAACTTAAAAATAAAGGATTTTACTAAGAACTTTGAGTGAGAAAACTCACCTTTGTTGCTTCGTAATTGCGAATGAACTTTAACTTCAACTTATCCTTCAACCAAACCTTTTTGGGACTCCTTAGTAGCTCTCTTTAATCTTTTTTTTTCTTTTCTGAGTTTTGTTTCTGATTTTCTTGAATCTCCTTTTTTGTTGTATTGTATATTTGATGTGTTGTATTGTGTGTGTGTGTTGTATTTGTAACCAAGTGCAGAAAGTGCCCATGATAAATGGGATGTGAGGGAGTTATGGGAAATGGAGGAGTTAAGGTGAGTGAGGTCTTGTGTACGTGTGTGTTTGTTTTTTTTTTGTTTTTTTTTATTTTTTACAGGACTTTACACTTTTAGTGGAATTTTCATTTCACAAAAGAAGTATGGCCAAGAAATTTTAAATAGGTTTGGTATGTCAAATTGCAATTCTGTAACCACATCAGCAGAGACGGGGTTGAAGCTTGAAAAAAATCCTACAAGAAACAGAATTGATAGCACTTTCTACAAGCAGGTCGTGAAAATTTAATGTATTTAACAGCCACTAGACCTGATATAATGTACTTTGTTAGTCTTATAAGCAGGTACATGGAAAATCCAAAAGAGACTCACTTGTTGGCTGCTAAATGAATTTTCAGGTATTTGCAAGGTACTGACGATTTTGATATTTTGTAGAAGAAATGAGGGAAGTCAGATTTAATCGGCTTCACAAATAGTGATTTTGCTGGAGACAAATATGATAGAAAAAACACATCCAGTTATGTTTTTATGTTTGGATCAGGTGCTATTTCATGTTGTTCCAAGAAGCAACCAATTGTTACTTTGTCAACCACAGAAATGGAACTGTTTGTGTTACTCAAGCAATCTTATGTCTTCTTCCGCAAAAATCAACTCTAATTTACTGTGATAATGGTTCAGCGATTAAACTTTCTAAAAATTCAGTTTTACACATTGATGTGAAATTTCACTTCCTGAGAGATATCAATCATTGATGTTGTCTACTGCAAAAGTGAAGACCAAGCTGCTGATATTTTAACCAAGCCTTCCAGTTACGCAACATTTGTAAAGCTTAGAAAGCTACTGGAATATACGGAGTTACAAAGTCTCTCTAAAAGCCTAGATAACGGCTTTCCTTCATTGCTATTAAATATATCGCAGTTGCACTACTTTTATTTTTCCTTCTGGTGTGTTTTTTTCTAACTGCTCTGCTCATATTTAAAGTTCTATCTCCAATTTCTTATCAATCTCTACATTCATTAAACCATGTAATATTAGATTATCCCGCACAAATTCAAGTGGACATACAGGACAAAATTTGTAAGTGTGTTACTTTATATTAAAACATAAATATTTACAAGTGGATGTCAGCACTATAATTCTTGATTCTGAAAGTGACATGGGGAAACCATCACCGGAAGGAGAAAAAATGATAAAAAGTAAAGTGAGGACCTGAGGATGGTATATATAAAAGTGTAGTTTTAAGCCTATGAAGGAGTCATTTCTTTTTGGTCGCGGTGAATTAATTAGATTATTTGACCAAATTGAAATTTGAGCCGAACAATGACGACGGCGCGAGGAAAGATCCTATTCTAATTCTTTATAGGTTAGAGGATGTGTTTCTACGTATAAACGCACAAATATTACTTTTCACCACCAATGTGGGAGAAAGTTCACTTGAAAAAATACTTTTTTCAAATTTTATTTTCCTCCAATTTTCCATTCACACTTCATATTTAAAGTCATCACTTAGTGTCCACCTATTAGTGTCTTTAAAGCCCAACAGTTTTAAGAAAATCTTACCTTATGTTAATTATTTTCTTAACAGGCCATTGACTTAGATTCTCTTCTCCATTAACGTTTATAGTGTAAAGTGGGATCTTTTTGTGTAAAAATCGGCAAAACACTATTGAAAGATCTCTATTTGCTATTGAACTAAAAATGTTTAGTAATTATATCCTACTGAATGTCGGTGAAAAAAATCTAAGTAATAATGTTTTCACACAGAAAAAGTAAGAAATTTTACAACGTTTCAATGGAAACATGTTTTCCGCTATACGTTTCCTCAGTTAGCTGGTTCGGTGAAAATGAGATAAAAAAATATATTTTATAGTATAAATTTTCCACTGAACGATGGAAACCTTTGTTTACAGTAGCGAAGATCGTACCAACCGTCAGAGAAACTTGCTAATAATTTTGCCTTGATAATATTGTATTATCACCATTATTAAAGGTGAGAATGCGTAATTAAATTTAATCTAATTGTTAGTACTATATCAAGCATGTCACATCAACATGTTGAAAGAAAACCTTTTGACATTATCATTCATTCTCCTTTTATTCTTGACATTATTTTTTCTTGCCTGATAATATTTTATTAATTTAGGAGGTTTTTTCCTTCGAATACCATTACAACTGGGAATCAGCCTATTATACGTTATTCCATTTGAGTCTCGCAAAAACTACATCTAGTACATCTGATAAACAAAAAATCTTCAGATTCTTCAAGGAGCACTGTGTTTAATTAAAATGTATCAGAACTTTCATTGTAGGGGAGACATATACACATCAAGTTTTAGGATTAATTGATGCATTATATAAGATATCTAATTAGAAAAATAGTAGTTTTATCATCTCACTACCAGAAGAAACGCATTTGCCAATAATATTTTTGTTGTCATATGTTGGATATTGTTGCCAAAAGTACTTTTCGCAACAACAAAAGATGTTGCATGTTGTTGCAATAACCTTCGATGCGAAAAGTTTTTGCAACAATTAATTGCTTTTTTTGTTGCCATTGACATTTTTTAGCAACAATATATTAATTTTTTGTTGTCATTTATGTTTTTTATATTGTAGCTAAATTTTTGTTGTCAATTCTATATTTTCTTGTAGTGTCTCAAAATGAAGAAATGTGGGACCTTACGTAAGAATAATAGAGTGATAAGATTATTTTTCTCAATGATATTCTTCCATAAAGTAGGTGAATATACAAGTAGAGCCACATCTTAGGCTATAATTAGGCGACTAATAACTACTAATAGGATATGATTAGGCTAATTATATGTCATCTAATCTATCTACTTAAATACTAATTTACCTACCATTTACCTTTTAAAATTAATTATAATAATTACTAATTACAATCAATTATTAATTATTTTACCATTTCACCGCAGTCGAAGCGGGAGGTAGGCGTATGCTGAGACTATCCCGAAAGTCTTCAAATAATACCAGCGGAAGACCTTCAGTAAAAATATCTGCAATCTGATAGCGTGACGGGACATGTAAAACACGCACTTGTCCGTGTGAGACCTTTTCACGAACAAAATGGATATCCAACTCAATATGTTTAGTGCGTTGGTGATTGACCGGATTCTCAGAGAGGTAGATGGCACTAACATTATCACAGTACACCAATGTGGCCTTCGGAATTGGGCAGTGGAGTTCGAGAAGAAGATTCCGAAGCCAATATGATTCAGACACAACACTGACAACACCTCGGTATTCTGCTTCGACACTAGATCTGGATAATGTTGCTTGCCGTTTTGAGGACCAAGATATCAAGTTATCACCAAGAAATACACCATAACCAGAAGTGGAGTGTCTGGTGTCCGGACATCCTCCCCAGTCTGCATCTGTATAAGCGACAAGTGCGGATGTCGACGATGGATATAGATGCAGGTCATACTCGAGAGTACCCTGAATGTAACGCACAATGCGTTTGAGAGCATGCATATGATCATCCATCGGATTATGCATGAAAAGGCACACATGTTGCACAGCATAAGAAATATCCGGTCTGGTGAATTTCAGATATTGCAGGGCCCCTGCCAAGCCGTGGTAGAGTGTTGGATCGGCAAATGGTTTACCGGATGATACACTCAATTTGGATTTAGTGTCCACCGGAGTTGCCAAAGGTTTACAGGAGGACATGTCAGCACGTTCAACAATCTCAGTTGCGTACTTCTTTTGGGATAGAAATAAACCACATGCATGACGTGTCACAACTATTCTTAGAAAATAGTGTAGTGGCCCTAGATCCTTCATAGTAAATTCATAGCTAAGCTGTGACATGATGGACTTGCGGAGAGCATCTGATGAGGCAGTTAATATAATATCATCCACGTATAAAAGAAGATAAGCAATATTATTACCCTGCCAATAGATAAACAGAGAGTGATCAAAACGGTTGTTGGAAAAACCCATATGTGAAACAAAATCTGTGAACCGCTTATACCAGGCCCGGAGGGCTTATTTGAGTCCATATAATGATTTCTTGAGCAGGCACACATGATTGGGATATTTGGAGTCCCTGTACCCCAAAGGCTGGTACATGTACACTGTTTCATAATTAAGCCTCTTGCTTATATACGTCGAAATGGTCTAAAGTATCTTTTTTAATCAAGTTACAGCGAACGTCTTTATCAAACTAGATTGATTAAACGATATATTACGCATAATTATTTCAATCCAAAACCTCATTTTCATCATATTGGGGTCCATATGTGAAACTTATATAATGTGAAATGAATACAAAGGGGGGTTGGCCGTCTTTTTGGTTTGATTCTATCAAAAGGTTGATTTCTTTATGTCTATAAGCTATTGGCTTGACCTCACTTTTGAAATATGTGAGCTAATTAATTAATTTATTATTATCTAATCAAATGTAATTATGGGACTATATAATAGCAGAATGTGTCTGTCATTACCTCTATGTTCTTGTATTAGTTCCTCAAAAACATCGACATTATTCATCGATGAAATCCACGTTAATGTTTTGTCCATTGTCAAAGCACTAAACTTTTAGTAGAGGGAGTATAGGGTTTTGGGGATATAACTAAATACAGAATATGCCATTGCAATTTGACCAGAAATTTACAAGTTTTAGCATGCTTCTAATCCTAATTTATGTTCTCAAGTTGCTTCCATTTTTTAGCCGAACTGTGGAAATCAACAAATGTATTTTGTACCCTCAAAAGTAGCACTAGCATTTCACTTGGTTCTGGCTTTTTTTCTAAATCTAAATTGCATTCTTTGATTATATTATATTATATTTGAGACAATAGGGATGTGACAATGAAGAAAGCTCGAAACTAACAAAAATATAACTGCCGAATTTTATGATTGGTTATGTCTAGTCATTGAATTTAATCTTTACGAACATTGATCTTATAATAATATTACTATGGTAATTACTTGTTAAATTAGTATATGTGCAAAGGTTTTTTTTATTTTGGTATCTTATAATATTCATTTAAATGGCTTCTAACATTTTTATGATGCCACCAAGAAACCTGTGACGATGTCTTAGTCACTTGGATGGGGTTTGCCATTTACATACACAGAGCTGTATACGGTAAAAATCGGTATGATACGTGACAAGATTTAGGGATGAAAGTCGAGAAAAGCAGCAGAGTTTCGTATAGAATAAATTTGCTTCGAGGTAAGTTCGGGTATCAAGATAAGATCGGGTGGTGATTGAATCAGATGACATTGGATGGAGAACCAAGGGAGTCCAGCATGTACCCGTTCCGGATATAGTTCCAGACGTTACTCCTTGCTCATTAAGTAATCATAATTGTCATTAATTACATTTAATTGAGGAATGATTCTTGGAAATTAATGTTTTGTGTTCATAGCTATAAAAAGAGTTCAACCTTCATGTTGGAGGGGCATCTCATTCTCATTATTCACACTTGTACGATTTCATTCACTGCAATGGTAGTCATAAAGCTTTCATTATTGGTTCGGAACCGAAGCAGTTAAGCTAAGGCCCGAAACAATTTTGTTGAAGGAGTTCATCTTGGTTTACGATATCTCATGCTATCTTTCTTACTTACTATTTTCATTTGCTTACTTATTGTTAAATGATTATTACTATTTATCCCAAATCAATCCACGTATCCTTAAAATCACAAACAATTTCAACTGTACCTTTTTTCGGTAAACAGTTTGGCGTCCACCGTGGGGCTAAGGATAATAGTGGTGATTTGTTCAAACTCAAATTTCACTTATTTCTTCTGAGTTTTTGCCAAAACAGATCAATACTAAGTACTTACAGAATGGCTAGTGATATCCAAGTTGAGGTTAGCAACCACGATGACAACAACAACAAAAAATAATGGTGCTAACAACATCAATAACAACAACGGTGTTTCACCCATTGATCTGATGACTGACGAGCATAGAAATAACCTTGTGATTTCACCTCAAGGGTCTAGAAAGTCACATGAAAAGACACCGGATGATGATGAGGATGGCAAAACAAATTTGGCTCGAATCTTTAACATGCTGAAGGAGCAATAGGAGGCTATAACTTAGTTGTAGAAGAAAAGCAGTGAAGCAAGTGCGGTAGATGAGGCTCGTCTCGTCCGCAATGAAGATTCGGGGCGAGAGGAAGATCGGGTTAATAAAAATGGCAATGGATCGGGGACTAATGAGTCTTCGGAGGTTTTGAATTTGCTCCAAGCTTTGACCAAGCGGGTGGATACTAATGAAAAAAAGGTTGAAACCTACAATTCACGCGTAGACCAGATTTCTAGAGCGCCTCTGATCTTGAAGGGACCGGGCTCAAAGAGGTATAATCATTTATCGTTCCCGCCGAGTGTGGCTCTGAAGTTGATACCAAAAAGGTTCAAGATGTCGGATATTTGAAAGTACGATGAAACTACAGATCCTCAGGAGCACGTGACTTCATACACATGTGCGGTGAAGGGCAATGACATGCACCCAGATGAGATTGAACCGATGTTGTTGAAAATACTTGGCGAAATGCTTTCCAAATGAGCAATGACATGGTATTCTATGTTGCCTGAACACTCTATTAATTCATTTGAAATGCTTGCAGATGTTTTTATAAATGTGCATGCTGGAGCACAGAAGGTTCAAGCAAGAAAAGCGGACTTATTCAAAATTGCTTAGAAAGATACGGAATTGTTGCGTGAGTTTGTGACAAGGTTTTAAAAGAAACAGATGCTCATTTCTCTGGTACTTGATGAATGGGCAGTTGATGCTTTCATCAAGGGGTTGAATCCTAGGAGCTCCAGTGCCTCATTTAAATTAGAGGAGAACTTATTAGAATTCCCGGCAGTAACATGGGCAGACGTACATAATAGGTACGAGTCCAAAATTTCGGTGGAGGATGATCAACTCGAACTTTGCCCAGGATCAGCAGGACGGAACAAAAAATTTGATAAATCAAATAAGGTAGTTGAGTCGGAATTGAATTCTTCAAAATAGAGATATCAACCCTACAGACAACCGGAGAGGTCAAACTTCATATCATATAGGGGTCGCAACAATCGCAACTTCCCAACAGAAAGAGAATATAGGCATAATGATCGAGGATCTACCAAATAATACCGGTGGATCTTCCTCTAATAGTGTGGAAATCATGAGGCTTTCCGAATATAATTTCAACATTGATGCGACCGGACTTGTTTCGGCTTCTGGACACATCAAGGAGACAAGATCACCGAGACAACTCCGGACAAACCCGGCTCAGAGAGATCCAAGTTTGATTTGTAATTACCATGGAACTCATGTTTATCGAACGGATGATTGTCATAAATTGAGGGATGAAGTGGCCCAGTTGTTGAAAATGGTCATTTACACGAATTTCTGAGTGATCGAGCAAAGAGAAACTATAGAAATAGAGAAGCAACCAAGTAAGTGGATCTGATTGAACCACGACAATCATAAACATGATTATCGGAGAGTTGGATATTTAGAAGGGATCCGTCATGACCGCAAAGAAGACAAAAGTTTCAATAACTCTGGAGAAGAGATCCAAGGATTACATACCGAAGGAAACAATATCTTTTAATGATGAAGACATTGAGGGCATCATCCAACCTCATAATGATGCACTGGTAATTTATCTTTATTAATAAATTTCAGATTAAGCAGATTTTAATTGATCCAGTTAGCTCGGTCAACATCATCTGGTGAAAGGTGGTGGAGCAATTGGGGTTGTAGGATCAAATTATATCAGCAGCCCGAGTTCTAAACGGGTTTAACATGGCAAGCGAGACTACAAATAGGGAAATCACTCTTCTAGTCAATGCAGTCGGGACAATACGGCAAATGAAGTTCTATGTCATTGAATGCGAAATGAGGTACAATACACTATTCGGCTGGCCTTGGATACATGACATGAAGGTCGTACCTTCGAAATTGCACATGATGTTAAAATTCCCAACTCCGGAGGAAATTATGGCAATTCGAAAAGAGCAACCGGTAGCAAATGAGATATTTGCAGTAGAGGAATCGATACAAATTCCAAAAAAAGGTGAAGGATGTGAGTAAAGGCAAAGAAGTTAAATAGAAATCACAGGGTTCAAGCAAATCAAGTCCAAAGAAAGAAGAGGGAGAGAAGATAAATTATGAGGAAGAAGAGGATTACTATCGCGTCCCGAGGTCATTTGTGTTGTCGGACTATTCAGATTCCACGAAGTCAACTATAGAAGAATTAGAGCAAGTCATCTTGTTTGTGCATCTGCCGGATAGAAAGGTGTACCTGGACACCGGGTTATCCCCGGAGCTCAGGCTTAAATTAATTAATTTTCTTAAAGCTAACATCGATGGTTTTGCCTGGTCCCACTTAGATATGACAGGTATTCCACCTGAGATTACGAATCACAAATTGAGTTTGGACTCGTGCTTCCCCCGGTAAAGCAAAATAGGAGGCCAATAGCCGACTTCAAGCATACGTTTGTCAAAGAATGAGGTAACAAAGCTTTTAAATATAGGTTCTATCGGGAAGGTAGAGTATCTAGATTGGCTATCAAATACAGTGGTCGTACCTAAAAAGATAATAAATCGAGAATGTGCATAGATTTTAAAGATTTAAATAAAGCATGCCCAAAAGATTCTTTTCCTTTGTCGTACATCGATCGAATGATTGATGCTACGGTGGGGCATGACATGTTGAGTTTTCTTGATGCATACTCTGTATAAACCAAATTAGGGTAAATCGAGAGGATCAAGATAAAACCTCTTTTATAACTAGGTACGAGACTTACTGCTATAACGTAATGTCATTTGGTTTAAAACATGCTGGAGCAACATATCAACACCTAGTTAATCGCATGTTCAAGGACAAAATAGGTAGCACAATGGAGGTTTATATTGATGATATGTTAGTTAAGTCTCTGGAAGTAGAGGACCATTTAAAGCATTTGCAGGGAACATTTGGCATACTCTAAAAGTACAATATGAAGCTAAATCCTGAGAAATGTGCTTTTGGAGTTGGGTCATGCAAGTTTCTGGATTTTTTAGTATCAAACCGATGAATCAAGATCAATCTGGATAAGATCAAGGCTATCGAAGAAATTCCAGAGGTACTTGAAGATGTAAAGGCGGTACAAAAACTCACCAGAAAGATAGCCGCACTGAGTAGGTTTATCTCTCTCGGTCTTCAGAGAGAAGTCATCAGTTCTTTTCTTTGTTAAAAAAAGAATGACTTCGAGTGGACACTGGAGTGTCAGCAAGCTCTGAAGTATTTAAAGAAGTACTTGTCTAGTCCACCATTACTGCATAAAACCTAAGGCAGTCGAGTAGTTGTTCCTATATCTAGCGATGTCCGAGGTAGCCGTAAGTGCAGTTTTGGTTCGAGAAGAGAAAGGTACACAATTTCCTATTTACTATATGAGTAGAACACTAGCTAGTATGGAGACTAGGTATCCTCATTTCAAAAAATTGGCATTAGCATTAATAACGACTGCTAGAAAATTGAGGCCATACTTTCAATGTCACCCTATATGTGTAGTAACAACTTATCCGCTAAAGAATGTAATGCATAAATCAGAATTGTCCAGCATGTTAGCCAAATGGGCAGTAGTAATTAGCGGGTATGACATAGAGTATAAACCAAGAACATCTATAAAATCTCAGGTTTTAGCAGATTTTACACCCGGAATGATTTCCAAGATGGAAAGAGAGATGATATTAACCTCGGGAGCAATGTCGGGGGTCAGGACCTTATACATGGATGGAGCTTAGAATGTGAAAGGGTCTGAACTCAGGGTAGTTCTTAAGACACCTGCGGAAGATGTTATTAGGCAGTCAATAAGAACTATGAAATTGACTAACAATGAAGCCGAGTATGAGGCTATGATTGCAAGTTTAGAACATGCAGGGAGTCTGGGAACAGAGGTCATCGAAGCAAAAAAATATAACTCGATTCTGCTTGTTAATCAAGTGAACAATGTGTTCGAACTTAAAGAAGAAAGAATGTAAAAGTACTTAGATAAAATACAAGTGTTATTGCATCAGTTCAAAGAATGGACCATGGAACATGTTTCTCGAGAGAAAAATAATTAGCGGATGCATTGGAAAATTTGGGATCTTCCGTGGAAGTAGAAGAGTTTAAATCTGGTACTGTGGTGCAGTTATTGAACTCTGTAATTGATGGTGGTCACGTTGAGGTGAATACAACAAGCTTGACTTGGGACGCACAATAAGTATATCGATTATCTTCAAGATGGAAAGTTTCCTACGAATTCAAAGGAGTCAATGGCTCTTCGAACGAAGGCGGCTAGGTTTTGCTTGGTCGATGGCCAATTGTACAGAAAGTCATTTACGAATATGCTTAGGACCCGGAGAGACTGATTATGTGATGTGCAAGGTTCACGAGGGAACTTGTGGCAATCACTCAGGAGCAGAGTTGCTGGTCCGTAAACTAATCAGGGCCAGATACTATTGGTCTCAAATGGAAAAAGACACAAAGAACTTTGTTCGGAAGTGTGATAAATGCCAAAGACACACACCAATGATTCACCAACCGGCATAATTAATGCATCCGATTTTGTCACCATGGTCATTCATAAAATGGGGATGGAGAGTGTGAGGCCACTCCCATAGACACCCGAAAAGGTACGTTTCATTTTATTTGACTGACTATTTTTCTAAATGTGTTGAAGCAAAGGCATTCAAAAAGGTTAGAGAGAAGAAAGTCATCGATTTCATTTAGGATCACATCGTTTGTCGGTTCGACATACCAACAGAGATTACTTGCAATAACGGTCGTTAGTTCATTGGGAAGAAAGTAAATGACTTTCTTGAAGGATTGAAAATCAAGAAGATAATGTCGACTCTGTACCACCCGAGTGCAAATGGGCAAGCGGAGTCAACAAACAAAATAATCATCCAGAACCTGAGAAAAGGACTAAAAGATTCAAAAGGCAAGTAGAGAGAAATTTTACCGGATGTGTTATGGGCGTACAGAACAATGTCAAAATCCAGCATCAGTGAAATACCGTTCTCTTTGGTTTACGGTGCAGAAGCACTAATTCTGATAGAAGTAGGTGAGTAGAGCTTAAGGTTTAGCCTTGTAACCGAAGAATCAAACAACGAAGCTATGGCCATCAAGCTTGACTTAACGGATGAACACCGTGAGTTAGCATTGCTATGATTAGTGGCTCAAAAGCAAAGGATGGGAAGATACTACAACCGGAGAACTAATCTTAGGCACTTTCAAGTAGGGGATTTGGTTCTACGAAAAGTAACCCTCAACACTAAAAATTCCAACGAAGAAAAATTGGGCCCGAACTGTGAAGGTCCCTACAAAAAGTAAGGAATAACCGGTAAAGGCTCGTACCAGTTGGAAGCTGAAGATGGTCAGAAGTTTCCAAACAACTGGAACATCGCACACTTGAAGTGATATTATTACTAAGGTATGTGTTCGATTAATTATTTAAATTTTATTTGTTTCGATGTTGTTAACTTTTGCAGGAAAAAAGTCTGAGTCATCATGTAAAGACCGAAGAGTTAGAATTAGGTTTGAAAACATGTGTTGCACTCTTTTTCCCTTAGTACGATTTTTATTCTGAAAATGATTTTTCTTGTAAGGTGAGGCAACAATGTAAAGTGTGTTACTAAGTGGATGAAGATCAGACAAGAACACTGGGACTGCCCAGTAGTAAAAGGCAAATAGTGTTTTAAGTTTACATGCTTCGAACACAAACACTAGAGGACTGTCGTACCCTCGGGTACTCAAATCAGTTTAATCAGGTCAAGAATAGTGTTTAAGTTTTTTTGCACTTTTTTACTTCAATATTTTTGTAAGGGTTAAATATAGCATGAATCTTGCCCAAGTAGTTTTAATATTATGAAACAATCATGTAAAGACAAAAAGATCGAATTAATCTTACCCAGTGTTTATCCGAAGCGAAGCTCGAATGAAATTGCACTTTATTCAAAGTTTACCTCGAAAGTTTACATTTGTGTTTCTTCTTTGCCGATGTTACTTTGAATAGTTGGAAAAATTCTTCAGGCTTACGAGCTAAATTTGTTAAGTCCTTAACTAGGGACCGTCATCATAAAAACATCTGGAATGAATTAAGTAATGTTCTTAAAACACGCTTCTAAGACACCGGATCAAATGAGTCCAGCCTATTCTTAAAAGACACACGAATTGTCTAAAAAGTTGGGAATAAGTAAAATACCAACATTCATGCCGAAAATGAATAGGAGATGCCTTATTCATAAGCATAAAAATAAGGTCCTTATACTTAGTCATTAAATGACCCAAAATCATAAGGATCTGCACGGTATGAAGCAAACTAAAGTAAAGATTTATGTTCGAAAATTGATTAAGTTATTTTTAAGTCAAGGAGAACTTTCATCCGGGTCAACAAAAACTAAGTGGGTTTGTTTAAAGTAAACTCCGAAATCGGAGGCTATTAATCTGAATTGGGTTAAGTTGCTGAAAACAAGAAATCAATAATGAATGCGAAAAGTTGGGTAAGTTGCTATTGCATCAAAAGAGAATTTGATTTATATTCATAAACAAGGCCAAAAATGGCCAAAATAAAACATACAAAAAAGAAAATATACAAAGGTTAGTCAGATTCGAACTCGGAGTTTTCATGCTCTTCCTCAGTGCTATCACAATTCAACCAATAGAAGGCTTTGTCTTCGACAACCTTAGGCTCAACTATCTTGGTATCCAAGTCCTCATTCCCATCATGAGCTTGCTCCAAGGTAAATTTCTGGACATTCCAAGTAATGTGCTCGGTCTTAAGAACTGTCCGAGCTTTTTCAGCATCTACTTCGGTCAGAGCCTAATCCCGTTTGGCCATTGCTTGGTTCAATTGAGCCAAATTCTTAGTGTTACCCCGGGATATGGTTTTAAGCTTGGCTCTCAGTTGCTCGATAGTTTGAGCTCACTGAGTTGCCTGATCTTGAGATTTCTTCAAATGTGCCAGTTCTGCAGCTCACTCCACATCAATCTCGGTAAGCTCGGTGATGAGGAGATTGACCTCGTCACTGAGGTATTATTCTTTTAGCGCTTGATAGTGCCGGACCTCCTCTTGCTCTCCGATTTTTTGGGTGAGGGCTTGGACGTCTTCATAAATCCTCTCATTCTCTCCGTCCAAGGTTTTATTTTCCTCGCTGGTAAGTTCGAGGTCGTTCATGGTTTGGAGGTAGTCGCCTTTGCCCCGGTCCAATTCAGCATTGATAGCAGGCAAGTCACCGGTTTGCAGCAGCTGCGCTTTTTTTTGTTCAAGGACCCATTTGAGATGTTGAATCTCTTTCTCTTAGGCATCCATCTGGCCCCTGAAGTCTTCATTTTCTTTTAGGCATTAGAGGAAGCCTTCACCAACTAAAACAGACGACTACAAAAGAATGTGGCAAGCTGAAGTTAGTATATGAAAAAGATAAGTATAAAGACAAATAAGGAAAGAAGTACATACCTGATTGGAAGCATGCATGCCTTCGTTAAAGAGGCATTACCACAAGATGTTTCTCATCTTTTCCTTATCGAACTCTGAGATCAGAAGCCTAAGGTAACTCGCAACCCCGACCAGTCGATATAGAAAATTTGTATCTATGGGAAAAGAGAGAGTGGCAGTCCTCATATTCCTCCCTGCACTCGGGGCCGGAAAGACGCTCACAAGTTTAGATCGATAGGTGGCATGGTTCTTTGGTGTTCGAGATGATTTAGAAAGTCTTTGGGGAATAGTTAGGTAATCAAACCCGAAGGTGTTCACTGGCGGAGCTGGGCTTACAGAAGTGTCGGCCTCATTAAAGAGGCGTTCAAAGTCCTCTTGCCCGAAGGAGGAGACCGGTTGAGATGATAGAGGGGGAGTTGAAATTCTTGGTTTCTTTGCCAATGGCTCCTTATCCGTGGCTTCATCATCATCCTTAATGATGATGGGAACTGGCTCGGCAGCTGGTGGCACGGTGGTAGAAGTTGATGCGGCATCAGATGATGGCACAAATAGCTTTAGCGGTAGTATTTTCTCTAACTTCGGTAGGAGTGTCCTCTATCGGAGTGGTTGTAGTCTTTATCACCCAAACATCATCCGGGGAGATGCCGGTGTTCTGATCCCCAAAAGGGCCACTTGCTTCGACATCCATTTTTCTCTTTGAAGTGATCGAGGGTGACTTCGGAGGCTTTGAGAATTTGGAATTTGAGGATTTTTTTATTCTTTGATACCTCAGCAATACGAAAACTGATACGGCCTGGTCGAGTACCGGATTGGGGTGAGCTGGAGCAACCGCAAGGTTGGTCCTTGGGATTGAAGTGCCCTTCGGCAAACCTGGGTGTTGAAAAAGAAGTAAAAATGTGAACTAAAATTAATAGTGAATAAAGGAGTTCGGAAGATACTAACCATGGTTCTAAGTTTTCCATTGGTTTTTGGAGAGAACTTTCGATGTCCATTTTTGTGCGAAAAAATGTTGATAATTTTTTTGACCCATGTGTTGAGGTCCTCAATATGGGCTGAAGTCCAGTGGATAGCTGAAAAGGTGGTAATAAAAGGCTTATGGTAAGTCATCAAAATTGTAGTTTAAACATAAGAAAGGGGAAAAGGGTTTTGATACTTACGGTGCAAATTCTATTTCTCTGGGAAAGAATTGAACCTTGCCGGAATTATTTCGACGTTGGGAACCATGACAAAACACTCCATCCAACCTCGATCTTGATATTCATCAATGTTGGAGAAGATGGGGGGATTTTACTCATTTTGAGATCTGAATGTTCTCGCCATGAAAGAACCTTGGTACGTATAAACGAATCAAATGATCCAAAGTAAAGATTTCATTGACCTCTTTGGCCAGAAACTGGAGGCAAGTAACGACCCTCCAAACATATGGACCAATTTGTGCAAGACATAAGTTGTAAATTCTACACGTCTAAAGGATCACGTTGTCAATCGGAGTGATAAGCTTGAAGGTGAAAGGATAGGTGTATACCTTGGAGTACCTGAATCTATAGGTGGTAATATCTTCGTCTGGGCCGGGTATAATGATTACGGAGAGATTAGTCCAACCACAGTCACCTCGGACTGTGTCAAGGTCGGAGGCACTAATGGAGGTCGGCCAGCTCTTAGCTTCTTCACCTCGGTCGGATTTCGAAGAGACAGTAGAAACAGAAAATTCGGTGTCAAAGCAAAAAGTGGATGGGAGCATGTCGTATGATTTAGGCTCGGCGGTGGCCTGAGCTTCGGAGGTCTCACCGGCACCCGTGGCTTCGTCAGTAGCCGACAGTGGTGAAGTTGCCGGAGAGGATTGTCTTGAAGAAGATCTGGTGATTTTAGCCATAAAGGTATGAAACTTTAAAGATATGAAGATATGAAGGTTTGAAGATTCGAAGGTTGAAGATTTGAAGATTTGGGGATTTGGAGACTTGAAGATCTGAAAGGGAAGACGATTAAACAACTGCGTAAACTTGAAGAAATTGCACAAGTAAAAAGTAAAAAAAAAGGGGGGGGGATAAGGTTTTATAGGGTTTGAGGTCGTCATTGCGAAATACTTCAGTGATCCAACAAAAAAGATAGTACAATCAGAGGTTGACATGTGTCCGGGTTTTCAGAGTGATAAGACATGAGTCGTAGTTTTTAGAAGAGGAAACGTTTTGTTTCCCGCCTTTTTTGGGATAATTTAAAGAGAATCTTGTAAGAGAAGACAATGAAGAAGTCATTTCCACTTTTCATCACTTCAGTAAACTTTGATCTGAAAAGTGTGGGGACTATCTGTATACGGTAAAAATCGACATGTCACGTGGCAAGGTTTAGGTATGATAGTCGAGGGAAGCAGCAGAGTTCCGTATCGGATGAAGTTGCTTCGAGGTAAGTCCGGGTATCAATATAAGACCGGGTGGTGATTGAATCAGATGACATTGGATGGAGAACTGGGGGAGTCCAGCATGTACTCGTTTCGGATATAACGTCAGGCGTTACTCCTTGCTCATTAAGTGACCATAATTGCCATTAATTACATTTAATTGAAGAATGATTCTCGGGTATTAATGCTTTGTGTTCAAAGCTATAAAAGAGCTCAACCTTCATATCGGAGGGGCATCTCATTCTCATTATTCACACTTGTACGATTTCATTCACCGCAAATATAGTCATAAAACTTTCATTATTGGTTCGGAATCGAATTAGTTAAGCTAATGCCCGAAACAATTCTGTTGAAGGAGTTCATCTTGGTTTACTACATTACAGGCTATCTTTATTACTTACTATTTTCATTTGCTTACTTATTGTTAACTGTTGATTACTCTTTGTTCCAGATCGATCCACGTATCCTTAAAATCACTAACAAATTCAACTGTAACTTTTTTGAAGTAAACAAGAGTAAAAAAAACGTATGAATACATATTGTAGCTGATTTTTAATTACTATTGAATTGTTTTATTTTGAAATCAGAATAAATATTGTAGTCAGGAAATAATAGCCATGCCACGACTATTAATTACTTGTTGAAGTTGATTAGTCAGAATTCAAATACTCCAGTTTTATACTTTGTCACATTATTTGCGGGGTCGCATCTACAGGCATTGGCCCCTAATTAGATAATTCTTTTTTATTATTTGTTCTAGTGTTTCTTTCACACTACGAACTGATCCAAATTTTCGTTTTACTTTTATTTACTATAGTACTAATTTTGGTGCTTTCTTCTTACCCTTTTTTTCCTCCTGGCCTTATTCTCCCTAGGTCTGTAATAATCAAGTTTTTTTTTCTTTGCGCCAACAGTTAGAATATTCCCTTTGAATTATGATGATATGTTAATCATAACAATAAGAAGAAAAACACACACGCACATTCACCCTTCGAAAAGGAATGTACTTTTCAGTTTTTTTTCATTTTCTTAAAATTTTCCGTTTCTGGGAGCATTTTAGTCAATTGTGATTCTTTCCTTCAGATTTCTCTTTTCTTTTTTGAGTTTAAATTCGATATATTGATGAAGAAAATAATGTATTTATACAATCAGTTTACTTATATAAGACAATTACAAGTAAATTTATGATAAGTATAAATAATCTATCAATAGTATGATAAAAATGATAATTAAATTACTATCACTAGTTGAATAATATTAATATTATAAAAATATTTTTACACTATCAGTATATTTAACTTAAATTCTTTTTTTTTATTTATTGGACAGTGTGAAAGAGGGGAGTGGCGCACGAGATGGAGCCATGGAAGGATGAATACAAGCTAATTAAGGCCTTTTGTTTTTATTAAGATTTAAGAGTTTTAATTTGAATACACATTCAAATATTGAGATGTGTATTAAAATTCAAACATCTAAATTTGAATTCATATGTGAATATTAAGATATTGTATCAAGATCTGAATATTAACTAATTAAGATTGTTTGTTTTCTCAATAAATGTATAAAACTTGTCTTTATTTAAAAATTACTAATATAATTTCATATAAAATTCTAAGTAATCTAATACTAAGTCGATAAAATAGTTTTAAAAATTATGAGGGTGGTGTTGGCTGATGATAGTGGTGGGGTACATAGTAGCTTTTGGTGATGGTAGCTAATTGTAATGGTTAACAGTGATAGTTGATTGTGGCAGTTGATGGCAACGATGACTAATGATTGTGCTGGATGATAGCTATAGCTAATGGTGGTGGTGACAACATGTAGCGGTGGTTGGAGATATATACAACATCAACAATATACACAGTGTAATTCCACACGCGGGGTCTGGGGAGAATAGAGTGTATGCAAACCTTACATTTACTTTGGGAGGTAGAGAGGTTGTTATCGAAAGACCCTCAGTTCATAGTGCATTGGTGATTGTTGGTTGTTGTGATAGTGGTATAGTTGGTGGTGATGATTATTAATTGTGCTTAGTGGTGGTGATGACTGATTGTAGTGATCGGTGAAGGTGGTGCTTGTGTCTAAGGATGGTGGTTGTGGTGGTGGTTGATGGTAACTGATAATGATTGGCAGTGAAAATGGAGGGAGTAATAGTGAAATGTCATATTTACAAATATCTTTGAATGTATAGCATCTTAATGATATTAAGACTAAGCTATAGATCTTAATCATTGAGATCTATTCATGCCCATTAATTAAATGGTTGTAACTGAAAAAATGTATTTAAATGATTAAGATCTGAAATATTAAGATTCAGATTTTAAAAATAAATACACTTAATAATTAAGATCTGAATGATTAAGATTCAGATCTTCACTAATGCAAATAAATAAGGCCTAACTGGGTTCTTAGGTAGTAGGTGATTTACACAAATGTATTTGAAGGTGGGTGCATATTGAATTTTTGACCTAACTTACCTCATGGACGAAACTTCGAGTTTAACAAATTTTAACTTTTGACTTTGAAGGTTTGCCGATGGGATAAGCACGACTTAAAAGCTAAAAATTATCCATTTTTAAGATCATTGAACGTAATTTTTTATAGACAACACAAATCTGAATTAGTCGACCGGTGGAATTTAAATAGCAACTCGTTAAAGAAAAAGAAAGCAGGCTTATGAATAATAGGTGTAGTAAAACGAAATTGTAAATTTAGGGGGCCTTTCCACATCAATTGTCTCTATATCCACACTATATATATTAGTATAAGCCAAATAAGAAGACCATGGTTCCTAAGTTATTAATGTACCAACAAGAGAGGGAATAGAGGAGAGAGTTCCCTGGATTTTTGTCTTCCACTACTCATAGCATATTCCTAGATTTAAGTAAATTCTCCGAAACAAACAAATCTCCAATTCAACCCCTTTTGCACCAACAACTAAACAAAAAGTGGGAAAGAGCAAAGCAGAGTTTCTAAAAGCTAGCAGAGAAATAACAGACAAAATCTTATATATAACTATTTCACCCTTTATTTCTAAATGTCAAATATTTCAGGTGAAGAAGGCAGTTTCTCATCTGGAGAAGAAGTTCAACATCAACCCCATTTGCACACTTCAAATAATAATGTTTCCTCTATTACTACTAGCAATGGTTCCACCTCACAATCCCAACAGCAGCAGAATAAGCAACAGCCACTTGCTAAGAAGAAAAGAAATCTTCCTGGGAATCCTGGTAAAATACAATTCTATATATATCCAATAATTATTTGTGATTTTTTTATGAGTTAGTTTGTAATATATGGGGGGTCTTAAATTAAACAGACATATCAAAGAGAGTGGTTTTTTTATAAAAGTCATCTCTAAAGTTCTATAAATATAACGACTCTTCCAAAGTATCGTACGTATGTGGCTTTATTTAATCCTGAATGAAATTGATTGTAACTCCTAAAGAGTATACGGGCAAGTGCTATTTAAGGACAATGAATTTGACACGAAAAACTCTTTCTTCTTCAGTTTAGTTTCCTATTCTTTTCCTAACAATTTCATGATATCATATGTTAAGTAAAAGGTGGAGTACATATGATACTAATGCTTTAGCTTAATTAGTTCAATTTGAATCTTGAATAGTTCTAGGATTAGTATTGTGTTTAACAAGAAGTACTGTTTTGATTCTTGAAATTAATTAAGCTAGCGAGCTTTAGTTAATTTATGTTAAGAACATTGACGCTGCATATATATACTGATGAATTGTATCATCAATTGGTTTTCTTTGATCTAATGTGAACGTGCATAAGTAGAAACGTAACATATGTTACTACAAGGAACAACTTAGCAAGTTTTCAGTGTCATGATGGTGGAATCTTTGACTCTAAGCCTGTTTTAAATAGAGATATATTAATCCTCATCTTTCAAAAGGGTCAATAATTGCTTGCAACTGTGATGAATCCACTTTTTTCATTTTTCTTTTTTGGTGACCCACACACCACTTAGAAAGTTAGATATATGTCTATGAGTAGTACGTGCACTTCCTAATCATTCGAGAAATTTACTCCTCATGGAGTGATCGTGAATATTTAAATTACTTGTTTGTTGTTCAAGAATATTAGAATTCAGTACTTTTTAATTGTGAATATCTAAGCTAATTGTTTGTTGTTCAAAAAATTTAAAATCTAATACTTTTTAGTTGTGAATATATGAACTTGTTGTATATTGTTCTAGAATTCAGTAATGTTTTAGTCATGGATATCTGAGTTGGTTGTTGCCGCTCAAAATTTCTAGAATCTAGTACTTCTTGGTCGTGAATAACTGAGTCGGTTGTTTGCCATTAAAAATCTCTATAATCTAATATTTCTTGGTCATTAATTATCTGAATTGGTTGTTTGTCATTCAGAATTTCTACAATCTAGTACTATTTTATTGTGAATATATCATGAACTGGTTACTTGTTGTTCAAGAATTTATTCTAGAATCTAGTTTATTTGAGTTGGTTGTTTGCTGTTCAAATTTTCTAGAATCTAGTATTTCTTGTTCGTAAATATCGTAAATGGTTGTTTGTCATTCAAGAATTCTATTCACCGTATGTTTGATCGATTCTCTTCTTGATATTGTTGTAGATCCAAATGCAGAAGTCATCGCGTTATCACCAACAACTCTCATGGCGACGAACAGATTCGTGTGTGAGATTTGTAACAAGGGATTTCAAAGGGACCAGAATTTGCAGTTGCATAGGAGGGGACACAATCTCCCTTGGAAGCTCAGGCAAAGAACTTCGAACGAAGTGAGGAAGCGTGTTTACATATGTCCAGAGCCAACTTGCGTGCACCATAATCCGGCTCGTGCATTGGGTGATCTTACTGGTATTAAGAAGCATTATAGCCGCAAACATGGAGAAAAGAAATGGAAATGTGATAAATGTTCCAAGAAATATGCTGTGCAATCTGACTGGAAGGCTCACCAGAAGACTTGTGGAACAAGAGAATATAAATGTGACTGTGGTACCATTTTCTCTAGGTTAGCTTGTCTTCTCATAATTCTTCAAGAGAAGAAAAATAAAATAACAGAGGTACCTCTGACTAAAATGGATAGCATATTTAATGTTGATACAAGATTCTTAGCTGCTAAAATGATCAACTACCTAGCTACTATGGTTTTGGTTTAATAGAAATATAATGCATTTATTCATGTATATACCGAAAATATGCTTAATGATCTTAAGATCTTAAATAATAGTAATTCCAAAATCATATTTGAAACTTCTCTGGTGTAAAAGAATTGTCACCCTATTATGTCGCTACATGTAATTGTCCGGATCCACAATAAAACATCTACTTTCTTGTGTTTATTGTACGACATATTAGTGGAACTAGTTATCTATTAACACAATAAAACAACCATCTAAGATAACATGTTCAATTGTAATAATAATGTCTAATATTATTTCCATTGTCAGTACATAAAGGTTAAAACGAAAATTCTTGATGATGTGCAGGAGGGACAGCTTTATCACACATAGAGCTTTTTGTGATGCACTAGCTGAAGAAAACAACAAAGTGAACCAAGGTCTAATGAACAACAACATGGAACCCAATATGTATAGTGGTCAAATGCATGACCTCATGTCATCCAATGCTTCCTTGGGATTATCTGAATTCAATAACTTTGATCCCAAGAACCCACTAAAATCACTCCCTCAAGAACTTCTCCCTATCCCATTCAAGTCCATGAACAATAATATGGCTCCAGGTGGCATGTTCTCGACCACTTCAGGTAGTTGAATTGTGTGACCGTTTCATTCAAAGTTTAAATTTTATTACTATTTCAGAATATATTTTTATTTATTTAATTATGTCTTTTACACAGGTAACCTTTTTGGTGGCCCAAGAAGTGAAGCTTCATCATCTTCAGGACTTCAACTTAGCTCCAACATCCCATCAAATTTCAATTATCACCAAGACAATGGTAAAAATGGGTCTGCTCAAGGGCAAGGCCAGCCTTTTGGATCATCAGCTCCAATGTCAGCAACTGCACTTTTGCAAAAAGCTGCCCAAATGGGGGCAACCGCTAATAGTAGCATTATTTCCCCTATGATGCAAAAGAGTTTCGTAACAAGTACCATGGCTGGACCTGACACTATAACAAGACCAACACCATATGTTAGTCCCTCTCCCTATGAGAATTTCCAAACACAAGCAGAAAACAACAATCAACATCAGCCAATTTTCGCAGGAGTGATGAGTGACATGGGAATTTACAGTGGGATACTAATGAGCAATGGTTCAAACGACGATGGGTTTATCAAGAACATTACGGAACATGATCACGAAGATAATAATACAAATGATAGCTCTAGTGGAGCTATGCAAGGAGGAAGAAGTCATGTGATGGGAATTAGGAACCAAACAGTTTTAGGACACAATGGAAATGACATGTTGACAGTTGATTTCTTAGGAGTTGGAGGAACTTCAAGGCCACAAATTGGTTTGCACGAGCAACAGCACCAACAAAGATTGGCTGCTGCTATAAATCCGTTTCATCAACAGAATATTAATTCACAAGGAAATTCTGCTTTGGAAAAACCTATATGGGATGTTTGATTTAGCACAAATGTTGTAGCTTATTGGCATCCCGCGTTACACCAAATCAATGATGCAAGACACACTTTTATATCATTATTTAATCACAGTTAAATGATATATATTTCTCCTTTAATTTATAAGTCTTGAGGTTAAATTATGAGTAAGATTGCGACAACGAGTGAAGATAAATATTTCTCTCAACGACCAAGTCATTGTTTGCAACGAATTTTCAAATACACAAAAAAACTTCAATCACAAAATAATTTATTTATTAAGATTGTGAGTACAAATATGTTTATTCCCTTGATTTTTTTCTCCTATTTTTCTTCTCCATAATTCGAGGACCGTTAGTGGCGTATTTCTCAAACATAGGATGATTTGGATGTGGACTTTCTTGAGATGTATTTGATCTCCAAGAATGCCAGGGGGCACTTCAAGTTGATCTTGATGAAGAGCGTCCCTTGATCTTTGCAGCTTTGAGAAAGACAGTATTTGATGTTTATCATGCCTTGATCTCTTTATGAATATCTCATGAATTTGTGGGATTTTCGAGATGCATTTTCAGGGGAATACGTGTCTCTTTATATAGGCGTGAGTTAGGGTTTAGGGTAGAGTAGCATCCAAGAAACCCTAACAGACATAGAGTTTGAAGATGGAATGGAATCGAATTGTAGAGTCCTACAAAATTTCGATGTCTACAAATTCCCCCTACTTCAAGGCTTGTGGAAGTGTAGACTTGTCGAAACTCAGAGACGAGACTTGAAGTATCCATAAAAATTGAAGTTCTATCTTTCACTGCGGATTTGATTTGTGAGAGAAGAGATGAAGGGCAGACTTGGTCCCACTGGGCGTGTCAATTTGTTTGCAACGAATTTCCAAATATAGAAAATAAACTGCAACAACAAAATAATTTATTTATCAAGATTGTGAGTACAAATATGTTTATTCCCTTGATTCTTCTCTCCTATCTTTCTTCTCCGTAATTTGAGGGGCGTTAGTGGCGTATTTCTCGAACGTAGGATGATTTTGATGTGGACTCTCTTGGGATGTATTTGATCTCCAAGAATGCCAGGGCAGCACTTCAAGTTGATCTTGATGAAGAGTTCCCCTTGATCTTTGTGGCTTTGAGAAAGATAGTATATGATGTCTATCATGTCTTGATCTCTTTATGAATATCCCATAAATTTATGAGATTTTTCGAGATGTCTTTTCAGGGGAATATGTGTTCCTTTATATAGGCGTGAATTAGAGTTTAGGATAAAATAACCTTCAAAAAACTTTAATAGACTTAGAATTTAAAGATGGAATGAAATAGAATTGTAAAGTCCTACAAAATTTTGATGTCTACCGTCATTACAACCCATCGATTTAATTTCTCACTGTATATTTTTTTCTTATGAACTGATTCTTAGTACTTATTAATGAACCTGCATGTATGGTAGAATTTATACATATAAACAAATTGCAGGTTTTACCGTTAAAATGGGCTGGTTTGTTGACCTTAAATTTTGCCCTTAGCAATCGAACTTATACCTATTGAACATAAAAAAAAAATTAAGGACAAAAGTCATGCGAAACATAATTTATGAGATATTATGATACCACAATATAAATTTATATCCCGCAAAAAAATTATTTATTGTGATCAGGTGCAAAAAATAGAGACAAGCACAAAATAGGGGCCATAAGTGCCAATGACTCCTAATATTTGAGTGCATCTAGACTATTTTATTTGATATTTTATCTTTTATCATAGTACATGGTATAGGGGAATAACTTAAACCACCTAGCGTTATTTTGTTTCTACTAAAATTTGAACATTGGCTTCCTATTATTTTTATCCTTCTTCATATACCAGTATAGGCTACAAAAATAAGAGTTTTTATTTTTAATTTCTTTAAAATCTATTCGAAGTTAATTCTTATTCCCATATTAATCAGGGTCAAATGGTCAATGCATGGACCTCGTTGGTGCTTGGCATTAATGGATTTTGGCCTACCTACATGCTAGTAACAAACCATATATATCGAGCCATGCCTATCTTCCTTACTGATTTTGATTGCTTGACAAGCATGTATTGTATGAAAATAAAATGATTTCTCATTATTGGCCACTATAATCATTGTATCTTGATTAAGATAGCTACTTGCATGCATTTACTTTGATTTCTACATATACTCCTTCCATCTTACTATAATGAATCTAATTAGCGTGTGCATTTGTTAAGTGATAATACTCCATATGAAACACATTTTTCTCTATCAAAGGGAAATTTAACTAATTTTAGTTAAAATACAACGTAACTAGATCTGTTACTCTTTGAACAAAATATTTGGATACATAAATTAGTTCATTCCAATTATTTCTCATTCAGGAACATTTCTGTCAATTTAATCGAAGAATCTGCGTGGTATATATCCCACTAGGTTGATATTTAACTTTTATTCTCTCTTTTAAAAGTTGTGAAAATAGAACTTCTTCTAACCCCCTGTTTGGATTTGTTTCTCGTGGTTCATTAATGTATGGTTTTCTATTAAATCATGTTTATTTCAATTGTTCTTAAAATTATGTGGTATGGTATTGTAAATTCGTTATAATCCCGTGGTTATATAATCATGAAAAATTCCAAATTTTTATAACCACGAATTTGGTGAATTTTGACACTCCCTTTCATCACACCCAAACCCACCCAAACCCACCCACCGTCTGCCATCCACCACCCATTACCCCCCTCACCACCACCCACCATTTCCATCACACCGAACCCACCCACTCACCCCCTTCCATCACATCCAAACCCCACCCCCACCCAACCAACAACTACCCATCACCATCCCACCCCAAACCCCACAACCACCCCATTCTTTCACCCCTCCC
Organism: Anisodus acutangulus; assembly: GCA_029783415.1. Lineage (NCBI taxonomy): Eukaryota > Viridiplantae > Streptophyta > Magnoliopsida > Solanales > Solanaceae > Anisodus > Anisodus acutangulus. The sequence continues at coordinate 10,402,117 of CM056500.1, forward strand.
CCCAACAACCTACTTAAATCAAAGTAACGATTTTGTAGTCCTTATGTAAGTTGAAAGAGGAGAACACTAGAAAGGAAGACTTCTCAGTTGAAGTAATCATGATAATAAAAACATCTTGATGATATAGATATTCCCCGGTAACTTTTTTATTTGCTTTTTTAAACTGAAAGAATCAAAGAAAAAAAGAAGAGATGAACGTAGTTATTTATTCCACCTTTTAATTGGGTTATCCTAGTAATTATTGATATTTTTAATAGTTATATTAGTTAAGGGTGTTTTGATAAACTTATATGTTATTATACAGTACCATACAGTCAAACGAAATAATAAAAATGTCACTAAATCACAACAAACAATACAGTCTATCCAAACATAATATTCATTAATACAATACAACATCATAATATACCATACCATAATGTACATTAATGAACCACTGAAAACAACCATCCAAACAGAGTGTAAGAATTTGTGGCCTTCATGTCCACATTAAAGTGATACTCATAACCTCTTCATTAGTTATCCCACTTTCAACCATGATCTCCATATAAATTATCCAATATATATCTTTTATTGTATATCCATTATGAGGGAAATTAATCCATGAATTGTAACTCATGTAACATATGTAACTTCCAAGGCATAAAGGTGCATTAACCAAAGTTAATGTACTTGATAGTGGGTTATGGATTCTTAATGGAGGAAGACAAGGAGTCAAATATCTTGTTGATGGGATGAGATATTTGACACTATAAATAGAAGGGCTCTTGGTTCCTCTCTCTCCATTCATATACACACCAAAAGTTCTAGCTTGCAAGTCTTCATCATCTTGCAAGCATATGTAATTCTTTTGTATCTTGAATTATAGTGTAACATCGCTTGAGGCTATTTCGTATGAACTAAGGTACAAGAATGTTCACTTTTTAAAAAAATTCTTTCTGCAGCTATGTATTCTCAATATATTTTGTTCAAGTGAATTGTAGCATAGCCAAGATTTTTTGTATAATTTTTTCTAACAGTTGGTATCTGAGCATATGAGTTATGGCTAGTGTTACAATTTCATAAGAGTGTACAACTTGTGCAATGTATTTGTTTAAAACCTTTGACCGATTGGTTCTCACCAAAGTGAATCATATCATATGACGTATTAAAAATAAAAAATGCAAAAATAGTGAAGTATTGACTATTAAATAATTTATTACCCAAAAAAAAAAATTATTTTCTAATCATATATGATATCGCTTAATAGTACCCAAAGGTGCTAACACTTTGGTGAAAGCAGTGTTTTAAGAGGCTGGGGCGCGAAGCGAGGCGTTTTATGCATCGGAGGCGAGGCGTAAGCCCCGAAACACGGGGCGTAAGTCTCATGGATCTACAGGGCGTATGTCTTATATATCTTCAATTTTATAATTTTAATACTAAAAAATAAGCAAAAGTAAAATTTTCATTAAAATTCTACAAATAAATCACCAATAATATAAATAAATTGTTATAATTATTATATGAGAAAGGTAACAACACAAAAAATGATACTCCGTAATAGCCTAGATAATCTTTAAAATAAAATATTCATCCACTTCGTATTAATCTCCACATCTATTAGTTTTTTCCACTCTCAACTAATATTTGCATTGATTTTTATTTACATAATTAAAAGAAGGAGAAGGATGAAAATTGTGATAGCAACGACAAAAAATGGAAAAAGTTGTTTCAGCAACATAGTGCTATGAAATCTTTGACCTATCAATTTCAAATAAACATTTTTTAAAATTATTTATGACAGTACTATTTATATAATTAAGGAAAAATCACTACAACATGAAAACATGATAACATAAAGTATAAATATCATTACACCAATAATAAAAATTATAATCTATAGCAAAAATACTTTTAATTTGAAAAAAAAAATTAACGCCCGAGACATACACTTTTATGCCCGGGGCTTACGCTTTTGCGTCGGAACTTACGCCTCAAATTTTAGGAAATACGTTTTATGGATCTACGTCTTTCATTTGCGCCACGGAGCATTTTTGGTACGCCTCGCCTCAATACTCGCTCCGAAAACGCCTCTGAAAACACTGGATGGAAGTATTAAAACTTTTATCTCTAAGCTCTCCTTCCCCTTCTTTTTCTCCTCCCCTTTCAATTATCTCAATTTTTCTCCCACCACTGTATTCTGCATTACAGGAAATTTTTCCATCAACCTGTATATAATTAATACTAGAGAAAATACATAATCACCCCCTCTAACTATAACATTTTTTTCAATAAGACACTCGAACTTTGAGAAGGTACTAATATCCCCTTCAATAATTAAGAAGTGGTATGAATACCCCCTATCAGCGAACCCCAGTTATACAAAAAAGAGATGCAAATCATGCATCAACCAGACTCACCACGTGTCAAATTTATTTAATTTTTTATTTTAATCTTTTTTATTTCATTTACGTTTTTCTTTATTTTTCTCTCTTCTTTCTTCTTCGATCTTCACATATGCGTGTTACCTCCAACCCCTTTAATCCTTTTGCGCCTGGCTACCAGCCATCCTCTGGCATAACCACCCCATCGCCGCCATGGATACACACAACCGCCGCCGTATCCACCACTAAACTACCGTCAAACCACCACCAGACTAAAGTTAGAAAATCAAAATTAAAAATTAAAAATTAAAAATCACTGTTAGTACTACTTCATCTATGGTTGGGTAGTCAGTTCATTGTTCTTAAGGAAGACGTAAAAAAAGTCTCTTCTTTGATCAAAAGGGACTCTCAGTTAAGGGGTTTATCACTCTTAAGATCCTCAATAATCCTTCTCTGATGCCTTATCTCATTATATAAATGATGGAGCGAAACTCCATTAATGGAGTTTTGTAGTATATTTCAACTGAAAAATGAAGAAACGAAATTCTTAACCAGCACATAACTCCATAACAAAAGAAAAAAGATAGAGAATGATGAATCCAGAGAGGTTTACAGAAGAAAATAAGGGGGTGATAAATAGTATACCCGTGATATACTTACCATAAGTATATCACGGTTTGGTGCATTGATTTTAGAACAATTTTGTATATAATTAGACTTGTACACTTACCATAATTGTATAATTATTGTACAAGTAGATTAAGGTTTTGGAAGTAGACTATAAATATGATTTTCCTATTATGAAAATGGTAAATTGTATATATACTCTTTCATTAATGAAAATAATAAAGGGATTATTTCTTTCATTGTATCAGAAGTCTAGGTTGAGAATTTTTCTCCCCAAAATTCCCGTCGGTTCCGAGCTCTCTTCCTCGGTTTCCATGCAAATTTTTCGATCCTCAAAATTCTTTCTTCCCAATTCCTCAATCACCTATTATTATTTCGTTATGTCTACCTCCAAGAACATGTTTCACCCTGCCCTTGTTGTTTCTAATATCAAGAATCACATCCCTCTTATTCTTGAAATAGAAAACGTCCAATATGCGACGTGGGCCGAACTGTTCAAAATTCACGCACGGTCGCACCAAGTCATCCATCACATAATCCACGCGGCTCCTGAGGACACGAAGGTGCCTAAACGCGAGGATGATACTAATTTGTAGACAACTCTTGATGCCACTGTCTCTACCGACCTGTTGCAGACGATTATTGAGCCGGACGCTACGAGGATGGCTGATTGGGATAGGCTGTGTGACATATTCCAAGATAATCGCAATTACAGAGTTGTTACACTTGAGCAGGAATTTTCCCACGTGGAAAAATTCCCAAACGTTTCAGCGTATTGCAAAAGGTTGAAAGAATTGGCGGACCAACTCCTCAACGTTGGTGCACCTATTAGCGACGATCGTCTTGTTCTCCAGATGGTTGATGGCCTCTCCGAGGCCCATAGTGGCGTTGGTACTCTCCTTCATCAAAGTAATCCTCTCCCAAAGTTCTATCAAGCCCGCTTCATGCTTACTTTGGAAGAAGTCGGCTTGACTAAAAAGGCGGCTACTAGTGCTAGTCATGTGGTCATGATGACGTCCTCCTCTCCTTCTCAAAATTTTGGTGATAATTCATCCCCAAACCGGTCTCAAGGGGGCGGCAAAAATAGTCAGAAAAATAATGGCAAAAATCGCGGGGGCAAACGCGATGGTTCCGGCAGTGGTAACGGTGGCCGAAACAGTAGCGATGGGCCCCATCCCGGTTACATTGGACCACCAACCCACTGGTCCCAGTCTTGGGCTCCTTGGCCATGGGCTTGGGCCAGTGGGCAGTGGCCCAACGGTCCACATTCCTCCAGCGTTCCAGCCACTGGCCAGTGGGCTTCACAACAGCCTTATCGGCCCAATACCAACTGGGCCAGTGGCTCCCGACACGGTACTGGACCAGGGAAAGTATACAGGTATTCTTGGGCCCCGGCCTCCACAGGCCCTTCACGCAACGGGCCCCACCCCGACCAACATTAAAGTTGTTATGCACACACTTGATTTAACTCCACCGGACCCGAATTGGTACATGGACACCGGAGCCACTACCCACATGCCATCCGATCAAGGTACTCTCTCGTCTTATTCTAATTTGATCAACCCTCGTGGCATAATTATTGGTAATGGTAATTCAATTCCAATTCGTGGTTATGGTCATAAAACTTTATCTCCCCCATTCACCTCTTATCTTGGAAAATATATTTCATGCCCCTAAATTGATTAAAATATTGGTGTATGTCCGTAAATTCACCACTGATAATTCTGTTTCTGTTGAATTTGATCCGTTTGGATTTTCTGTGAAGGATTTCAAGACGGGGAGTCCTCTCATGAGATGTGATAGTAGGGGAGATCTTTATCTTATCACGCCAAGTTTTGGTTTCTCGAGTCAAGATTTGTCATCAACTTTTGCAGTCTTTGCTCATTCCTTGTGGCATGCTCATCTAGGTCATCCAGGGGCGTCTATTTTGTCTTCCTTAGATAAAAACAATTTTATTTCGTGTAAGGGTACGCGTAGTACTCTGAATTGTCAATCTTGTTCTTTAGGAAAAATTATTAGATTGCCGTTTGTAGACTCCAATTCTCATACTTTAATATCATTTGATATTATTCATAGCGATTTATGGACATCTCATGTTCTCAGTGCTTTGGGTCATCGTTATTATGTTCTATTTCTGGATGATTATTCTAATTTTTTATGGACTTTTTTTCGATAGCGAAAAAATCTCAAGTTTTTTCCACTTTTTAAAAATTTAGAGTATTCATTAGATCCCAATTCGAACGGGAGATTAAAAATATTCAATATGATAATGGAAAAGAATATGATAATGGGGTATTTCGGGAGTTTTGTGCTAATAATGGGATCAATTTTCATTTTTCTTGTCCTCACATGTCTTCACAAAATGGAAAAGTCGAACGCAAAATTTATACCATTAATAACATTGTCTGAACTTTATTAATTCATGCTTCCGTACCCCCCCTCTTTTTGGCATCATGCTCTACAAATGACTACATATATTCTTAACATTCTTCCTACCAAAAGTTTGACATATTCGTCCCCCCTTCAAATTTTATATAATAAGACTCATTCATATTCTCATCTTAGGGTCTTTGGGTACTTATGTTATCCGTTGTTTTCGTCCACCACAAATCCACAATTAACAAATTTCAGGCTCGTTCTACCCCTTGTGTGTTTTTGGGTTATCCGTCTAATCATCGTATTTACAAATGCTTTGATTTATCATCTAATAAAATCATAGTTAGTCGTCATGTTATTTTTTATGAATCCCAATTTCCGTTTGCTAAGTGAGTAGTCATGTGCGTAGTTCATATAATTTTTTAGATGATGGTATCTCCCCGTATATTATCCACCATTTATCGGGCATGTCCCGCACCCCGAATACGCCAATGCCCATCGCCCATCGGACATGACGTATCAGCCACCGTCATCGATTTCAGCCAGTCCAATGATCAGACACAACCCGATTACCAGTGATTAGGCTAGTCTCAGTTATTGGGCCAGTGACCCAACCCAATTCTGAAACTGGTCCAGTCTCGGTTTCTACATCCAATGCCACTTACCGTGTTGGGCTAGCAAGCCCACTGCCTGCTGGCCAGTTCGTCACGTGTCCCAGTGTTTCCCAAAATTCGCCCAATTCTCCCTCGAGTCATAGATCGGTCACTCGTAGTCAATGGGGTATTTTTAAACCAAAAATACATTTTAATTTAAATTCTAATGTTCTTAAATCCCCTCTACCCCATAACCCAGTGTATGTTTTAAATGACCCGAATTTGAAAATTATTATGATCGATGAATATAATGCTCTTATTGATAATAAGACGTGGGAGTTGGTTCCCCGTCTATCTGGTGTTAATATTATTCGGTCTATGTGGCTTTTTGCTCATAAGGACAATGCTGACGGTTCTTTTGCGAGGCATAAGACTCGTCTTGTAGGTGATGGTAAGACTCAGCAGGTGAGTGTCGCTTGTGGTAGGATATTTAGTATGGTGGTTAAGCCGGCTACCATTCGCATTGTGCTCAGCTTGGCTCTTTCGAAAGCATGACACATTCATCAGTTAGATGTGAAGAATGCTTTCTTACATGGTAATCTCAAGGAGACAGCCTATATGCATCAGCCCTTGGGGTTTAGGGATCCTAAATATCCTCATCATGTCTGTTTGTTGATGAAGTCTTTGTATGGGCTTAAGCAGTCCCCACGAGCTTGGTATAAGAGGTTTGCAGACTATGTTTCGACTATTGTGTTCACTCACAGCAGGTCTGATAATTCATTGTTCATATATTATCGTGGTTCTTCCTTGGCTTATATATTGTTATAAGTGGATGATATTATCTTGACTGCCTCTTCTGATGCATTACGCCAATCTATCATGACAATGCTCAATTCTGAGTATGCTATGAAAGACTTGGGGGCCTTAAGTTACTTTTTGGGGATTGTTGTCACACGTCATGCATGTGGGTTGTTCTTGTCCCAACTGAAGTATGCAACTGAGATCATTGAGTGAGCTGGTATGTCATCATGCAAGTCCACTTCCACTCCAGTTGATACTAAACCCAAGCTAGGGGTTGCGGCTGGCACCCCGTATGAGCCCGATATCGCAGTCTTGCAGGGGTCCTTCAGTATCTTACTTTCACGAGATCAGATATTACATATGTCGTATAACATGTGTACTTGTTTGTGCATGATCCCAGGGTTGAACATATGAATGCGCTCAAACGCATTATTCGATACATCCAGGGGACACTTGACTATGACTTACATTTATATCCTTCGTCGACGTATACAGAAGCTGATTGGGGTGGTTGTCTAGATACCAGACGGTCTACGTCTGGCTATTGTATGTTTCTTGGTAATAACTTGATCTCTTGGTCTGCAAAACGTCAGTCGACTTTGTCCCGCTCCAGTGCAGAGGCTGAGTATCGAGGGGTTGCCAATGTGGTCTCTGAATCATGTTGGTTACGTAATCTGCTTTTAGATCATTGTCCTATTCAAAAAGCTACCTTGGTTTATTGTGATAATGTTAGTGTCATCTATCGCGAAAAGGTAGCTCGTGGACAAATATGCGTATGTCATGTCTCTTCCAGGTATCAAATTGCAGACACCTTTACAAAAGGTCTTCCCTCTGTCCTTTTTAAAGATTTTAGGGACAATCTCAGCATACGAAGACCGCCCGCTATGACTGCGGGGGTGTGATAAATAGTATACCCGTGATATACTTACCATAAGTATATCACGGTTTGGTGCATTGATTTTAAGACAATTTTGTATATAATTAGACTTGTACACTTACCATAATTGTATAATTATTGTACAAGTAGAATAAGGTTTTGGAAGTAGACTAGAAATACGATTTTTATATTATGAAAATTGTAAATTGTATATATATTTTTTCATTAATGAAAATAATCAAGTGATTATTTCTTTCCGTGGAAATGGTAAAACGGATGAGACATTAATATTGGGTCTTGGTTGAAGAAGATAAGGAAAACGAAAAAAAAAGTAAACTAAAATAAATAAAGTCAAGAAAAGGTATTTCTAGTGAAACAAATAAAAAGATCGATTTTTTTCTTATCACATGCGCTTTTGGAAGGTGAAATACACTCTCCACTCTACACAGGCTAATAAGGGGGTAATAAATGCACTCTGAATAAGAATAAAGGGTACTAGAATTATCGCAAAGTTAGTGTTTTTTTGGAAAAAAGGGTTGTAGTCGAAAAGGCAAGCAATTGAACAACACATGTAGGTTTTGTTGTTCCGTTATAATTTATGAATAATTTAACAAGAAAGCGAGAATGAAGATAATTTAAAGTCTTGATAATCCGTCAATTTATGAGCAATTAAACCAGACGAGCAAATTATGCCATTTGACAAAAAATGTGAACAGTCTTTATCAAAATTATGACCCCGTCTAACATAATTTATAAAAATCCTATCGTCCACGAGACATAAATAATCCTAGTTTTGCACAAATTCATTAAACAAGAACAAAATTTTAGATTGCGGCCTTAAATTATCCTATATATTTTGGCAAAATCACCCCTCTTTAATAACCAAAGCTTTATCCATAACAAACCAAATTCATTAACCTAATGTTGTTGAAACCTCAAGTATAAGAATAATAAAGCGGCGCGCTTAAGAGGTAGTGAGTGAAAATTGTAATAAGAGAATAGATATGGCTGCCATTCGAAGATATGTCCTTATTTTGGGTGCTATTTAATTTTTGCCCATTATATTGAAATTTTTTTAATTTTTGTCTTACATCTAAAAAAAATTGGGTTTCGGATCCAAACTTCGCTCAATCAAAAATTTTAAAAAAATTATAAAACATAGTTTTGATTCACAAGGCAGAGTTTTAAACTCTATCTTAAGGCAGAATTTGCCTGCAAAACTATGACTTATTAGCCAGAGTTTGCCTTAAGGTAGCAAATCCTACCTTGAGGCAGAGTTTGTCTTTAGGCATAATGCAATCTCTGCCTTAGGAATCCAAACACTACCTTGTAATTTTTTTTTAAAAAAACTAATTGAGCGAGAGTTCAACTCGGAATCTCAGGATATTTTTAAGCGGATGACAAAAATTAAAAATTTTAAATTTGAGAGGTAAAAATTAAAGACCACTGCATTTGAACATCTAAAAATTTCTGGGTTTCGGATCTGAATTTCGCTCGGTCAAAAATTTAAAAAATCATAAGGCATAGTTTGAATTCACAAGGCAGAGTTTCAAAATATACCTTAAGGCAGAATTTTCTTGCAAACTATGTCTTATAAGCCAGAGTTCGCCTGAAGGTAGCAAACCCTATCTTGAGACAAAGTTTGCCTTTAGGCATAACACAATCTCTGCCTTGGAAATCCAAACTCTACCTTGTAAACTTTAAAAAAAAATTAATTGCGTGAGAGTTCAAACCCGGAATCTCGGGATATTTTAAGCGAATGACAAAAATTAAAGATTTCAAATTTGAGAGGTAAAAATTAAAGACCACTGCCTTTGAAGGGCAATTCGCGGAAAAAAATGGACCAAAATTGATCGTCATGTGGACTTCTTTCTAGTGTAGAAATTTGGAAATTTACATAAATCACTATATTTTGTAGGCTTCTAACCAATTATAGCTACTTTTTAAAAATTATCGTTCGTAGCTTATTGCTGGGTTTTCGGATGTATTTCGTTGTATTATATATATATATATATATATATATATATATATATATATATATATATATATATATATATATATATATATATATATATATATATATATATATATATATATATATATATATATATATATATATATATATATATATATATTACAACAACAACAACATACCCAGTGAAATCTCATATCATGGGGTCTGGGGAGGATAGAGTGTACACAGACCTTACATCTACCTTAGTGGGTAGAGCGGTTGTTTCCGGGAGACCATCGGCTCAAGACAAAGAATAATCACAAGCAAGGCAATCAAAACAAAACAATAGTAAAACAAGAGTGTATTTTAGTCTATTTATATATTGATATATTCTTTTGTTTTTGTTGTATTTGAATGTATTCAAGCTCGATGAGCAAAATCGCCACCAACGTTGCAAAAGTTGAATGTATTCGATTGTATTGAATGACAATCTGCACACAAAAAAAAAAACTAAAACAGTCAAGATAAGTTACTCAAGCCCAAATCATCTAGCCCTTTATCTAACCAACATGGGCCGTGTCTACTCAAAGCCCATGTAAACCAACAAGGGTTTTAGCAATTAGAAACAGATAAAACCCTAACCCTAATTGTTGCGGCAAGCACCTATATATAGCGTTCAATAACTCAATAAGTTCATTACCTCTGTTCTCTTCTCCTTTTTTGTGATTTCCTCCATACCATTGTTATTTTCTTTTTCTTTTTTTATTATTTTCTATTTATAATATAGCTTTGATTTTTTTGTTTGTGAAATAAACTTGATGTATGAGTAGGCTATGATGCTCAAAATCTACCTATTTGCTGAAATCTGTGATTAATACATTTAACCAATGGATCCTTCTGAGCCTACTCATATTTTCTTTCCACTTTATGAAATTTTTTGTTTATTTTATTTATTTATTTATTTATAGTTTTTCAAAATTCTTTTATTTTCAATTGTTTGAACCATTGAAGGGATGATATCCGATTCAGGAAAGTACTACATATGTCGACCAAAAAATCATTCAGACTACAATTATCTGATCAATGGTTCACCTCCTTTACCTTAATTTTGAAATTTTAATACAAAATTGCTAACTTTTTGGTTGTTATGTTTTTCATTGATGTTGTGAACTTGTATATAAGTATTCAATAGAACTTTGAACTTGCTTCTATTCGCAGATACTCAAATTATAGGACTGTGATATTATCATTTGAAAGTTGAAAAAGTAGCATTACAGTACAGAATTGTATTTAAAAATGTTAGTTTAATTAAGTGTACCGTCCAATCCAGGGTAATAATGATAAAAGGACCAAAGTTTAGGAAAACATGTTAAAATTGATGCTCTATTTGAATGTGTTTATGTTGTTTCTACATTAAAATCAATTTTGTGTGAATAAATGGAATTTTTTTGAAGAACTTCTAAAACTGCTTTTTAAAGTAAAGTAACTCGCAATCTTCATAAATATATAGTACTATCTGAAAGGCTTTTATTTGACTTCACCACCTTGAGGAGTTGTATTTTTTGTCTTATGAGACAACATTCTAACAAATCACATATGTTGGCGTTTTAAAATTGTGATTGAACATAAAAACAGAGTTGAAACTTAACAACAAACTCCTAAAATATTTTTTTCAAACTTTAAATTTAATATTTCAAGGTTGATATAGAAATAATTGGTTAGTTTGATAAACTGACAATTATTTGAAATAATTATTTCTATGTCAATTTTGAAACTTAAGAAACACCTCGACAATTTTTTCAAACTTTAAAACAAGTCTCATTTATGATCCATTTGCTTGGATTCTCGTCAAAGCTCCTATTGAAAAATCTCATGTTGCATGCGGACAGGAGGTTTGGATCAAATGTTTATTTTGTCTCATAATTAGTGAGCAAAGGTTTAAATTGAATATCGATACATTGAGCTTCAGAATAACAAATGAACCTCTTCTAACAATTGGTTAAAACAATCATTGTCAAACATAACACCAGAAAATTTCAAGTTGACAATTATGAAGAGAACCAATCCCCTTTACATTGAACTTCCAAATTGTTTCTGTTACATTGAACTCCGAAATTGTTTGAAACGGAATAAGTTTGAGGTTGTTTATACTGATAATGAGAACCTCAATCGAATGTGTAGAAGATCAGTTTAACTGTTGAATGTAGTTTTGGCTTATGATATAACTCCTTACCCTGTAAAAATGGAGCTTTGAATTTTTTGAGCTGCATCTATACATGCACATTTTAGTGTATAAAAGTCAGTTATCTTTCATCCCACTTCTGCTTTCCACCAATTCGTGGTAAGACTCTGGCATCGGTCGTCCTAGGCGTAGCTGAATGCACACATGAACAATATTTGGTGCTGCCTCTATGATTAATTTCTCGGCTTCTTCTGCAACTTTAATCGCATCCCTGGAAAATAAAGCAGTCCAAGTAAAATAAATGAAAGTATTGTATGAAAAAAGAACACAGATCTGAATCCTCAAGTAAGTGAATCATTCTACCTAATCAAGAGATCAGGAGGCATCGAAACTTCCACTTGAAGTAAAACCTGTCCTTGCAGCAGATGCGGAGTCACACGCTCAACAATCATCTTCTGAAAACCAATAAAAAGTATCTCATGTCAACATGCTGCAGCGTGATGATCATGCCAAAGCAGTAATGGACGGGATGGAAATGGAAGGAAAATAAGTTGGTAGAGGCAGTGTGTATGTTGGTGATTGTTTCATCTCACTAAGACCATCTAAGAAGTAATATGGTCACTCACTAGATTGTATGTGTAACAATAGGGGGTTAGTTAGGATAACTAAAGTGCACCAATGGATCCAAGAGAATCAAATGCTGAGTCTCAGGCACAAGTTTTTCATAATCAAAAGCGAAAATGCCAAACCAACCTTCTCTATGGGAAAATGAACCAAAAAGAAATTCAAGAAAGAGACCTGAGAAAAGCTTGTAGATAAAATGTTGCAAACTATATTTTCAATGTCTGCTTGCTCCATCGAAGTATGGTCTTGAGTATCATCCATTGTGTTAGCAAACTGTTGAAACACGACAGTGGTTGGAATGTGTGTAGTTGATGGTTCTACAAGTTGGAATTAACAATGTTAGCCAGCAACAACAATCAAAAGATAGTTGACCCTGCAAGTGCTGACAATATTTTCATAATGACACTACTGCATTGCATATCCCCGCATATCACACAACTAATGGTAAACTGGGCCAACAACTTCATATACACCTAGCCCGCGGCTAGAGGTCCCTTAACTACCCCCAGTGAACACCAGAAGAACTGAAATACCCAACCATGTTCAGCAATCCAAGTTTTGCAAAGTTATCTTTTTCCCTTTTGAAGGTTATTTGTTCAACATTTCGTAATACTACCATAAACAATTCTAAAGCCTACATTAACACATGCGGATGTGAGAAAAGTCGACAGTACCTATGTGTACGAAGACTTCAGCTATTTCGGGATGTAACCGCTGGATTTCACGGCTGACATTTTCCCCGACATCATGTGCAGCACTTACACTTGAAAAGGGATCAACCTGCATATAGGAAATTCACTTCAAACCTGCCTACATCCTCACAAGTAAATAAAATTTGATAAGGGAATATCCCTTGATGAACATGACATGCAAACTACCTCAACTATAACATCAACATAGAGATATGAACCAGCTCTCCTTCCTCTCAGGTGACTGCAACCCTGCAGAGGTAAAAAAAAATGATTATTCATTTGTTAAATATATAGTATAATTAATATAGGTGGTATAATTAGATAGATATGGGAAGACATGGAATATATCTGGTATAATTAGATAGATATGAGAATATACCCAAATCCCTGTAATTACGCAATTAGGAGATTCCGCAATATTCTTATATCTATCTCCTCTAAAAGTTTAAGCTGTTAGAGAGAGCACACTTTATTTAATTATATTCTCAATACGCGCCTCATGTGCGGGCCTGATTTTTTTTATGGGCCAAGAACATGGATTTTTTTATAATATGTGGTAGTGAGATTCGATCTCAGGACCTCTGCCAGCTCTAATACCAAGCTGAAGTGTGACCATCTCAGCTTGTCATTATCAGACACGCAGAAAACATCATCACCAAAAACAAGAAATGTTCTGCTAGACATTTAAGTTTACCAAACATTCATTGTAGAATACAAGAAACAAGAGTAAAGCACATAGAATATCGTGATAGAGGAGATGACAAATTTAGTCCGCAAGAAATTGAACAAAATCTGGAACAGTGTCGAAGCGATTGAAATGGGGTACTCTAAAATAAACCTTCAACACATGTTTCTCAAATATCTCATAAGCATACATGATTAGGTGCTTGTATTCAATTATTGCAGCTTTCTAGTACCAATATAAATTGACATCAAGTATAAATCAGGTAATTCTGCTTGATCACAAAGAAACTGCAATGAACAGCGGGTTTTTTTTTCTACTAGGACAATACTCAATTTGATGTGCTTAGATAAGGGCTTCATTAATCTCATACGGAAAAGGGCCAAATATACCACTGTACTATTGGAAAAGGACCAAATATACCCCTCGTTCTACTTTGGGTCCATATATGCCCCTATCGTTATACTATTGGTTCAATTATACCACTCCTCCGTTAAAGTTGTCCAAGGTCGACAATCCAATCCTGCATTGCACTACCATTTGATGAGACGGATGCCACGTGGCATGCCACCTCACCACCTCTACCAATATAAATTGACATCAAGCATCAATCAGGTAAAATGCTGCTTGATCACAAAGAAACTGCAATGAACAGTGGGTTGTTTTTTCTACTAGGACAATACTCAATTTGATGTGCTTAGATAAGGGCTTCATTAATCTCATATCGGTTGATTTGCCCTGGAAATTATTTCTTAGTTCTCCAAAATTTTAACATATTCCTATGACACCCTGCCTGACACAAATAATACTCCCCCCCTCATTCTTCCCTTCTCTAGAGTAAGATAAAAATACACTTACAGTCGAGCAACTATCAAATTTTAGTTTTTAGTCTTTGAATACGCAAAATTTAGTTTAAATATGAAAAAACGTTTACTCTAATTCAATGGACAAGAGTAGTCCCTATCAGAAAAATGAAAAGCTGCATATGCAAGACAGAAACAAAACCCCGATCCCAAACCCTTATTTTTCCATCTTGGAGGAACTTTTGAGTAAAGAATAGTAAGATTCTTTTGCACTTGTTAGAATCAGGATGGAATCCTAACCAAGAATCTTCTTTCGTGATTCATACTCTATCCTACCTTTGGCACTGTACATCATTAGATCAGTTCCATAACAACATACCCAGTGAAATCCCACAATGTGGGTCTGAGGAGGGTAGAGTGTACGCAGACCTTACCTCTAATTGGGATGAAAACCATTAAGGGGTAAATAGTAGCACAGGGTGACAAGTAGGTGGGAAAAGGGAATTGCTGACAACAGTATCAACATCAAAAAGACACAAAACTAAGTTGATAAAGTATTATATGAACGAAAGTCGAGGAATAAAAATAACATCGACTTCCTAGCAGGAGAATGACTTGCCTTAACTCCGTCAACTTGTAGAATTGTGCGCTTGAAAGGCTCCAGGGTATGCGAAGGAATAGCAGCATCAACCAATTCCAAGACACTATAATTTTAGAAATGAGTAAAATATGAGAAAAAGGATTGACACAATGGTCAAGTTAAAGTACTGGTAACCTCCAAATAAAGCAGATCAGTTAACACTATTTTACAAATTGGCACACGTATTAAGTATCCAGAAACTTGCAAATGGTGAGTTGAAAATCTTTCTACAGTGTCTAGTTCAAAAATAAATTAAGGCCAGCTGATCAAAACATAACCACTAGTACATCTAATATTGATATTACATGTAAATTTATCCTGGACTCAAGGACAACCACTTCAACTATTTAGTGCCAACTTAAGCTCAAAGAGGAGACTGATCCTACTTCCTATAACAAAAACAAATGCTTTTCAGTTTCTAAGGAAAGCAGATTCAGAGACTTGACAAATCATACACCCACTCCCAACAACAATCCTTAGCCTTAGAAACTACTCCAATAAAAGAGGTGAAGAATGAATGATTTATTCTTGTTTTTCAAGTGCCTAACCAAGAATGAAGATATGAAGGGTTTAGTTTATCATCCATATCTGTCTTCAAACATAGGCTCAGATCTATACTAGTTTTACAAAAGAAGAAGATGATCAGGAAGGAAAATACAAAATAGCTCAGTAATTGGAAGACGTGCCTCTGATATCCAGTTTCAAGTCCAGCTTTCATGATCATGCCTGCAACAACAAGCCCAGCAAGTGGATCCAGGATCCTCACTCCAAGGATAGAACCACCTATGTTCATGAAGAATTCAATGTAAAAAGTGAGACATTTTCTAATCAACCACATCCAAAGCTCATTGAGTTGATAAGCTAATACCGATTTATTTCAGTTCAAAGGGTTGATTCACTTCTACAAGCTTCTAGATAAAACATTAACTTTGAATAGTGACTTGGATTGGATTTTTAAGAAGGATATTACTCAAGTGCCCATAAAAGATGGTTATGGAGGTCTTTTCTTCCCTTTTCAGGCATAGACTTAACACTAAGCTTTTTTTACCCCTTATGTCCTGCTGCAGATTCATAGCTCGAGCATCTGAGAGATCATTTATCCTTATAAAAGAGCTCTGGCAAGATTTCAGCACCGTCTCGGGAAGAGTACATAAACTACAGAGGTCTCAACATATATCTCTGAAATTGAGGACCCCCCTGTGAAATATCTGGTACCTCCAGATTCTGTTCTTTTAAGGTGCTGACTAAGGATGACAAGAAGGATTAAGAGCTTGGAAAATAAAAGGCTTCATCTGCCAGTATACTGTAGCAGGTCAAAGACATTATTGTCGATGGTCAGATCTAGTGTCAAACTGCTTCTCTTACCTAAGAATGTCTCAAAACTATTGAAAAAACATTTCACACTTTCCCTTGGACTGAATATGAGCCTAAACATGGTGCAGCCAAAGAAAGATGGGAGGAGGAATGTTCTACCCAAAAAGAGAGGGGCCTGGTGGTACCAACTAAGTACTGCAGATAAAGCTGTTATTCTTAGACAAACCGGGTTTTCTGCGAAAAGACACTCATTGGATAAGATGATCCATGTCTTATTGAAGGTTAGAAGCTTTAGGGAATTTAGTACCTCAAATGACTACTATTGGAGTTAGGAAAATCCCGCAACTAAAATTATTTGTTTTTCTACTGGTACAATATGTAGTCCTACGTACCTCTGCACCCCCTAGGTCCTTCACTTGTGGCCACCTGAGTAATTTGGCTTAACTACTACATCCCAGGTTCAAGATCTTACTGACTAAACAAACTGAAAATGCAAAAGAAGATCTAGAGTTCTAAACTATCTATTGAGACTTCTAGATTTAAATAAGGCCTCAAATTCTGCCCATCCCACCTCCCTACTGGAAGGTTCAGCCTAAAGCACTATTATCAAGCACTGATGCGCCACAAAACAACTATACAATGGTGGAGGATTATCTGGTTCAACATGACCGCATGAGAGTGCCCAGATATTTCTGTCTTGTTGCTGACATGCCAAGAGAAACGCCCAACTTTTGATAGATTGAAAGAATAGGCGATTGTTCAAACTGATACAATATGCTAAGGAACATGACTACTGCATATTCTGACCAACTTCTGTTTTTTTACCCTTCTCTCCAAGAGAGTGTAGGGAGAGATATTACATTTATGTTCCAAAATTGTCGTCTTAAGTTAGCCCTCTCTATATATGCTTAGAAACAAACTAGAATGAGATACAACAGATGGATTAGGCAGATATCACAAGCCAGACTTTCTTATGGCCTGATATTGTATGGACAGTCCAAAAGATTGACATGAAATGGAAGTCAATTACAAAATGTGAGGGCGTGGGAGCTTATCTCAGCTGGAATCATGATCCTCAAATTTTTATTCCTACTAGATCCTCGTAAACACCAGAG
Source organism: Anisodus acutangulus (assembly GCA_029783415.1). Classification (NCBI taxonomy): domain Eukaryota; kingdom Viridiplantae; phylum Streptophyta; class Magnoliopsida; order Solanales; family Solanaceae; genus Anisodus; species Anisodus acutangulus. The sequence goes on from CM056500.1 coordinate 10,419,760, forward strand.
GACCCAATAATCTCTTTATTTTTTGTGCTTATGCTTTGTCTTGAGCCGAGGGTATCTCGGAAACAGCCGCTCTACCTACCAAGGTAGAGGTAGGGTCTGCGTACACTCTACCCTCCCCAGACCCCACGTTGTGGCACTTCACTGGGTATGTTGTTGTTGTTGTGTTATGGGTACTTAGGTCAGCTTGCCCGCACCTCGACGAATCAACTGCCAGTCTGTCCATAGCCCACAAGTACAGCTTATCAAGACGACCCTTCCCACAAGTCTGTACATACAATATCTTGACATTTGGGTACAAGTACCATTATTAGAGTTTAAAATAGTATTGCACCCCTCCCAGGACCAAAGCTTTTAGATTAAGAACTAACGAAGGGCAAAAATGGTAACAACGTTAATGAGATGAATCACTAGACCAAGTTCATGATCTAGATTCCTCCTAGAAATGAACATAAAGGTACAGAACAAAAGGGAAAATTTTCACCAGCAGCATGAAGTTCAATCTGTCAATCACACTAGCTATGAAAATACAAAATGTTCTTGACTAACCATGATAGCAATCATTATTAACACTTTTATAGTCAGAAGGAGTATATGTAATTGCATGTCATAGTGCACGACATGAATATTTATGCCCTATAACTAAAGATATGTATTACTAACATAAATATACTTTATCCAAAAAGATAAAACGATATCATGAATACAAAAACTCATTAACTATTGTAGGCCAAACTAACAGTACCACTCCACAATACTTATTAGCATTTCATGCTTAAAGTCAAGCCAGTACACACATTTCGTTTAGTTCTCAATGATACAATTAGACAAATCAAATGGTGAAAACTCTTGTGCTAAAAGAAAAGATTTAAACTCTAGCCAAAATTAGGTCAAATTTGAGTATTAAGGTCATTACCAACCCCTATGAGAGTAACAACCGAGGATACTGCATCAGCACGATGATGCCAAGCATTGGCTTTTATTAGCCCACTGCCAATCCTGTCTCCCTCTCTTTTTGTTATCCAGTATAATCTACAAGAAAAAAAGAATTGAGCATGAATATAGGAACAAACTCACAAAAAGGAACTAGTTTTCCTAGAAAAAATAAACCAAGGAAATTTGTAGACGTGTATTCTACAAATGCCATGCCAGTACTACCTGAGCATCTGACAGAAAGTATAGCAGCTTCATTATTTGCTTTTATAATCAATACAAACTGTCTTTCATAATAACAAAATTAACAACTATCTTTCATAAAAATAAAACTGCTTGACAAACTCGGGATCCCACGTGTACATAATACAACTCAGCAGACATCCTCCTTGAGTACCAAAAAGGTAATATTTATATGGATTTATACACACACACATAGTGTGATACACAAACTTCCTTAAAAATAGGAGCATGATAGAAAAACATGTACTCAAAAACAACGGAAACGCTGTGAATTGTCCTTTTCTTCTCACTTCTAGAGTTCTACTTGAAAGTCCATATAAGTCTTCTAATGCTAGAGAGAAGAAGATATCTTCTCCTACAGTACATTCAAGCAATCACTACACAGATAGCTTAAGAGAAAAGCTTACAAACATCAATCACCACTTTTTGGTGCTAGTATGGAATGAAAATGATGCTCAGTCAGTATTTCAGTGGAACTCTGCTAATCTTTTTTTATTTATTTAAATAAACTAATATTTAAACATATATACTTTTTTTGACAGGAATAACCCCATCACATCATAAAGCAAGGAAAAATTAAAGATTGTAACAGCCATTACCGATCTCAAAAAAGGATAGGAAAGGGAACAAGTTCTTTTATTTTTTCTGATTGAAGGTGAAAATGACTATTACCCTTCTTTAACAGCTATAGAGAGTATAGTCACATTCAGAGCAAGGATAGGGTAATCCATATCAATTCCATGGTGATGTCCGCTATGATTATGCTCATGCACGTGCAGATCAGTCATTGACTGATTAACAACTTCAGGCGCTGCGGACCACATTCCCTGAAAGAAATGTCACAAAAAAAATTAAAAACAATAGAGAACATAGACTCCTAGATATATTGAATACTAGTGATAGATACAGTACCAGCAAAACATCTAAAGCATGCCATCCAATACCTCCAGCAGTAGCCAACAGCACACCAGAAATTCCAAGAGCTCCAAGAGTCTCAAATTTACCATGTCCTGTTAATATAAAAAGTTAAGTCAGCAAAAGCAGAAGCATGATTTGATCAGATACAAATAAGCAATCTAGTAAGAATCCAAATATTGTTACTAAAGTTACTATAAGACAGCACAGGGCAATTAGATTTGGAAGAAACACACAAGTAAAGGAGGAGTAAGGAAAACAGAGAATCAACAGGGTAGAGGTAAAAGGTATCTGAACATTAGATCTGTAGAAAAATGGTTATATTGGACCGTCTTAAACTCAACCAAGATGTCTGTGCATCAATTAATACTCCATCCTTCCAACTTATATGATAGTATTTCCATTTTGGGAGGGCTCAAACTGTTTGACTCTATTTTACTAATAAGTAATATTAAATGTACAACTCCTAAAATCTTATTAAAAAAAATGTACAACTTCTAAAACTTTCACAAGTTCAAATTTATTAACTATACTTTGCTATGATGATTTCTCTATCAAACTCACTTATGAACCATCACTATGACGTTTTTTTCTACTACTACTAATATAACATATAAGTCAAGTTTACATTTTAAACTATGCGCTCAATCAAATATGTCTCAAACAAAATAAACGGAGGGAGTACATGTTTCTAGGGTCGTCTGCCTCCGCTAAATTGTAAAGTTCAAGGAGCCGACACAGTGATAAGATTCATATTCATTGATAAATATAGAAGATATGATATAAGATCATATATTGTCAGATCTATTACACTATCTTATATTGATTACATTTTATTGAATTACCCATGGAACAAACCCTGTCCTCAGTTAACTAAACCTAATTCGGTTGTCAGCTATGACGCCCACCTACTACTCAAGTAAGCGCGAGCACGAAATCAAAAGGTAAAACCATGTAGACAAAGTGATGTAAGATCAAAAGAGTAAAGTGTAGATACAAATTAAAAGTGACCATAAGGATGTTCTTTGTCCTTGGGAACCCTTGCAGCTTTAAACGATAGCAATGCCACGCCACTTAGAACCTGCAAAGACCAGAGCCGAATGTTGGAAGATAATGTTTACAAAGTTGATTCAACAATCACTTTAACCTCCAGTGCAGGAGCGAATGCAAGTGTTAGGTAGTACATCCATCCGAACCAACTACATTCAACTCCGCTTCTATATGCACAGTTAAAATATATATTATGGACCTCTGCATACAACTTGATCTCTCGATATATATGAAGTTAAAAATCTTTTTCAATTACAGATTTATCTAAAATCACACCCACCATCACAAATTTAGTTGTATTATAAACCAATAATCAGATTATTTTTTTCTAGCTGCTGACATACACCCATTTTTGTCCCAAGGACCCGTCTTGCCATGAAAATTACAAATCCAACTTGAAGTTGTATTTCAAATTTGAAAAACAGCTTATAACCTATTTTCCAACTCACTTTTCACTTTTGAAATTGTATTTAAGTACATTCAAGCATGAACATTATTCCAAATATTCGTTGCAAAAAGTATAGCCAAACACAACTCCAACTCTATAAATTCTAAATAAAGTGAAAAATATTTGGAAGCTATGGCCAAACGCTTACTTAAAATCCAGGATTCACCTCAATTGTAAAATGGTCAAGAGATACCAGTGGAACGAATTTGGAGTTCATTTTATAGATTAAAATCTAGCTAACAAATAGACAAGACTAGATACGTAGTTACGTACCACATCGGAGATAGAATGTGCGGCATCAGCAATAATAGCGGTGCTTCCACATACATAACCAGTAAAAGCTTTACTAGCGGCAAGACCAATATCAGCAACAAGTCCAAGCCGGAAAATCCTCTCGCCGTCTTTACCAGACCGGAGATGGTGATGATCATGTGAATGTCCCGTATGCCATCTCTTTTGAAACATGAAACTCGGACGTGTAGCTGAATCATCGAATTGGAAATTGTAGTTGTGTGTGATAGTTGATATTGAGTAGGTTTTTCGTATTCGATTTAGATTGCTTCTGATGAACCTAGCTACCACCATTTTCAACCAACAAAACGCCGCTCAACAAGCCAACTTAATTAACCAATCATTTTTATAATCACCCAACTTTCTTTTTTAGACACCTCAACTATCACTTTTTTTAATGTCTGGATGGGATATGAGAGAAAGCCAATAAATAGCAAAGGAAAGAAAGACTTTGGTGAAATTGGAACTTTACACAAGTATTTTGTAATGTAAAACTAAAATCACTAAGCTGCAACTTCCCACTAAAGTTTATCAATGTCTAACTAAGTAGGTGTGAAAATATTTTTAGTTGTTTGAATTTACTGAAAGTGAAAAAATTGAAAATAATTTTTTAGGTATTTTCTAAATTTTAAAAGTTGTATTTAAAATTTTCATGACTGAACATAAATTTTTCAAATAAAGTGGGGAAAAAATCCAAATTGTCATGGCCAAACAGTTTCCTAAAATATCCAAGTTGTTCCTTTGAGACGTTATTAAGTCTAACTAAGATCATGAACTTGCTTCGTTTTCTATTACCAATTATAACTACTAATTATTTTGAATTTCTTAAAGCGAGATACATAGCATTTCAAGTAGGGATTCAATCAAGACATAGTTAACCCTTGGCCAGGATAAATTTCTTTCTTTTTTTGCAAAGATCCTTTGCATGAATAAAATCACTCAATTTTTAAAAGAATCTTCCTTCTACCAGACATACTAGGATGATTACAGGTGAACTGAATTCCTATTTTCTATTTTGCTGTTGACAGGTACCAATTGGGAAACAGAATAAAGTGATGTAACATGCTGACATTACAAGCTTACAACCATCTCACGTTGCAAAACGTTCTATTCTAATGTAAACACTAATGAATCTCTTGTCAAAATCAAAAGAATATAATGGTCAGCCGTTTGAAGGTTATCTTCTCCTGTCACCCCACCTTCTATTCCCACCATCGTCAGGACCACGATAACCAGAATAATAACCAACAGGATTAGGCGGTCTGCAGTTGTCTCTCATATTCATCCGAGGTTCTGGGTGATTCCATCTTGCTACGTGTTCCTGACGCCTAACAGGACTATTATCGGGACTCCAAGATTCAAATCCGACTTCCTCCACATAGTTGTTTCCTCTCCATGCAGCCTGTTGTAATCCAGGTTCTACATGTCCAGGAATATGTGCATTATAATGGTTAGGAATGGAATTTTCTTGATAACCCCGATTTAAAGCAGATCCTGGCGTAGTCCCCCACATATGTTCAGGTGCATAGCCAGGTTGTGACTGTGTTTGTAGTTGTGGCGTTGGTTGTGTATGTGATACTGCCATTTGAGGTGAATGGTGGCTTATAGTTCTTTGTTGTACATTAGCTATAGGCATTGGCGAAGATCTAATATTACCATATGTTTCACCCTGGATTCTTGTGGCTGCTGCTGCAGTGACACTCTGTAGATTGTATTCCGTCGTTCCAAAGGGAGAGTAATTATTTCTATTTACTGCTGATTCTGAGGCAGATAATTGTGAATGCATAGAATTTGCAAGGTCTGTCTGGTTTAGACTAAGATTTAGTGGAGATGGTCGATGATCATTTCCAATAGTCCCTGCAGCTGCTTGAAGCAGTGCTAACTGTTGGGCCAATTGTGGCGCGATGGGCATCTGTTGTGGTGCCAACATCGTGGTGGATTCTATCTGCGGATGCACCAAACTGCTAACTTGGGCTACACCATTTGCTTCTCGAACTGCCATTAAACTTCTCTGCGAGAATGGATTTCTAGTAAAGTCCGGTACCGATCCGCTCTGCACGAAAACAAAATAAAAAAAAATTAGAAGACCCATTTTAGAAACACTTGTGAATAAGACGGTATAGTACAATAATTAACCTATAATGTTAATTAAGTATTCTTTTACCGTGAATATAAGAACCATCCTCGTTTATATCAGGGGACCCTGAACTATAGCCGAGATTCTCAATGTAAGTGCTAACCAGAAAGACAACTTGTATTTTACCACCGTGATTCAGAGTGCAGGCTTTCTTGTTTTATGATTATTTTATTTATTTATTTGTTTATGTTCCTCATTATATTAATTTCTTAAAGCCTACCAAGAAAACATAAAGGAAAAAGTATACGAGAAGAAGAAATCCAAAGTGAAAAAAAAGGGGAGATGAGATGAGACAACTGAGGAAAAGAAAGCCCCGCCCAAATTCCATAATACTTGAAATCTGTACAAAATGTGACTAAATAACGCACCGTTCCAGGATCACTGGAAGGAGTCGGTGATGGAAGAGAAACTTCAACATTCTTCTCAGCATTTCTGCCTAAATCTGTTAGATTGCTCAGTGAATTCATCCCATCTGCTTTGATCAGATCAAGCATCATTACAATTTGCTCACTGGTCAAGTTTCCAGCTTGGCCAGACGTCAAAGCATAAACCAACTCTGGATTATTTAGCAGTACAGCAAGCAACTCTATATCTGGTGCTGCTGTAGTTGGAATACCGTTTGACGTACTGGCTAATGCAGCTTCAGTATTTATGTCCTCCAGCCGCAACGCAACTGCTTCAGCACCTTCTGCGTCTGGTAATTGCTCGATCGGGATTTCTGTGGTTAATGTGTCATCAGGGTCCATTTCATGGTCCCAAGGTTCCTTGGGGTTCAATGGAATTTCCTGGAATGTTCTGTAAATGGTTTCCCTCTCTCGACGGATTCTGTTACTCTGAATGTCGACTTCTTTACTCTCACCCCCAGCACAAACCTTCCATGTATCGCTGAGCTGCACATCTGCATCAAACATAAAAGGTTGGAAAAGGCTAACTGCAGAATAAGGATGGTCACTAACTGACAAGAAATCCAATTATTGCATTTGTAGTATCTCCCAACAATACTAGCAGCTGTTGACGATTAAATTTGTTAGACCAGAAGACAATATTTACCACTTAGAAATGTTGTTTCAACAGTTCTTTGCAACTTCGGACACAGTAAGACTACTGAAATGCAAAATAACTGGCGATCAGAATCAGAGTATTCTTTTTAATCCTCAACATGAGCCGTGAACTGAAAGAAGGGAGGGGGGGGAAGAGGGCCAGAATTATATCGAGTGTCAATGTTGAATAATTGGACCAACTGCACACGACGAACTGGTCAAGAACATGAGCTGTCATAGAAGAGTTTCTACTTCCCACCCCTACAAGGTTCTCCGCCAAAAATAAATAAATAGTCATATGACAATCCAACATAAAAAAGACAAGCTATATCCGCACCACAAATTAACATTTGAAAAAACTTGTTTGTTTTCCATGTCCCACAGATTTGGAGCTCAACTAGAAACGACCAATCCAATATCAAACTACAGTTAACCAACGTCTTTAGTTTATTAAGCTTCAAATTAGGAATTGGCTTCTTGGAATCATATGTCGTAGTGAGCACGGAAAAAGCTTGCTGAATTTTGGGACTGCCGCCTACATATGCAGAGAAAACGGATTGCATTTGGCCTTCGGAAACATACATCTGCAAGCAGCACTATATTGCTTTTGGTGTTGAGTTCATTTACACATTTTCGTTGTTACAATGTTCTGTTATTGCCTGTGGATTTTTTTTGGGGGGGGGAGGGGATAAGGACAGTGCAATCCATCTTATTTATACTCTGTTTAGCCATAAGAAAGATCTTATAATCTGCGGCAACCCTTTTTTCGTCTTGTTTAGTCCCATGATTGCCACCCAGGGGCAAAAGTGGGTGGGGGTTAGTCATCCTCTGCAGTTCAACAAATCCCACATATTCTGCTTTCAGATTTTCTTTTTGTAGACACCCCCTTGATAGGCTTTAATATGATCTTTTGATATCTAACCAGTAAATAAAGAGTATAAAATAAACAAAGTAAGAGGCATTACATAACATTTCCATCATCCCAAAATCTTCGGGGGGGGGGGGGGGGGGGGGGCAAGAACTGGTGAAAGTGAACAGTCAATTGACGACAGTTAGGTAGCTATAGGAAGAGCAGGCAATTACTTATTCACGCCTTTAAAGAAAAAATCTGCTTTTCTAAGGTGTGCTTTGTACAAAGTGTTTTCCATGAAAATATATTTTGCGAAGAATGTTTCAAGTCAGGTTATCATTTTCTAGATCATCTCCAATGTTTGGTGGATATAGAAATTGATAGACATGGTAATCGTGCAATGTGCAAGGCATGAGAATAGTGTTCGGACGATATTTTTGAGAATTAAATATTGAAATATTATCTAACTGTTGATTGAAGTGGTAGAATATTTGTAAAGAAAAATAACTCCATCTTTTTTTTTGACATTGAAAGATGTTGATAAAAATACTCCATCTTGCATAATAAATTTTCCACAATTGAAGGCAATTAAACACTAGAAAATACTTCCCTTGACTAAAACATATTTTGTGAATATACTTCCCGTCAATGCCAAACACAACTAAATCTTAGCCATTTTCGTCAAAAAGATACAACAAGACAAAACACTAGAAAAATAGGAACACACATTTGGCATCATTAATGTATCGCGCCAAACTAGTTTCAGTGTCTTTTCTTTTTTGAAAAAGTAACAACTGTTATATATATACAAAAACTGCGCAGTCAAAGTTATAATTACAAAAGACTATAGACATACCTCCTCCTTAGATTCATAATGATCCTATAACATCTACGAATGATTCATGATCTTCCACATACTCATGTTTACACCAAAAATAAACAAAACTACTTTCAGTGTTCGACCAAACTAAAACTCTGCTATAATACCACCCTGAGATAATATTACACTCTCTAAGAATTTTGCAGGACAATGCGTAAATATGGTAAGGGCCGATAATAGTGTGTAGATGTAACTAGAAGCGAGTAATATTCTTAACATGGAAAGGGTATCACAGTAGAAAATGGTTTGCTTTCATCTTTTTGGTGTAAAGCATTTTCCACAATTTTAAAACAACCAAAGACAACAAAGAAAAGACTACCGCACACTCCATACCTAGTGACGAGCCTTTCGTAAAAAGTTTATGCCTATGAAGAGTAAAGTATAAAAGAATATGGGATACAGTACACTCCCACCTAATTTATGGTGTTCTTGCCTCTCAAACTGATCATTTATGAAAGCACGCTATATGCAGTTAAAAGAAAATATCATGTTAAATCAGAAAATAGGTTGATATCCTCCCAAGACAGGTCTCCCACAAATGTACCATTAACTTTTACTCCACCGCTTCTTTCTCTGATTATTCCTCTCTGCTATATTTTAAGCATAATTACGAACTTTTCCTCCGTGTCAGGCAAAAAAATTCCCCTTAATTGCAAGTAGGGTTTCCTTAACAATGCAAAGGCGCACTTGTCAATCAACTGCTCCACATAAAAGCCATAATTTCCAAGAGATTTTCGAAATACTACACAAATACCAAATGGAAAAAGTTGCTTAGTACGATTAAAAAATCTAGACGTCACTCATAAGATGCCCAATTGATTGTTTAACAATGGAAAACCAATTGTCCACTACATGTATATTTCTATAGTTGGGATAGTTTTACTAAGCAACACCCATTTTCCCCCATAAGTAGTTCCAAGAATAATGATATGGAAGACAACAGAAACCTCATCATCTTTAGCTCGACTACCGTAAAAATATAATTAGAGAGCAGAGCTCAACAAGATTTGTTTTCCTTTTTTTTTTTGATAAGTTGGAGACAAATGCTAACCATCTTTTTTGGTAAGTTAGATGGCAAGGCTGAGTTGCTAACTACTACAATGAAATTAGAGACGATGTCACAGTTGAATCTTGTCTATTAATAAATAGGGAAAGCAAAAGGAAGAATGAAGGTAGTGGTGAAGAAATTGAGCAATAATATTAGACAAGATAGGTGAGATTGTTTATGATCTGATTTCACTGAATTTTGGAAGCAAACCTAGAGTCTAAGGAATAGGATATTAAATAAGTGATTAACAAATGTTCCACCTTTTCAACCGATTAAAAAGAACTAATGTTCCTCCTTTTCTGAAATCTACAGATTAACAAGAACGGACTTTCAGCAAAAACAACAGCAAGTTTACCTGGTGGTTTCCACCAAGGGATCTGCATTCTCTTGCACCTTTTCCATGGAGGTTCTTCTACGTCAAAACTCAAGTCGAGATGACTTTCCAGCTGATTGGACCCTTTAGAGGCAACACTATTAAGCTTTTCACATTCATCACCTTTGGGCCGATCTTGCAATTTTGGAGCTCCGTGCAAGATACTATCAACTTTAGGTCGATCTTGCAATTTTGGAGCTCCATGCAAGATATCATCAACTTTAGGCCGATCTTGCAATTTTGGAGCTCCATGCAAGATACCATCTTGCGGAGCGGTAATTCCATTTGGAGCTTGAGGCTTCACCCGAGAATTGTCATCATTAGTAGCTTTCCCATATTTACTCTTCATAAACTGAGCACGCAGTTTTGCTTTTTGGATATCATCTGCTGAAAGTGGGCGGCCTTGAGTTGCAGGTGCTGGTCTCCCTAGGTTCCTTCCCGTTGTTCTTTGGCTTGGTTGTTCCATTAGCTGAACTTTTCTGCGCTCTCGAGTTTCTGAAGTGGCTAAGGCATTCAATGCTATGCAAGTGATAAGAAAGCAAAAAAAGAGAGGAGAACATAGCTATTTTCCCTACTATGATCAGACCTATTTGATGAGTATGTCGTATTGAAACTTATGAGTACCCATTATTTCAAAGCATGGAAATAAATGAGAAATCTAAATTTCTTCCAATGACAGTTTATTGTCCTTGGAATGAGGAGTCATCATTCAATTGAGATGAATGAAGACCTTACACTGTCAAAAATATTGACAATTGAATTAACCATAGGGGAATCTCTAAGGATACTAGACGCCAAAGCTCCTGTATTAAGCCTCTTGTTAGAGTCATCTGAAGATGCCGTAAGAAATTTAACTGGCTGTGGAGAATCCAACTTCCTGAAAGAGAGGTATGCTTAGAAACTCGTCAACAATAACAAAAAGCGAGGCAGTAAGAACTAAGAACACAAGAGACCTCGAATTCTCTGAAGTGCCACAAAGGTTTGTATGAGCTTCTTCCTAGAAGACCAAACGGAAGGAAAATGATTAAGTACCAATAGAAAACGCAGCACCTTCTTACCAAATTAATTAAAGTTTGCAATAACTTACAACATCCTCAACTTTTGAGTTCCATATTTCATCGCCCACAACTTCACTAATGCTGCAAACAACAATAGATGTGTTGATAAAAATGAGAAAAGTCGGTCAGGTGTTAGAGGCACAACCTAAGCTTACCTCTGTTGCAATAGCAACTCATCCTGCACATCACTAGCTGATTTAATCCCATTATGTTTCTTCATAGCCTGGCTCTTTGCAAACATTTTGCTCCATCTTGCAAGCAAAATTCTTGCCCTGTTTGAGACGTCTGATCTTCAAATCAGATGAATGAGATCCAAAACATTGATGGAGCTAAAGGAGGATTTCTCTCTCACCCCCCCCCCCCAAAAAAAACCCCTTCCCAAAAGAAAAAGTATGGTGCAGTACAGGAGTCAGCTATCATGAAAAGTGGCTGATACGAATAAAGAAACTGCAACCACATCTATTTTAGTGTCTTCTTATCTAACAAACATTATAATACTGGCGCAGTCTAGAAATATACATATTTCTTCCATGAGGCTTTACAATTGTCTCTCAGAATATGATCAGTTGAAGCATGAAATCGGGATCTTATAAAACTTACACATCAAAGTCCAAAAAAATCACTTGAAATAATGAAATATCTAATTGAATGTACTGCCAGTGCAGAAGTTTCCATAAACAGTGTCCTTATTTGACAGCAAAAACACAGAAGATCATCTGAGATAATGAAACACTGAAAATGATTACATTGCCAGTACAATAATTTCCGAAAGTAATGTCCTAATATGACATGCCTTATAGGCATATTTCTTAAGAGCAGCACTATGTAATGTGTGATCCACTGAGTAAATAGTTCAGTAGAGACGCTTCAGTGCAAGTATAAAATGATGTGCCGACTTTGTTTGACTCTTTTCCTTTATATCCAACTTAGTTCAGGAACTTATGTAATACGGCACAATATCAATAATGCTCAAGTTCCCAGACAAGCTACCAGAAAGACATAAGCCATGGAAATGAGCAGTTTAAATTTTTTAAAGTCTTTAGCACAAAGATACCTAAAGACAAAATAAGGAGCCGTCGTATGTGATGACAACACACCTGGAGTCCGATAAAATCGCAGTCTGTTAACACTCTGCAGTATAGCAGACATATGTACAGGAAACGCTTTGTGTAGAGGAAGATGGCATAGTACCTGATAACCAAGCGACCATTAGAACAATATTGTTGCAGAAAAAATCAATATTATGGGCCAACAATCTAACATTAAGGGATCAAAATAGACCTTCAAGATGAGATGAAGAGAACTGGTTTGCTCTTCGACAGCAGCTTGACTCAACCATGTAGCCAAAATCATTACACCCCCTTTAGTTAAGAACCTACAAATATGTTTATTAAGAAACAGACTATATTCGAAAAGGAGTAAAATACAACTAAAATACAGTGACCATAAATCTCAAGTACCAATATAGCACGGAGGGGTTTTGTACTTCCGAGATCCAGTCCATCAACTTAACCTGCCCAGAGAAGGTTTCTTCCTTTCTCATTAAAGTAAAGATATTATCAAGAAAATGCTTATCCGTCTCCTCTATGCCAGTTAGGTCCTCATCCTGTGTAGAACAAGATGGCCCCTCCTCTGTACAGGTTGGAGCGACGCTGTCTAAGGGAACTGGCTCTGTTTGTGAACTAGGATCAGAACTCAATGGGATCGCACAAGGCCCTTCAATAGATGCATTGGATATGCTACCCTTCTCTCTAGACAACCTCAGGGACTTTCTGACTCTTGTACGCTGCGCTGTAAAGAAGTCCCGGATCTGCAAATGCAAAGATGGTATTCAAACAAGCTATGTGAAGTTGTCAGAAGAAAAAATCAAAGAATGCACAGCTCTTATATCATCTTCCAGCTTAAATTGCACCCAGGAAAGTCACGGAACGTCTAGAGGGATTAAGGAATCTGTCCATACCCATACCGCCAAAAAAAGAGCGAAGAAGAAAAAGGGAACGTATATGTTAGGACCTACATCCAGAGGCGAATCCAGGATTTCAAGAGGATGGGTGCACCTTTAAAAAAAAAGACACAGAAGTGCAGCAAGTTGGGTTTGATCCCTAGACCTTAAGGTATTAAACTCAATACTTAACCAGTGCACCACTCAACCGCATTTGACCATGTGTTCCTTCAGTTAATATTGGATTATTTTAAGAATTATACACATAATATATCGAGCTTAGTCGAGTGACCATAGGTTCACGTGACCCATTTTTTATACCTAAAATCGTCCCTGCCTACATCATACATAAAAAGGTGCACAATTCCAAAGCCTGTTCTCAAAAGCAATAGTGCCTAATATCCAAAATAGCAAAACTGAAAAAGGAAAGATGGTGCAACTAATATGCAAATGCCACCAACATATGCTCCTATCAAAGTTTTTAAAGGGTGACACTCCAAGGAAAAAGATAAATCTTTTGAAAAATCATGACTCATGAGCATAGGAGTATACCACACCATTGCATGAACTGACATACTGAGATTTACATGTCAAACCACTGTTCTTTTTGATCTATGATCCTTACTCAATTTCCAGCCAAGGAATCCAATCACATATGAAATAACCGACATAATGAAGAAAAGCTTTAAACAAAATTACAGCCAGGTAGAATGGGGAAGGGATTACTAAAAACTGATAAAAAGTACACACCTGTGTGACTGTGACACCAAAAAGAGCAGTAATTTCGCGGGTTTCTTTCTTGTTGATTGCGTCTTTGACAGAAAAAAGAGACTGCATATACTTTATTGCCTTGGGGTTTAGGAGATCCCGTGGCCTTTTGCCTGCAGAAGAGGATGTTTAACTATCAGAATACAAATGGAATCAGAGTAGCTCGCACAAAAATTTAAGAAGTCAAGAACATCATTACGCTAATAATCAAAAAGACGCACTACATGCAATTTGGATCAAAAGGTCACCTTGTAAAATAAACAATGACAGTAGCAACTGAGTTCACTTAGATCATTAAGCAAGTTCCCGTTAAACATCAAGACAAGAAATTCTGGTACATAAAGCAATGTTGTAGAAGAAATTCTGGTACATAAAGCAATGTTGTAGAAGGCAACAAAAAGAAAGTATACTACTACTAAAGCAAATTAAATTAAATTAAATTAAATTAAATGAAAGAACCTCCCAACAAAAGAAATCATGCTTCATGTAGTATAATCAATATGAAAAAAATTACATAGTAACAAATGAAAACATCAATATGACCTACTGTCTTTTCACTCTCAGAAAGGATCCAACTAAATTTATTACTTGACTACAAAAGGATCATGATTTTAATTTAGGCCAAGGAGACTTACCAATTTTTATTGAAAGAGCTCCAGCAGCCTGCACCGTAAAAGAAAAATGAATGAGCAATCAGCATAGATAAGTTGGCATATCACCCAATGTAATGAGATGAGGTTTGATAACTGTAGCCTCTGTATGAACACAAATCTAAGAGTAGAAAAATTAACTCACAAGAAGAATCTCATTTTTATTTACCAACTTAAAAATCATGTATTATGGTAGTGTTTATGAGCAAGCAAACAGGAAAAATTGATAAGAAACTTTCTAGGGAAGAAAGGAAGAGAAATTTAGTAGAGTGGAAGAAGAGGCGGTGAGGAATCAGAAGATAGAGGGGCAGACACATTATCCCTGAATTTCGATGGCTGCGGTTGGTCCTATCGGTTGGCTCCATACGGATTTCAAGATATCAAAAAAAGAGACTATCCACCTTTAATACAACACTTCTAAAACAAATGGTCATGGAAATACGCTCAAGAGGAGAATGCTTCATCAAGAGTTTTCTTTTTATAACCGTGGTATCCGGGCCAACTTATGTGCAGCTCGACTAATTCCACAGATACCTGCCACCTCGCCAGGCAACAGGTACCACGTAACTCTATCCACCTAGTGTTATTTAAACCTGAGACCCGTGATTCTCCACCCACTTCATTGGTCACTATGTCACACCCTAACGTGCAATCATGGAGAGATATTAAATCCTTTAATTGTACACCACAAATAATATGTTACTTATAACCAACACAAAACCATTACCATTTCTGTACAGCAAAAGGCGAATCTAATTGTAAATACAACTAAATAAACTCTCAACTTTAACCAATGCTAGTTCCTACATTACCTAAAACTATCACTACAAGCAAAATTCATTAAATATATCTATTTTTAATAAAATTTACACTTCAACATCGACATAATTACTTAAATAAAGTATTTTTTTAAGAAAAAATAAAACAACGAACCATCTCTTGAGAGAGAGGATTGACGCCTGTGAGATTGCATTGATGTAAAACGATGTTTTCAAGCTGATCAATTTGGCTACGGAACAGTTCCTTTTGCGAGTCAAACAAGCTTATAAACGACGTTGTAGGAATAGACAAAGCTAGTTGTAATTGATTTTCCATTGTAGACACCGTCAATCGAAACTTCTAACCTAGATCGAATCAATTCATCGCATCAGAAATAACAGCCAATTGAAGGCTTATTAGTTCTAGGGTTTCCAAATAGGGGCAGTTGGTTGTTGTTGAGATAAGAATGAAGAAGAAAGGGGGGGGGGGGGCAAAGAGGAACGTGAGAGTTTGCCCACCACCTGTTTGATGAAATGCCAACGAGAGGAACGTAGAAAGATAATAAAAAGGGGAAATTGAGAGAACTGAGGAGTAGAAACCCAGGGGCTCCTAAAGGGCTGCCAGCGTTTTGGACAACTTTTAGGGACTTCTCGTGCCCCTTCTTTTAATTTTATTTTTTTCTTTTCCTTTGTACTTTTTTCATTTTCTCCCAAAAATGTTAAGTACTACTGTAGTTTTTTTTTTTTAATAAACAAATGAGTAGTTTAATCACAAAAAGTTGTGTGTTTTATTCAACTAAAAATCTTATATTATATTCCTAAAAATATTAAGAAGTTGTTTGGTTCACATTCTAAATTTCTAGTTTATGTGAATTTTATAATATTAAAATTGTTTATAGGAAGATGTTTAAGGAATTGTTATTAGACGAATAATTACATAAGGAGAATAATTAAAATTGAGGCAGAAAAAAAGAATTTAGAGGGACAAGAATAATGGGAGAATTTTTTTCAATTTCCATTCATCATAATGACCCCCGTATATACATATATAAGTAAGTCACGTCCTTAATCAAGTCTAATAAGGTAATTTTATTCTAATAGGACTTCAAATTCTATTTTACCTTAATTACAATTGTACCATAAATAAATTAAAACTATTAAAATTAGACTAGAATAGGGTCACACTATATATCTAATCTCAATACCCCTCAAGTTGGAGCATGAGGGTTTCGAATACCCAACTTGCCAAGTAAATATTTGTGTTTTGATTTTTCCAAAGCTTTTGTAAACACATCTGCAAACTGTTCGTTGGTTGACACATGACTGGGGAATATTATACCAGATTGGAGTGCATTCCTGAAATAGTAACAGTCCACTTCTATGTGTTTAGTTTGTTTATGAAACATCGGATTTCGTGCAATGTACAAAGTTGCTTGACTGTCACAATACATTTTTACCGGAGATTTGTGTTCAACACTCAAACTATGTAAAATTTCCTTTAATCATTTCAATTCACAGACGGTCATTGCCATCGATCGGTATTCAACCTTCACCGATGAGCGGGAGATAATATGTTGCTTTGTTACACCCCGTATTTTCGCGCTCGTATGCGTCGTAAGTAAAGTAGCGTAAAGCTCGGTGAGGCTAACATATCATTTTTGGATGGAACACAAGTTTAAACAATTTCTACGTATATTTCGTAAGAATTTGGGGTTAAATGGATCAAATAAATTAAGTTCGTCAAACTTCGGGGAAAGACATGCAGAATTTCAGACCTTTTTTTGGGCCCAACTTATCGAGGGTACATCTCCTAGTATATAAGGAATTATGGAGTACATAACCTATCTAAATTCAAGTTTAGGGAGTCTACTTGCCAATGCAACAGGCGGTTCATCAATATGAGAAATACAGTGAAAGTTATGGACCGTACAAATTGTACGATCCGTAGAAAAAATTGTACGACTCGTAGAATAATTGTACGGGCCGTAGAAAAAAGTACAGCCCGTACTTTTCTGGCGTACTTTTGGGCGGTGGAGACATTTTTCTGATATATATCAGGTTGCTCGACTTGGGGACCTCATTTTCTCATCCATACAGACCCTAGAACATCCCTAATACTCTCTCAAAGGTTCTTCAACACCTTGAAGCTAAATCACGTAAATTCGACGTAAGAAAGCCCGTGGTTATCATTATATCATCCCCTTCTTCGTGTGTTGAACTTGGAGGATCCTTGGAAGTGAAGTAATCTCAAATTTTGGAATGATTCTTGTGCTTGGAGGTAAGTTCTATCTCCTCCTTGTTCTTGAGATTATACAAGTTATAGAACATGATTCTTGCTACTAGTTGCTAAAGTGATTGTCGGAAATGTTAAGTCTTGTTGTGTATTATTGGGGCTACCTATATGGAGTTGTAGATTGAATATGATGTTGTTAGATTGTTATATATGTTATGGAGGTTAAGGAGGAGGAATTAGGAAGGCCGGTTGTGTTTCTACATGTATAGGTTTCCATAAATAAGAGAACATAAAAATTTGTGCACACAAGGTGTTCAATAGAAGGTCTCAATGAATCAATTTATAGTTTATTGATCTGATTGTGATTTAAATCATTCGTACGATGTAGATAATCGCTCGTAGAACGTCCGAGGACTTGTAGAATTTATATAGTTGGGCTACAAGGTATGTAAGGCTTATCATTTCCTTCTTTTGGCATGACCCATATGTAAACAAACGTAAACGAATATCCGTTCAAAGTGACTATACTCTTAACATCTAGGAATGTCCGTGTTTTTCATTCTATTAAAGAAGTTTATTGACTCGTGTATATCTAGTCTTATTGACTTATAATGGAATATGTGTTGATGAACGTAGCGACAATAACGATAGTCGGGGGATAACGACCATAGGGCACTTTGACGTTATACATGATGTTCATTGAGGTATGTCCTGTATTGCACTTATATATATATATATATATTATCGAGTCGCACTATAGTCGGCTGAGTACGACACTTATATGTGCACACCACTACAATTGTTTTGACATTATCGAGTATTATTAAGGTCAGGTACGACCGAGTCCTTATCAAGGCCGGTATAATATGACATAATATGATTTGCTCCACAAAGAGGCTGGATATCATATCATATGGCCCCATAGAGTGGCCCGGTTTTACTTACATGCATATATTCATGATTGTGTTGGTTGTGTACCCTCCGTGGCTTTCTTTTGAGTTTTAGGTTGATTCTATACATTTCCTCTGATATTACATCTTTTATTTATATGTTTACCTGTCTTACATAATCGGTACATCTTCCATATTGATGTCCCTTTCGTCGGAGGACATTATGTTTCATGCCCACGGTACAAATAGATAATTTGACGAGCCTCCACAGTAGGATCATTGTCCAACTTGAGTTGTAGCACTCCTCTTCTTTTGGAGTTGTTGTCTGAGTTTTAGTATGCATTTATGTACATATTACGGGTATGGCGGGGAATTGTCCCGAGCTGGTTATTTGTTGTATGACTCTTAGAAACTTGTAGACTAGTGGTTATGTATTGTCAGTTGGTATGGCCAAGTCGGCCTTCTTGTCAGTCTGATAGCACTATTGTCATGACCTTGTCAACTTTATGAGATATGTACACATGTTGATTTTGTTTTCACTTATTCAGGTTGTCATTTCTAGTTTTCTTATGATTGTCATTCTGATGCTTTGTCGGCCAAGATAATTATATGTTCACGTTATGATATCCAAGTGGTACGTTCGGGCTATTCAGGCGTCGGGTGTTGGCCACACCCTCCGAAACTGGGGTGTGACATATTTCTTGGTTTTCCATGACACTGGTGAATTTCTGTGGGAGATAAATCAATCAGTAAATGATTTTTGAGTCAACAGGCATCCGACCCAGTCCGAATCACATCATCCATACAATTAGAGATCACAGTCATTTATCATCATTATGCATTGTCCTGGGTTCTTCTTCAAGTAACATATCACACAGAGAGTCGCATTCTAGTGTGTTTTCTTATATTGGTGCATGAAATAGGATAGAACATGCACACAATATGACAATTCGGGTCGCATAAAATTGAGGTATATCAATCAACCAACCAAACACCGGTATGGCTCTATATCACTCAAAGTGGTTATTTCGGCCAATGCTAAATAATGATTCTGTTTAATGGGAGTATTGATTAGCTCCCAATAATCCGGACTCAGAGATTATATCCAGGACATACTTCCGTTGACAAAAAAATAACCCGATTGGTCTACGTGCAACTTCAACTCCCAGAAAATACTTCAGAAGGCCCAGATCCTTCATGTGAAAACAGGTGCGGAGATAGTCTTAAAATCATTCAATGGCACTATGGTCATTTCCTAAGATAATTAAGTCATCCACATAGACTAAGACGTTAAGCTGGATACCTCTCAGGTGCATAGTGAAGAGAGAATAATATGAGTATGACTGTTTTAACCCATATTTCATCAAAGTAATTGACAAGTTCGCAAACTAACACTTTGGAGCTTGCTTCAAACCATATAAAGATTTTCGGAGTCGACATACTTGCCCCGAGTTAGGAACACGAAATTCCGATGACAATTTCATATAAACTTCTTCTGTAAGATCGCTGTGTAAGAAAGAATTATGCAAATCCATCTGATGCAACTCTCAATTCCGCACAACCACAATGTTACTATCTTAGCAACCGAAGAAAAATGTTTTGTTGTAGTCAATTCTTTCCTCATGTTTATTTTCGAAGATGACCAAATGAGCGTTATATCGCTCGATTGTGCCGTCAGAGTTGTACTTGGTTTTTACACCAATCTACATCCTAGTGCTTTCTTCTCTTGTCGCAAAGTTTCTACTGTCCATGTTCTATTATCCTCCAATGTTTGGATCTCTTGTTGCATGGCTATTCTCCAATGTTCCTTTTTATTTCCTCCGATAAGGTTTTTGTGGTAATTGCTGCAAAGAAGCTTGGGTGTTGCGAGAAAAAATTATCACAAGATATATAGTTAGCTAACTGATAAGACACACTTGAGGATTGCTAAGAATCGGGTGAACGAGTTGATGTACTTTGTTTTCGGAATGGTTCAGTGACGTAGTCGCGTAACCAACCCAATTCATGCTTTTGTTGTTTACCTCCACCCAGTTGTTCGTCTCAGTGCATTTCGTTAGTCTGGATACCTTCTGACAATACTTCCTTATGTTTTCTCTATCCAGATCGACCTATGTCTGGTCTAAATCTAGTTGATTTATAGGTTTGGTATTCAGTGACCGTACTCCGTCCATCTGAATTTTATTCGTACCCATATTATTAGTCTTGACTTATTTGAAGTTGTGTTGGTTTCTTTCTCCCTACGTTTCATCCACGTTAACACAACTTTGTTCCGGAGATTCTCCTCCGTCCGGTATCACTTATATGTTGTCGATCAAGTCGCCCATCTTATAGCAAAAGGGAATTTGTTGTTCTCTAACTCATTTAATCTCCAACCCTTCTTTCTGTAGGGGTATCCCAAGAAGACACACCTACGACTCCGACTATCAAACTTGTCCTTTGTTCTTCCCTTTGTGTGTGCGTAGCATAGTGACTCTATCACCCTTAAGTGATCATACCGGGGCGCCTCCCCATACAAAATTTCATAGGGGTCTTTCCGGTTAAAATCGAAGACGATGTTTTATTGATTAAATACCTCATAGTCAAAACATATTTTCCCTATAATATGATCGGAAGATGACCCTGAAATCTCAATGTTCGCGCCACATTAAGAATGTGGTGTTGTTTTCTATTGACTCTTCCATTATGCTGAGGTGTCCCTGTGCAAGATGTTTGAAACATAACTCCATGTTCGAAGAAGTAAGACTTCATACATGTGAACTCAGTTCTGTTATCACTTCTAACTATCTTCACTTTTTTCTAGACTGCCTCTCCACCAAAGCGAGGAAATTCTTCAAGGTTCGGGACACTTCTTTTTTATCAACTAAGAGAAAAATACACCTAGCTCGCGAACGATCATCCACAATACTAAAAATAATGAAGCACCACAAGAGAAAGGGGTTCTATAATATAAATCACAATGAATCATCTCAAAAGTATCCGAAGTTATATTATCACTTAAAGAAAAAATACTTTTCACTTGTTTTGCCTGTTGACATACATCACATTCTTTATTTAATATATTACGACTCTCATTTAAGCCTAATGTTGTAATAGACTTGTTACTTGTGCTGAAGGATTGACACAACCGTTTGTGCCAAAGATCGAACCGATCAACTGTCTCTGCCTTCATAGCCCGCATCAGCGGCATATTCTGGAAATAGTAAAGTCTACCTAGACGCTCACCCTTTCCAATCAACTTCCTCGTGGTGGGTTCCAATATAGCACATATAATTATATTAAATGTTACATCACAATTAAAATAATCAACTAGTTGTGATACAGAAATTGAATTGCATGTCAAATATGGAACATAAAAACATTCTTCAATTATGTCGTGTCATTCAACCTGATTGTTTCTTCTTTAGTAGCCACCGAGCTACTTCGAATGGAAAGACCAATCGGGCACTTAGGAATGTCTCGCGTATTGCTCAGTTCCTCTGGATTAACTTTCTCATGGTTGGTAGCTCCGGAGTCTATAATTCAGGATGCGTTTCAGTCTTACTATCCATCTTCCCGTTCGGATTTATTTCTTGGGAATTCAACACGTGAATCACAATCTTCCGGATCTAATCGCTCAAATTGTGAGGTCTTGTCCTGCATGTGTTCACCTGTTTTCTCTCCACCTGAGTTTCTTCTTTAGCAACCACAACATTAGCCCGATAGTTGCCTCTTCCACAACCGGATCCCAATCCACCCTTCTATTGTTGTTGTTGCCCTCATCCCTTCCTCTGGGTTTTTCTTTTCCTTTTTTATTTCTCGGCCACCAATCCAGATAACCAATGACTTGAAAATACCCATCCACAATGTGTTCAGATCTTTTGCAACTGCCATGAAGCTTCACAATCTGAGCTGGCCTTGAATTGGAGAAGTTGTAGACCGGAATGCGGTCCACATAACGGAAGTGCGGACAACAGATTGGGTCGCACTTCAGGCTTCATAGTTTTCTATCTATTGTTAAAATCTACTGTGTTGCCTATCAGTCTTCGGTCCGCATCCTAGTTTTGCGGTCCACAGAAGTGGTCTTCTCAACACTTTTGTCCATTTTTCTGCACATTTTCTCACTTTTGGTGTCCCGGAGTGAAAATCCTACAAAAATTGACATTACATACGAAACATATACTATGAATGCATAAAGGACAATAATAATCCATGAAATTGGTATCAAATGTGCCGTAATTTCTCGGCACATCAACACGCCCAACTTAAACTATTGATTGTCCTCAAGCAACCTAAACATCACTAAGTTACTACTAATGACAAAATAAAGATGACTATGGTTGGTTCTACTTATGAGTTTACGAACATGTGTTTCATAATACCGATATCCCCTCATATTTTTAAAATAGAGTTTCAAGAGTGCATTCCTACAATCAATGAGCACATGAACATCAAGTCTCAATAGGTGTCTAAAATCTACTAGTGACTAGATAAGCGAAGACATTCAACTAGAAGAGCTTTCATTTCACAAGGTTCATGCAATTCATTGTGCCCT
The DNA here is from genome assembly GCA_029783415.1 of Anisodus acutangulus. Lineage (NCBI taxonomy): Eukaryota > Viridiplantae > Streptophyta > Magnoliopsida > Solanales > Solanaceae > Anisodus > Anisodus acutangulus. Next base: position 10,442,795 of record CM056500.1, read on the forward strand.
CACAATCAAGAAAAGTCCCACACTCACACAAGAAATTTATTTTTAAAACAGGGGACACAACAAGATCACTCACACTCTCAAGGAATGTCAAGTGTCACGAGTATTATGCCATACACTTTTCTTTATTTTAAGTCAATACTGCTCAAAGAGTGCTCGATTTCGGATCTCTTAGGGCTTTCTCAAGCTTGTAATGTAGACTAGGGACGGGTAGGATATTTATTTAGGTACAACTAACTTTTCCCTCCTTTTTGCACTACATCTCTTTCATTTATTTGCTCAATTCCTTCTTTTGCTTTCCAACTTCCTTTTCTCACCCCTTTTATTCAAGTATCTCCCCATTTATTCTATTCTTTTTGTGGTTCATTTTCTATTTTCTTTTCTAATGTTTTTGCATTTTATTTTCTTCTTTTTCTCACTTTTTTTAAGAACCACTCACGTCACAATCTTTTCCCTTCTTTTTTCTTGTATTCCACCCCAACTTAGGCTTTGGCATCAATTATCATTTTTCATGCATTCAAGGAGGAATTTAGTTCAAAAGATGGTTTATTTCAAAAAGGGTTTCGGTTTGTAATGTGGTAGCCACAAAAAAAGTTAAAAAGCTCAAAAGGGGACAACTAGTTCTCTCAACTCACGGGTAGGTCAAAGAAATCTTTAATCAAGAAGGTTCACTCTCATATGAAGGCCTAAGATCATTTCCTAACCAAACAACTCTAGTTTCACGGTGACAAACAAACGAGGCAAGTTCTAGATCATACAAGCAAATACAAAATAACAATCAAATCTTCACCACTCTATGCATATGAACTACAACAACCGCTATAATTTATACTATTTATTGAACACACGACTATCATCTCATGAGATTCAATCACAAGTAGACATAGAGTCACAAAATGAGGCATGCTTTCATAGAACAATCATTTAAAGTGTCACACTACTCTTATTTTCAAAATCCAATTTTCATGGGGTGTCACCAAAACGAAAAAGAGCTACACATGCTAGAAACTACATACAAGCACTAACTTAGTCAAGCTATTCTATCACTAGGCCATGGTTACTGAACATATACCCTTGAAAAAGAACCAGGCAAAGAAAAACCAAAGGGAATTAAACACATAAAACTAAACACATATATACAAGCTACTTATCAATTCATTTCCAAAAAACATACAAGGTATCCCACCCCCAACTTTAAAAACATATGTTGTCATTAATGCATAAAGAATATAAAGTATAATGACAAAAAGTTTGAGGGTCTCCTGAGGCGCACTAAGCGCCCTCCTAAGTTTGGCTCACGTTCGTGGCCTCTCATGGGGCATCAGTGCCCTATGACTGTGAAGCGAGGATGGGTGTTTCTGTATAGCCCATCATGGGCTCACTTTGTGGTGGTGGTGGACAAGTCTCTGGAGCCTATGGAGTGGTTCCCACAATGGGCGAAGGAGTAGGACCACTAATATCAACATTTGTATGTGGCTCCTGGTTCACTCCACTAGTGTCAATCATCGAGGTCTCCTTACGAGGCTGTGCCACCACCGCATCAAGAACTGCATGCTCTGTCAATAGCAGGTCTTCTTAAATTATCTCAGCTACTGCACAGGGCTTATCAAGCCCATCCTCATTCATCTCATTATTATTATCAACCTCTAACTGCCTCTACGAATCATTTGGAGTCTCACCAGCACCCTCTCTCTGACTCTCCAACCCGAGTTCACTCATCTGATGTGGCTCTATACTCTGTGGCTTAAACGGGATACCAGAAGGTCATCTATCTCAATAATCTTTAAACTCTCCACTTTCTTCTTCAAGCTATCTATGTCCGCCCAAAGTAGAGAAATGTCACCACCGTTATCGGCATCCACCCTCTGTACCCGGCCTATCAAGTGAACAAGTGCATCTCCATGCTCTTTTTACCTTTTCTGAACCATACCCAAGGCTATCGTGATCGGGGATAAGGCATTTCTAATTAACTCTGAGATGCTCTCATCAAGATGAGAGGGCTGAATATCAGCAATCCAGCAATCTGGCCCATCCTCACTATTTTGGCCCTTGATACAATGAGAATCGATCTCGTAGTAGCTGATGGTGCAGGAGGAGTAGGGGTTGCTGGAGTGGAAGTACATGCCGGTGTAGAAGTGTCGGCTGTGGAAGGAATGGATGAAGTGGGGTTGGCCGAAGTGGTGGCATGTGTCTTTGTCCGCTCAGATGTGGATCCCTCTAAATTAACCAACCTGAACGATGGAGAAGTGTCTACTGAGCCACTGGTGGTCTTCTTTTTCTTTCTTCTTTGATTTTCCTTAGCATGAACCCTCAAAATATCACATGTCAACAAGGGGTCGACAACATTATCAACCCGAGGCAACTCAGAAACCTTGGCTAGACGACACAACTTCGTAATCAAGCAAGGAAAAATGAATGAGGTTTTATCCTGTTGAGATTTCTTGACAAGCTCCTTCTCAATAACATCACCTACATCAATTTGGACCCAACTCATTATGCAAGCAATAAAAATAATCGTCTCTAACCGGATGTCCATTTCATTGTAGGATGGCTGCAAATAGCTAATCACAAAGCTTAGTCAAAACTTTGCCTCCGTGTTCCAAGTGTTCTTATATATCTTCTTGACCGCGGTGATCCATTCTGGTGTTCCATTTGTCATAATTACCATTGCCAAAGGGGCGCTCATCTAGCAAACTTATTTTGATCACGCTCGAGGCTAGAGACAATAGTGTTGGGGTGCTTTATTTTGTTTCCTAGCCCGACGGTCGCTTTGTGTGTCCGCAATGTCAACTTCACTAGGCTTTGGAGTATTAGCCGATCCGAAGTGGGCCTCAAAGATCTAGTCGCTTGTGCCAGCTCATTAATGGCAATACCATTCTGTGCTTGAGTTTTTTTTGGATCCATATCTGCAATCAAGAGACGTGATGAGTCTTGGACTATGGTATGAAAAACAAAATGAAATATTTGTGTTTTTCATAAATTAATTGCAAGAATAAAACACACAAAAGAAACAAGAAGTTATACTACAAATTGAAAAAGAAAGAAAAAATGTAGAAGTTGGAAACAACTTCAGTTATCGCAGACCTGGTCTGCGGGCTGCAGTCTACATAACTATTTCGTGGCCCACAAAAAGAATCGTAGAATTGCTTTTCAATTTGGTTCCTCCACTGGATATTTTTACGGACTGGGGTGCCCTTCTGCGGTCCGCAGAACCATTTTGTAGCTCGCAAAAGGGCGCCCAATCAGCGCATTTTGGGTTGATTTCAAGGATTTCTCCTCAATTTTCAAAACCTAGTGTTGCCACACTCATATCAGCATAATATACATACACACCACCCAATATATGCTTTCAATTGACGCTCGTAGGTACTCATACTTCACTACGACTTCAATTTAGATAATTTCAATAATCATAGGCATGTATATGCAATTTTTGCAATTACGATCAATTTACACACTTCCACACAAAGCAACAACCCCAATTCAACAATAATGCAATTAATCCCGAGCCCAATCCCTATATATCATCAATTTCACAAAATTCAAGCATGTACAAATTCTCATTCTTTGTGATTTCGAATAAAAAAGGGTCAATAGGGCAACAATGGAGAATCACACCATCTAAGGACTACATGGGCCATACACAAATACCACACAATCATCAACCCAACCCCACAAGTTAAAGTTCATGAATATTACATCATTTTTACCTATCATTGCTAGAAAAAGAGAAATGAGAGGCAAAATGTACCTTTCGTTCGACTGAGAGATGAGAGAAATTGAATGTGAGGTGAAGTGGACCTTGAGCGAGTAATTATAGTGTGCAATGGAGTGTACGGGTGAGAAGAGATGGAGTTTTTAAGTTTTGAATGCGATGGAGAAAGAGATAGAGAGAAATAATTAGGGCTGAAAAGCATTTTTTATACCATTTGTCCGAATTACGATCCGGATCGGGTCGCAGTTCCGGTATGCGGTCCGCAAAAACTAGACCCACTTACCTTTGCCCTAGGCTTAGCTAACCTGACACCCATTTTGCGATCGCAGAACCGGACTGTGGTCCGCACAAAGGTTGGTTTTTCCATAATCTTGCCTGAAAACTCCCAGGTACACTGTGTATTTCTGCAGACTGTGTTTGCGGTCTGCAAAAGAGGTCGCACAAATGATCTCTCTTCATTCTCCAATTTGTTAGCACATCTTCCATATTTCCTCCCCTTTTTGCTTGTGTTTCCAGATCCTACACACTCAACAAACTATCAAAACACACAAGTGAACAACAAAACAAAGAAAACAAAACTAAAGCTTTGGATTGCCTCTCATTAGCGCTTGATTTAACATCGCAGCACGACGATTGTTACCAAGTTTTTTCAAGGTTCATGGATGTTGATGATTGTATTCACTTTATGATCATCAGCACTTCCCAAGAAATGATTAACTCTTTGGTCGTTCACCTTGAAGAGGTGATCAACTTTGTTCTCCAATTCAATAGCACCATAAGGGAATACCTTCATCACTTTGAAAGGGCCGGACCATCTTGATTTTAACTTCTCGGGGAACAACTTGAGTCTAAAATTGTATAGCAAGACCAAGTCCCCGGGTGAAAATTCTAGCTTCAAAATTTTCGCAACCCAAATTACTAAGTCGTGCGAGCACCTACCTTTTCCCACCTCGGTAGGCGAACCATTCCCTTAATCAATAATTTAACACAATAAAGTAAATAAAGTGGAATAAATAGAAGTCTAATTCATATCATAAATATCAAGTGCGGGATACAACAACTACCCAAAAGATCTGGTCTAAATAGTACAAGAGCCTCTAAGTATACAACTGGAACAAAGATACAACCACAACCTGAATACAACTTCTATTTAGAATGAAAGTTAAACAGAAAATCTAGATGAACTCTACGAGACCCTTGAAGGCTAATCGAACCTCCCTGAAGTTCCTGCAACAACTCTACATCCGAAAAGGGTGTAGCAAGAGTAGTATCAGTACAAATACTATGTACTAGTAGATATCATAGACCGACAACAGTTAGCTAACATATGTACAAAAAGAAACTGAAAGATAGACATGCTCACAATCAAGTTCAAGTAATATCAAAGTTCAAGAATAACCGCTCAAGTACAGAAAGATCAGTAACCACATCATAGCCTATGGTGAAGCACCAAAAACCCAAGTCTGCCAAGTTTTTCGCAATTCCTCAGAACAATCACAACCACAAGTATAATTAACAAGTCTGAACCGTAGATGTAAAATGAGATGATTAGAATGAAGGATGAATAAATATGCAATACAGTGGCCACATGATCAATCTATACATACATGTTCCTGGCGGAATATATCATCGTCCCAGCAGTCATGACCCATGAGGGACCCGCGACGTCCATGTACCAGTTATTTCGTATCATACAACCTAGAATGACTCTTCTTCCAAATACCCTGCTAGCCACTCTGTATCACACAACATAGAGATAGCTACGCAATATAGTATATCATATGAATCATAAATACTCCCCTTCTCGTTTTTCACCGTCACGCCAATAACAAGATCACATTAATATATCATAAAATGAGATTGTATGCAATGCAATAATAATATCATGTATATCATATCAATTCCCAGTCGTGCCACACAAGGACACTTATCATAATATCAGTATCACATCAATTTTCTTCTTTTATACATGAGCAAGCCAAGATAGGTGAGATACAACTACATCACAATACGACATGGTATTTCATATAAGTCAAATAACTACAAAGAAGCATCAAGTCATACTTAGTCACAGTAACCGACCTAAGCATTCCATCCCAACTCCATACTTGAATGCTTACATATTTTCTCCAACAGAATCTAACTACACATACAATTTGCTAACCGAAGTCTAACCAGAAGGTAAGTCATAACCTACCTGGAGTGCCGAGCGGGAGTCACACAATCACATTTGTGCCTTGCCCTTCCGCGAATCACGATCATACTCGATTCTAGTATTATCGAAGTCTAAGTTAGAATAAGGAATTCACAATACCCATATCATTACACTAGTCTTTTGGATCCAAATTGAGTATGGGAATAAGGGGAAATAGGCATTATAGGGGTAAAACAATCATTTTAAAGGTGAACTATGAAATTCAACATACTAAGAGTCCAAATCCGACTAACCAATTGCTAAATCAACTCACAATTAGGCTAATTTCATCTTATAAACAAAGCCCCCAAATTTGGGTATGAACCATAGTTTCCAACATTCAAATTTATTAATAGAAATGGAAGATTTAAGCTTAACAAGTACTAAATAAAGATTCGCCATGCTTAAATTTACAAAATCCACCAATTAATTCTCACTTTTAAGTGTAACAAATCAACAAGCCCTAATTTGGTTGAACTATTCTTCCCCAATTAGATTCTAGGTCATGACCACTATTAAATTAATATAATGAAGCTAAGTAAAGGTAATACAAGGTTAAGAAAGGTTACCAGAAGAAGAAATCACTTATGGATGCTTGGAATCGCCCTAATGGTGTTTTGAAAGTATATTTTCGAAATGAGGAAAGATATGGTTTTAATGACACTTAAAAGCAATCTAGAATCCAGTCGTCCGCTATAGTGAATGCACACCCGCGGACTGAAGCTCGCCCTAACGAGTACACCATCAACCAGAAAAATCAAGTCTTATGGAATTTCAACCCGAAATCGGATAATCACCCAAGATCTTCCCGACACAAACCAAATATGTACACATATGTAAAAAAAATACTACGGACTCACTCGTGGACTCGAAATTTCCATCAGAGTTCTAATTTTATGAGTCAACCCTCCACGGGCTAAACTAGGTTTTAAACCAATAGCCAAAAATGCTCCCGAGGGCCTCAGAAACCGAATCAACTATCCCACCAAGTCATAAATGACCCTCCGGACCTCACAGAATCGAAGAAATTCTAAAAAGGGTCCATTCACACAAAAGTCAACTTTTGATCAATGCTTTCATATTTTAATGTTCTAATTTCACAACTTCTACTAGAATTTTCTGAAAGTTCCGGGAATCGAGTCTACAAGGGTAAAATGACCAAAATACACGAAACGATAGAACATGTCATTACAAAAATTCTCTTTTCATGGAGAAACTTCATTCTCTCCTTGTAAAGAATGGAACTTTCATAATTTTAAAGACATAACTCATCCATCTCGTTGAGTTGATCCACCCTTAACCGCGAAGTATTCTCCCAATCAATGTTGAGTTTCTTCAATTCCCATAGTGCCTTGTATTATACCTCTACTGGAAGATGCCATGCCTTTCCAAATACCAACTTGTACGGTGACATACCAATAGGAGACTCGTTCTATACGCCCATAAAATGTTATCTAGCTTTCTTGACCAATCCATCCTCATGAGATTCACAATTTTTGTCAAAATGCTCTTGATCTCCCGGTTGAAAACTTCCATTTGATCACTTGTTTGGGGTGGTAAGGAGTTGCCACCTTATGCTTTACCATATATTTCTCAAGAAGGGAAGCAAACACTCTATTGCAAAAGTGAGAGCCTTCATCACTTATGATAGCTCTAGGGGTCCTAAACAGAGTGAAAATGTTCTTTTTAAGGAACGTGGTGACACTATTCCCCTTATTATTTGGAAGGGATACAACTTCAACCAGCTTGGACACGTTGTGTAACACCATAAATCATGACCTAGGCAAAACACAGCACTCGGTGCCTATCTGCATGTGATCGAGCGAACCACATGACTTACTGATCAACATAGACATTAAAACATGTTATAGTACTGATTTAAAATATGTAAAACATATGCTAAAATATAGTCTAAAAATATATTGCGGAAATACTTTAAAAAATATGATAAGTCTGAACATTTGCATGATTGACATGACATGCTTAACTAGTCTATGAAACTTCTAGACATGAGTTTGATTGCAAAATTGTTTACTAGGACAGGGCCCTGATCTACCTCTATTATAAAATATAATCATGAAAATAGACATACTAACACCACAGATGAAATGAGGCTCACCAAATAACTAATACAGGTGAAGTCCTAGCGTGTAGCTCCATCATCCTTAAACTCAACACGTACACTGTGAAGTACAGGCCCCATACAAATGGACGTTAGTACATTTGAATTGTACTGTATGTAATGCAATTGAAAGAATAAGCAGGCACATGAAATAATTAGAACATGAAACTAAAACTATTTTTTAAGCATGAGCATGATCTGGCACGAGTATAAAACATGTGTAAAATCTGTAAAGTTGTGTATATGTATATATGTATATCTATGGGGAAAGCATTAGCATAATCGATAACATGAAACACAACTTGGGTACGTTGAGTCTGGTACCTGGCTCGACCAGCAGAGCAATCCCATACTTTACCGGGATATGAGACACAAACATGACATGAAATGATCCAATCTGCAATCTGAAAGTATCGTCCTCTGGCGGAACGACCCTTATCCTACAGTGGCATACGTAGTTTCAGGATATCTGAGCTTTTTTGGTTAACTATGCAACTCCCAAAAAACGTGTACTTGAAAATAGTGGCTTGTAAGCCCATGGGTTTTATAAAAGCAACTTATAAAGCATGGTTTGAAATCATATTTTACCATGTAAAATAGACATATCATATAACTTGTATAAATTATGAAAATCATGTATAAATTTATAGAACTAAGGAATAATGATCATAACTTGTAATTAAGAACTCATGGAATTCAAACATGTTTTCATGGATTTCGGACAGGTTCATGACAATCACAATAAGATATCATGAATGTAATTGACGAAGTCAAGATATAACATGGGATATAATTATACAAGCATATAGGGTCATCATGAAATTAAGTAAGAACCCTAGGTTATGGAAATTTATGGTTTCATGGATAACTGTGGTGTATGGGGAAAACTGATGTTCCCACACGTAGATATAAGCTCTACATACCTTTAATCGCTCATAGCAAACGAACTATGTTGATTTCTGACGAAGAATGCTCCAAACCCTAGCTTGAATCGCTTGCGAAGGAATTCATTATTAATCTTATGTTTTAGTTAGAGAATCATATTACTAATCATGATTTAATGCTAGAGTTACTAAGGAATCATTAGGAGCGAACTTACCTTATTGTGGGAGGTCGAGAGGAGAGAAAAATGCTCTTGAGAGGGTTTTCTAAGAGGTTGGATGAGTTGGTGAATGATTTTTAGAATTAGTGTTATATTTAAATAATGGGCATTTTGGACCCCCTGTCTCACTGAGCGAGGTAATGTCTTACCATGGGTTTCGCCAGGCGAGCTCCCTTGTCTGTTTTACACATAGATGATTTTTTGACAAAACATGCATTTTGGACGTACCACTTCACTGGGCAAGATCTATAGTGAGGTGTTGTATCGCTCTGGGCTTCGCCGGGCGAGCCCCTCTGTCCATTTTACACTTCGATGAATTTTCACAGTTTTCGATGGTACTGATGGTGTCTCGATACAATAGTCATATCTCCTAGCATAGAGCTTCGTTAGAGCTCTACCATATATGGATGGAAAGGTATTTCAAAGGGATACAACTTTCATAAAGGAAGTTTTCCAAAATTCCTCATAGAAGTTTCCTAATGTTAGTCTAAAGTGAGGCCTTGTGCAAACTCACTTGAAAATATGGACTGTAGAGTAGCTTCCAACTATACTTTGCCCAAAGACTCTTCTTATAACTTGATTAGTTTTTAAAATCCTTCCTAAACTCCTCATCTTGGTTTCATTATGTTCCTATCATACATGTCAAACCATAGCCCAAAGTTACGAGGTGTTACACGTTGTCATTTTCCAAAAGGATATATTTGTTACCATAAGAACTCACAAACGGCCCCATGAAGTCGATTCCAAAAAAGTAAAACAACTCCACCTCAAAGATAGGAGTCATAGGCAACTAATGACTTCGAGAGATATTACCTTCCCTTTGACATTAATCACAATGCTTCACAAACTCATGGGAATCTTTGTAGATTATTGGCCAATAAAAACCACTTTGAAGAATTTTGGAGGCCATGCGTTGACTAGCATGATGACTCCCAACCGGTGAAGTATGGCATGCTTCCATAATGGGAAAGGTTGCAACTTCGGGCACACATCTTCGAATTATATTATCGACACAAATCCGGAAGAGATAAGGTTCATCCCAATAGTAATGTCGGGAGTCTCTCAAGAATTTCTTCTTTTGATGGAAATTTAGATGATCCGGCATGATTCCACTTACCAAATTTGGCCTTCTGGCCTCTTCAATTCTTGACAAATGGTCCGCTACTTGGTTCTCACAACCCTTTCGATCATTTATCTTTAAATCAAACCGTTGTAGAAGGAGTAATCACCTAATCAAGCGTGGATTCACATCCTTATTTGCCATTAAGTATCAGAAGGCTGTGTGATCGGAATATACTACCACCTTGGAACCCCATAGGTAGGATCAGAACTTCTCAAACGAAAGACGATGGCTAACAACTTTTGCTCCATAACTGTGTAGTTTCTTTGAGATTTGTTGAGCGATCTACTAGCATTGTAAATCGTGTGAAGAATTTTGCCATGTCTTTGGCCTAGCATGGCTCCAATCGCTACGCCATTTGCATCACACATCAACTCAAATGGAGAATTCCAATTTGGAGTAACGATGATTGGGGCCGAAACCAACTTTTCTTTTAAATCCTCAAATACTTTGAGACATGCTTCATTGAACTCAAACTTAGCATCTTTCTCTAGGAGCTTACACATCGGGCTAGTGATTTAAGAAAAGTCTTTGATGAATCTTCTATAAAACCCGGCGCGTTCAAGAAACTTCGAATACCCTTGACGGTTGTTGGAGAAGGTAACTTGGCTATCACTTCAATTTTGGCCTTATCCACTTCAATACCTTCTTGGGAAATTTTGTGACCAAGGACTATACCTTTCGTGACCATGAAATGACATTTCTCCCAATTCAAGATCAAGTTGGTCTCTTCACATCTTTTCAACACTTGAGAAAGATTATCCAAATAACTTTCAAAGGACTCCTCAACCACATAGAAGTCATACATGAATATCTCCATAAGATCTTTAACCAAATCATTGAAAATGGCCATCATGCAATGTTGGAATGTGGCAGGAGCATTACAAAGACCAAACGACATCTTTCGAAAAGAAAATTTACCATATGGGCAAGTGAATATTGTCTTTTCTATTTGAATTTGATTGTATCTCGAGCACCTGTCCAAGAAGCAATACTAAGCTTTTCCTGCCAACCTATCAAACATTTGATCAATGAAAGGTGGGGGGAATTGTCCTTCTTTGTAGCACTATTTAGCTTCCGATAATCCATGCAAACCTTCAATCCAGTTATCGTCCTCATACGTATCAACTCATTTTTATCATTAGGGACCACCGTGATCCCTCCTTTATTTGGCACACATTGCACGAGGCATACCCATTCACTATCAGAAATGGGATACAAAACCCCGACATCTAACCACTTAATAATTTATTTCTTGATAACTTTTTGCATTGAGGGATTTAACCTCTTTTGATGTTCAACACTCGGGGAACTATTCTCTTCAAGATGAATTCAATGAGTACACACACCCAGACTTATCCCTCGGATGTCCATAATAATCTACCTGATTGCTCTTTTACAAGTTCTCAAGATAGATAATAGAGCTTCCAATTGACTTTTATTGAGCTTTGATGAGATAATAACTGGCAAAAAGTCATTTGTCTCAAGGAACTTATACTCCAAATGACTTGGAAGTGTCTTGAGTTCAAGAGTTGACAGTTCCTCAATAGAAGGCTTGAGATGAGGGACTCCATGATTTTTCAAGTCCAAGGCCAATGGCTTAGGAGCATAAGAATAGGAATCTTGGTCCTCAAGTGCAAGCACAGTCTCTGCAATCCCCTAAACTACCTCATCATCACTATTCAACAACACTGTCATCAAAGCCCATTTAATGACATCAATATCGACATTCAACTCTACCTCGTCATCAACCACATCAATCACTGAAATCATCATCATATCCATAGATTGCTTCATGAATTTGAACACATGAAAGGTAACTTCATCATTCATACGAAACTTTAATTCTCCACTCTCCACATCACAAATTTCTCTCCCCGCAGCTAAGAATGGTTATTTCAAGATTATGGAAACTTCATAGTCAACCGCACAATCCAATATCACGAAGTCGGTGGGGAAAATGAACTTATCAACCTTCACAAGTACATCATATATGATCATTATTGGTCTCTTCACCGTCTTATCCTCCATGAGCAACTGCGTGCTTGTAGGTCGGGGATCGCCCAAACCTAGTTTCTTGAAGATAGTAAATGACATCAAATTAATGCTTGCTCCAAGGCCACAAAGTGCCTTTACGAATTAATACACTTCAATGATGCACGAAATAATGAAAGCATTGGGATCATCGTACTTCTTCATAATAGATCTAGAAACAATGGCCCTACATTGGTGCGTAACATCCACCATCTCAAAACTCACCCTTCTATTTTTCGTTATCAAATCCTTCATAAACTTGGCATACCCCGACATTTATTCCAAGGATTCAACAAATGGAATGTTAACCGATAGTTGCTTTAGCATCTCTAAGAACTTGTTGAATTTGCCATCTTCAATCCTCTTAGGAAATCTTTGTGGAAAGGGAGGGGGAGGCCTTGGAATAGGCTTTAAGGCTTTTGGAGCCTCCTCTTCTTTGCCATTCTCTTCCTCTTTTTCAATCACATTTTCTTCAATCAAGACAAAACCATCCAATATCTTGTCATCACTCTTCTTTGGCTTTTCAACCTCAACCAATCTTTCATCTACCACATATGTTGGCATCATTGACTCTCATAACACATCTCCACTCCTTGTGGAAATTGCTAGAGAATGTGACACCCCTCCCCCTTCATTTTTTGGATTTACCACCGTATCACTAGGAAGGGTCCCATTTTGCCTTGGGTTGAGTGGATAGGCAATTTGCCCCAATCAACTTTCTAGTTGCTTGATAGATGTTGAACGAGAGGATACAAGATTGTTGAGCATCTTCATGTTGGACTCGGACTTGTGTTAATTTCTCAATACCTTTGATAACATTTCTTTAAGCTTTGAACTAGCAGGATCGCTAGTAGACTCACAGTTTTGGTAAGAAGAAGGTTGGGTAGGTTGTTAGTATGCTTGCCCTCTAGGTGGAACATAAGGGTTGGAGCTTCGATCTTAAATATCCATTATTGTTATCCCTCTGATTTCCTTCATTAATCTCTCTCCAATTTGGGTTGCCTTGGTAATTTTTCAATCTTGATTCCCGCCTTGATTAGTAGATCACCATGGTTGGCTCAATCCTTCGTAATTAGAGCGGAAACCACCCACCCCCTTGCACGTCCACATAACTTAACTGCGGTCCGTAAAAGGGCCCTGAAGCTTTGCATTCTGAGCTGGACTTGAATTGGACCAGTGGTTTGCAGACTGAAATACGATTCACAAAATAGTAGTGCAGACTGTAGATTGGGTCGCACTTCGGGGCTCCGGAGTCTTCTATCTACTGTTAAAATTTGCGATGTTGCCTACCATTCTGCGATCCGCAGTCTAGTTTTGCGGTCCACATAAGTGGTCTTCTCAATACTTCTTTCTTTTTTCTGCACTTGTGTTCATGTTTCAGCACATTTTCACACTTTTGGTGTCCCGAAGCAAAAATTCTACAAAAAATGAAATTACATAAGAAACATATACTATGAATGCATAAAGGACAACAATAATCCATGAAATGGTATCAAATGTGTCGTAATTTCTCGGCACATCATTGATATGAGTCTTCTTATTCAATATTATATTATGCATAAAATAATACATAAGGTGAGCATTTTTTACTACTAACTTTCACATGTTGCATTAGTTATGCGAGGATTGTTTTTTTCTTATGCGGCCAACTAAATAATAAATTAGTCATGCATTTTTTAGTTTCTCCAACTAAATATTATATCAATTTTATGGAGGATTTTGAGACTATTTTTCTAATATAGCCAGCCAAACGACCCCTAAATGGTATTCTCTAACCACATTTAGCCATTCAAATTTTATTTATGTCCTCAATCTCTATATAAAATCAAACGAAAACATTTAACACTCAACTAAATTTAAGAACCAAAGTAAGAAAATAAGTTCCTGATAAAATAAAAATCTAAGCAATAGCATTATATAAAAATATTTAGAAAAAAAAAACATAGCATTATCCATAAACCTCAAGATATGGAATCAATTGGCAATCTGTAAACTACTATGGGCTCTAAGTCAACAGAAGGAAAAACTATGGATCACTTGGGTACATACATATTATATAAAAAATCAAGACTGACTTACCATGGAAGCACCCAAACAGGCTTCTTGGATGGTATGAAAATTTTTTAACATGAGGAAATATTGGCCAACACTAGCAAACCAACATCAAGTACTGAATAGTGGGTGGCAAATTTCAGATCAAAGTAGCATACAAACTCTTACGAGGGGAGGCCACAACTGTTTCATGGAGAGGTTTAGTGTGCCAAAATGTTGCTTGTCCTAAACATACCTGTTAAATATACACAATATACACACAATATACATGTGTATATTGTGTATATTTGGCTCTCGTGGCTCTCGGATTTCCCCTTTTGTACCGTGTAGTTTAGGTAGTATTTAGTATCCTAGTTTAGGTAATGTTGTAATGTAATTAGTATTGTACACTTACCATAATATTTGTATTACCATAAATGTATATTTAGTATCCAAGTAGAATAAGATTTTAGGAGTAGAATAGGAATAAGATTCTCCTATTATGGAAATATGTAACTTGTATATATAGTTTTTCACATCCCGCCCCACATCCCGTCCTGTCCCACATCCCGTCCTGTCCCACATCCCGCCGGAATAGGGACAGGAATTTGGGGGGACGGGTCAGGCCGGGTTGCGAGATTTGAGGGATTTTTTTAGACACTTAATTAAAAAAAAATTAAACACTCAAATAATTGAATAAGATAGTGAATAAAAACATCCCAAGGCTGTTTTTGTGCCTCTTATATTATTTAATAGAAATATGATTTTTTTTTTGCAACTTTGTTTCGTAGTTCAAAGTTGCAAATCACATAGTAAAATTGCCATTAAAAATTACATATGCAACCATACTTTTTCTAATTTCTTCACAATCTCTTGAGGATCTTCTATCGGAATTGGAAGTTTTTGGTCAAATTGTTCGACGTCGCTTCTTGCTCCCTCGGTAAGATTTCGTTGTAGTTGTAGTCGCCTTCTTCGTTGATCTCTGGTTGACCGCACCTCTTACGCTCCGCTCTAATCCAATCTCTGAATAAAGCTGCAATCTCCAAGCTGTCTCCCGCCAATGAGTGTCTATGCTCTCATATTTGAAACCTTCCAGCAGAAAAAGCACTTTCCGAAGATGTTGATGACGCTTGAATATTCAACACATCTCGAGCCATCTTTGCTAGTGTCGGAAATGTCTTCTCATTCTCCCTCTAGTATCTCAGTAAGTCTTCACGTCCATCTTCATTGACAATTGTTTCGTACGGTACAACACCCTACAGGACATAAACATCAAACTCGCTAATTTGTGAAGAAGTTGAACCACTATACATTCTATTTCTAAGGCCTTGAATACTTGAGGCAGAAACAACATGTCTTTTATAAGGTTGCAACGAAGTAGAAGAAGATGGTACAAAAGCCGGTTGATTATTTGCACTTTGTTCTTGATAATATATATATATATATTTTTGCATTAAGTGTGTATGCTAGATATAACCTCTTATTTAGTTGGTTCTTTATTTGAGTCTGTTGGATTTGGAGATGGAAGTATTTCTATACTTTCATAAATTGTTTCAACAAGTGCTTTACAAATTTTACATCTAGCTTGTTCATTATCAATGTCCCTATCAAAAAAATCTCATGCATGTGATTTTAATTTTTGTTGTCTTAGGCCTCGACTCATACTAGGGGGGATATGATGCATTTCAGTTTGAGTTTCAGGCTGAGACTCAGTCTGAGCTTGAGGTGGAGGTGCATTAGTGGGTGTGTTATCTACAATTATTGTCTAATTTATTTTCAAAATTAAAGTCTGGTTCAGTTGCAGAATATACTTCATGATCTAATGGTATATTAATATCATTAAAAATCAGTTTCATATATATGAGTGAAATCATAGGGACTAGGAATATGATTATTAGAAAATGCACCCTTACCCCGTTACCCTTAGTAACTCTACCAGAAATAAAACGTCAAATTCGTTCCATTATAATTATGCAAATAAATAATTAAAGATAATGAAATTAAGTACGATAATTAAAATGAAGTAACAATAATAATTTAAAGAAGGAATGTATGTACCAAATGCCGATGTAACGTCGACGTGTAATCGAGGTTGAAAATTGAAATTTTACTCGATGAATGATCCTCAAGCTAGTTGCCAACTTCACTCTCAATTTTTAAACTTTTATATAAATAAGCAAATAAAATAAAATATTTAGTAGACAATGTAGACTTGTAGATAGATACATAGAGAAATTAGAGAGATGATAGGAAGATTTGTGAGAAAAATAAAGAGGAAAATGATGTATTTATAATAGGGTTAAAGTGTAAATATACTAACTTACAACAACAACAACATACCCAGTGAAATCCCACAACGTGGGGTCTGGGATGTAAATATACTAACTTAGGGGTTAAAATAAATATTAAGGGGTAGGGGTTTTAAGGGGGGGGGGGGCAAATGACCGTTATAGACGTTTTACAACTGCCAAAACTTAAATTTGACTATTGTGCAACAACTATTTTTGCAAGGGGGGTCGGGACGGGGCGGGATGAGCCCTAGTCCCATCCCGAGTTCGAACCCCGCTATAATTTTTTTAAGGGGGATCGGGGCAGGACGGGGCTGTAAGCTGGACGGATCAGATCGGGATCGAGCCAACCCGATCCACTGGACAACCCTAGGTTTAATAATATTTTTATTGTTTGGTTTGACTAAATGACAGTACTATATAATAACATGTAAGTTTACTAAAATATTCTTAACTCTTAATTACAAATTAGTTAATTAAGTGACGGTGGGGTGGTAGAGGAGTGTGTGGTGGTGGGGTGGGGGCGGTGACAAGGGATTGTGGATAAATGAAATAAGAAATCACACAAAAATTGTGGATAAATGAAATAAAAAATCACACAAAAATTATTAAATTCGTGATTATAAAAATTAATTTTTTCATAATTATATAACCACTAAATTATAATGATTTTAGTGCAGCACAAATACAAATATCCATGAAAAGTATGCAATAATGAACCACGGGAACGACCAATAATAAAAAGGAAAATAGAAAAGGTTAACTCAGCTCCACATGGTTTCCCAGAGAAGTCTGGAAGTGTAATTTGGTTGAAATTCAACTGCTTCATTCTCTCTATAAATGTAAGTGAATCTTAAGGATTTGGGACTTTTTCTCATTATATTTCAGAATCTCTTGAAAACACAGTCGATTTTTCATCAACACGAAGCGGTTGTAATTCAGCTCTCAGGTGATCGATCCTTTTATCTGGTAAGCGATTATGATTATCTTTGTTTTACTGATTCTTATGCTTGTTATCTTTTCTAGGGTTTAATATCGTGTTCGAATAGATTTATTGGAGAATTTTGTTTGACTGTATTCAATTATATAATACTGTCTCTGTTCCAATTTATACTATACTTTTAGCTTCTCGAGATTTAGACTGTATGAACTTTGACTGAACATTTTAAGATTGTATTTTTTCACCTAATTTTATGAGAAAACTTGTAACTTATATACTACTACATTTCATCACGTAGTTTTCAAATATATAAATTTTAATATTAAATGTTGAGTTAATCTAATATACAATTTTGCTTCAAAGTTTAGTCAAAATAGTTGAATCAATCAAATTCAATTTTCTCGTTCTACCTCGGAGTATCCATTCACTCAAAACTGTTCGGCTAGGTTTTGAAGAAGGGACTTATTGAACTAAGGAACTGAACTAATGGACGAGGAGGAATAATAAGTCAATCTTGGTCGGAATCAAAAGTGGGGAAACTGACCACATGATCGGAAATAGGCATAACCCTAAAACAAGATTCACTCATAAATTTGGACGGAGGAGTAACTACTAAGTTTATATATTCATAATTTATCATCAATTATGTCTTGTAAATATTTTAAGCTATTAAATTCATGTTAACTTATAATGAAACCAAAAACAAAATGGTTAACCAAAATCAGCAATTTTTTTATTAGCATTAATAAATAATTAGATGGAGAACAATAAAAGGTATAGGAAGAAAAGGGTAGCAGAAAACGAACCAGAAATAATGTAATGATCACAGCACATCAAATCGGTAATTACATAAAATGGCGCTTTTCCTTGTTATATAACAATTGATTTAACCATATAATACAATAAAATTTAAGTAACAACGAAAACAAACTTTGTATTTAGAATACAAGGTAGAATTCTTGAACATTGAATTCAGTTGGAATTAAGCTATATGTGTCAATTTCTTATTTACTGGTATTTGTATATTACACACATTAGGTTATTTACTACTATATGCAAGCTTATGAGTTTGGAGTTTTATTAATGCAAACTGTGTTAGAAAAGTTTCTATCTGAAAATGCCAGAATGCTGGATTTTTTTGCGAACCTGTATAAAGCTAACTGCCGAGGGTCTATTGGAAACAATATTTCTACCTCCCAAGGTAGGGGGTAAGGTCTGCGCACACTCTACCCTCCCCAGATTCCACTTTGTGGGATTCCACTGGGTATGTTGTTGTTGTTGTATAAAGCTAACTGTAAAAGTTGTTACTTTTTCACCTGTATAGATTGATGATGAAAAACTTCCTTATCATTGAAACTTGAACGTTGAATTGGCATTTTATTATTAATTGTGAAGTTGCTTCTTGTTGCTATAACCTGTGTACATTGATGATCTTTTTTCTTCTTAATCGGCATCGTTTTGGTTAATGATTATTTGTTGGGTTGTGATTGTTTTTTGAAACATTAACTAGAATAGCTGTCCATATTAGCTATAAACTTAAAATAACCCTATTCTTTCTTTATTCCTCATACCAACCCCACTCCAAATTCCGTATACACTTTATAGCCATAATTCCTATGTTCACCAAAAAGAAACCCTAGCAGCCGTTATTCTTATATCGTTTTCTCTATCTTTGCCTCTCCATGGCTTCTTCTCCAGCAAAAATGGCAACTTATGGTAACCCCGTTCATTGTTTTTATTTTCTTTTTTCTATCTCTTGTGTTTATCTTCTCGATCTCTATCTTTCTTTACTCCTCGTCTTCTTAAAAAAATCAATTTTAATCCAATTTTCCCTAAATTCTCATTAAAAAAACTGATTATTTTCTTTCTATAATCTGGTAAAACGATGGTTGAAGATGAAGGTAAAGTTGAATAGTGAAGAGTTGAAGGTAGTGGCTATGGTGGGGTCAGGCGACAGTGATTTGTTAGAAGTTTATTGGCTGTGTTGTCCTCTTCTTTTTCTTTTTTTTTTTCCTGTTTTTTTAAATTATGTAAAATTAATGTATCGCCCCAGTATAATGAGTATATAATGTCCGATGAATTACCGACGAAAGCTCCGATATCATTGCCATTGTATATTTAATGTGTAATCATTGTATATATATGTATAATCGGCGGCGTATATGTATCGCCTGTGTAATGAGTATATCATTACCTGATGAATTTACCGACGACAACTCCGATGATCTAGCCAAGTGTATATCTAATATATAATCATTGTATAATATATATATATATATATATATATATATATATATATATATATATATATATATATATATATATATTTATTATACACATATTATCCTATGATTATACATCAAGTATATACTCAATGTATAATAAAGTGAAGAAAGAGAGGGGTCTCCCAAGTGTAATTACAATGTATATACAAGTGAAAAGTGTTTGATGTCATAAAATACGCTTATTCATGTTAAGAGCTAAATTCGTGTTTTGCAGTTTCTCGCCCAACTTTTTTGAATTTTAGATAGGAATTGTTCTGGGATGGATTGATTTCACTCTTTAATGGGATGATTTGATTATGAAAGTTGAATTTTGGGGGCAATAAATGGTTTTGAGTTGCCTCTTCATATCTGTTAGTTTGGTCGGTGTTTATTTAATGTGTTCTTGTTCATCTCTGTGTATATATGTTAGGTTAGGATTTGTATGGCTATTTTGAGTAAATGGTATTTTACGGCTAGGGAAGTGGGAAAAGAAAGAAGCGGACGGCTAAATATGTTTTTTCCCTTGGTTTTTCCTTATGATGCTTGTTATATGGAGTACTGTTGTGATTACATGTGGTTTTTCATTTGCTCGTATTCAGGTCGCCGTTACATACGCCGTCGTTCTAGGATGGCAATGAGCCAACTGAAGATTATTGAGTTGGAGGAAGGATGGGAGTTTATGCAGAAGGGAATCACGAAGCTGAAGAAAATTTTAGAAGGACAACAAGATTCTTTCAGCTCTGAAGAATACATGATGCTCTACACGTATCCTTAGCAATTTGCGTTTGAAGTTTGTCTTTATATAAACATATTAGTAAATGTATATATACACATTATTTTTATTTTATTTTTACAATATGGTATAAACCCTTTGCTCTCATGGTGTCTTAAACTCCTAACATCTTGGTTATAAGTGAAGTGATCTTGTCATGGGAGGAAGTTTCTCCTTAATTTGAAGTGTAGAACTATATATAACATGTGTACACAAAAGCCCCCAAATGATTACTCGCAGCATTTGTATGAGAAGTACAAGGAAGCATTTGAAGAATACATCAATTCTACTGTAAGGAGCATTGGCTTTCTTGTCATGATAATTAGGTGTTGAAAGTTTATTAGCTGATGGTTACCTTTGTGATGGGTCAAACATATTTACTTTTCGTGCAATTAGCGGACTTGTTGGACGAGTTGTACTTTTAATTAGGCAATTAATGAATAGAACTTAGAGTTTGGTCAGGAAAATTTTGGTGTTATTGTTTATGGCTTACACATGATTGTTTTAAGCCCATTTTTTGGCTTAGATATCCTCATTATGCTTGATTTAAGCCTTAATGGTGGGTGTATGTTCATCTGGGGTGGCTGTTTTGAGAACACTAACATTGCTTCATCTAATTTGAAAACAGTACATATGGATAAATTGGAGTTCCACTATGCTGTGAAATTAATTCTACTAGCTTTGCTATTGTTGTTCAATTTTATAATTTGTTTTTTCCTTTATTAGGTTCTGCCTGCTTTAAGAGAGAAGCACGATGAGTTTATGTTGAGGGAGTTTGTGAAAAGATGGGTGAATCATAAACTTATGGTCAGGTGGCTCTCACGGTTCTTCCATTATCTCGACCGATATTTTATTGCCCGAAGGTCTCTACCTGCACTTAACGACGTTGGTCTGACATGCTTTCGTGATCTGGTTTGTTTCTTGCACCTCCTATGTAATTATTGGCAACATAATTGTTTTTTTTGTGGGATATAAGCTCTGTTCATATCTTTGTTGGGTAAGAAACTTATTTCTGTTTTTTGTTGACAATAGGTTTATCAGGAGTTGAATGGTAAAGCTAGTGATGCAATTATTGTGTTGGCAAGTACCATATCCTCTTATTTTTGTTTTTCGTTTCTTCCTACTTTCAGTTCAGTTGATCCCAACTCTTGCAAACTATTTGCTAGTTATGAGGGTCTGATGAAGAGTCCTTTGTATTAGATTGATCAAGAACGCGAGGCTGAGCAGATTGACAGAGCTTTGTTGAAGAACGTGCTTGATATATTTGTTGGAATTGGAATGGGGGAAATGGAGTATTATGAGAATGACTTTGAAGATGCAATGCTTAAAGATACTGCAGCTTATTATTCTCGGAAAGCTTCAAGTTGGATCGTGGAAGATTCTTGTCCGGATTATATGTTGAAGGTACAATTCATTTTCACAATTTCTTGAGTTCGTAAATGGTTTGGTTATTGCCTTAAGTTGCCACAGTAAATTGTGATACACGTGCTTTGCTAACACAGGCAGAGGAGTGCTTGAAGAAAGAGAAGGATAGAGTGTCTCATTATCTCCATGTTAGTAGTGAGACAAAACTTCTAGAGGTCAGTTTTGGAATTTACTTAGAAACTTAAACTTTTTGTTCCAAAGAATGGTCTTTTAGAATTTGAGCATAGAAAGATACTTTACGATTTTGTGTTATGCGTGTTTCATAATGGTGATTTAACTGTTACATGTCTGTGCAACTGATACTTTTTTAAGTTCTCAAATATTTATTCTAAAACCAGGAAGTTTAAAGGGGTTACCTCCTAGGCTTTTATGCATTTCTATTGTTGGCTGCCATATCCTTGATTGTATAAGGTTGCGTTTCCATTGCTTGCTCTCTTCTAATAAATTATTCAACCTGTCAAAAAGTTGTTGTCAATTTATTTCCGTTCAAGGGGGAAAGAGTTATCGACCTCCACTTTGGTTGAGTACCTTCCCACCTGTGTTCGAGTTATAAATAAAAATTAAAGGAAAAGTGTAAGTTCCTAATAATGATGAACGTTATCCTATTTAGCTAGCTTAATAAAGGAATAAGTTTTGCCGCACATAGGTCCTCGAATGCCTTTTTCCGAATTTTGGCTTTGCCTCCACTTACCAAATTATTCGTTTGTCTCTTTCTTTTGGATTAATTAGCAGAATATACTTGACATAAATACATTAAAAGAATAAGTTTCTACTAATATCTCATCTCCTAAATTAGATTATATGAACGCAATGTGCAATTGTCAAGTGTCCTTTGGTAAGTACTTGAAGAATTATAATAATGGTGGATAATATATATCCACAAGCATTTGTAGAATATTTACTTACATTTTTGTGCATAAATGTTATAGAAAGAGTATTGGATTCAAGGGTAAAAAGGTCGTTCATAGTTATATGGTTATTTTGGTCAGCCG
Source organism: Anisodus acutangulus (assembly GCA_029783415.1). Taxonomy (NCBI): domain Eukaryota; kingdom Viridiplantae; phylum Streptophyta; class Magnoliopsida; order Solanales; family Solanaceae; genus Anisodus; species Anisodus acutangulus. The sequence goes on from CM056500.1 coordinate 10,465,791, forward strand.
ACTTTTTACTTTAAATATTTCCACTTTTTTATAATAATAAATAGCAGTGGACTGTGACTATTTGCAGTCAATTTTTATTTCTGAATAGGGTCTATATCTTAAATAGACCCTGCAAGGATACACACATAAATCCAAAAAAAAAAACAAGAGTTGACTGACTATTCAAATTCAATTTCAATTTTGAATATGGTCTTAACTCTTATATAGAACCATTAATTGTAACTCTTCAAATTCATTAGCAAAGAATTAAGTGTGATTAATTTAGTGGTTTGTAAAGGAATAATATAACTTTCAAAGGGCGTAAAGGCCTTTCAGCTTTTTATGGACATTTTGGTCTTTCAACTTTTACTTTGAGTTTCCCGCTCTTATAATTATTAGTGTAATAGATAATAGATAGATTAGTCAGCTTCCAGCCAAATTTTAAGTGCTATATTAGATAAGCGCATCTTCTCTGTCTGAGTGAAAACATACTGAGTATGTGGTGATTGGTCATTATATTTTTAATTTTGTTCAGGGAAATAAAACATGAAAAGCGAAGTTGACAATTTCTTATTTCTATTGTACAGTTATTATTTATTTCATTGCTCTGAAGTATTTGCACGATATATACTTGATTTTGAATGCTGAAAGTTCAGACTTCCTGTATGTTAACAATATTGCTTTAGTTAGATTTGTTTTCAATGCTGACACCAAATTTATGCTGCAGAAAGTGCAAAATGAATTATTGGTTGTATATACCAATCAGTTACTGGAGAAGGAACATTCTGGATGCCGAGCATTGCTTAGAGATGATAAGGTATTGATTCTTTTTTTTTTGCTTTTCACCATTAGCTTTCGGGAAGTTTCGATGTATTTTACTTTGTTATTTGATGTTGTTCTCTTTTGCCCTTTTTGCCCCACTCTCTTTTGTACACTCAGGTGGAGGATTTATCTCGAATGTATATGCTATTTCACAGAATTCCTAAGGGATTGGAACCTGTTTCAAATATGTTTAAACAGGTATTTTTGTTTCGTATGCCAATTACCGAGCAACAAAAAAATTATTTATTTAGTTTTGTAAGTTTGGCTAAACATCTGTTTACAATATGTCTTTTGCAGCATGTCATTGCTGAAGGCATGGTATTGGTGCAACAGGCTGAAGATACGACAAGTAACAAGGTAAATTGTCCATCTTCTTGTTTCATATTTTTAATGGTTTTATACTTAAAAATGATGATTATCTGCTAATTGTATGCGAGTATAAGGTCCTTTTAAATTGTGAATAGGAAAAAACAGCGGGGTAGGCTGGGTGGAATGTGTGATACACCATTAGAGAACAAAACTTTTGATTGGAGTTGAAAACATTTGTAGAAATAAGTACATATATATATATATATATATATATATATATGAAGTTTCTTTGCAGCCTCGCTGTCCCTATGTTTCAAGAAATTTTTGTTCCTGATAATAAATTTACTAGTGTTTCTATCTGAAGTGTTGAAAATGTGTGTGCTTGCGCAGGCCGAAAGTTCGGGCTCAGGAGAGCAGGTAAAACTATTTTCCTATATTTTGATTTCATCTTTCATGTAGTGTTAATTTGTGTAACCGTGAATTCATCCCTTTCCACAGGTTTTTGTTAGAAAGTTGATTGAACTTCACGATAAGTATATGGCTTATGTTACGGACTGTTTTGCTAATAACTCTCTCTTTCATAAGGTATATTCCAATGTTAATAGTTGTCTGTTGATCTCTTGCTTTGAATTATTTGTCAATGTTTCTGATGTGTAAAGTTTGATATATTATAGGCTCTCAAGGAGGCATTTGAGGTCTTCTGTAACAAGATTGTGTCTGGTTGTTCAAGTGCAGAGCTCCTTGCTTCTTATTGTGATAATATTCTTAAGAAAGGTGGGAGTGAGAAACTCAGTGATGACGCTATTGAGGAGACGTTGGATAAGGTATAGCATGAAATTTAGATCACTCACTTTTTGGGAAGTCCATCTTTCGGCCAAATGATACCATAATAATGGTTTAAATTTTGTAGGTGGTCAAGCTTCTCGCATACATTAGTGACAAAGACCTTTTTGCGGAGTTCTACAGGTGGGTGATAGTCCAACTATTTCTCGATATAGTTACCTTTGGTAGGTTGAATCTTCATTTACCTTTTGGAATGTCCATTGTCTTGGTGTGATAGGAAGAAGCTTTCTCGTCGCTTGCTCTTTGATAAAAGTGCCAATGATGACCACGAAAGGCTTATCTTAACAAAGCTGAAGCAACAGTGTGGTGGACAGTTTACATCAAAGATGGAGGGAATGGTGAGGAAACACAATATCTTTTCATAGTTTATCACATCCCCACTCAAATATCTAACTAGAACTTGTGGTTGGGAACTTGAAAACAGGTGACAGACTTGACATTGGCTAGGGAAAATCAGAACAATTTTCAGGAATATCTCAGCAACAACCCTGCAGCGAGTCCTGGAATTGATTTAACTGTCACAGTTCTTACAACTGGTTTTTGGCCTAGTTATAAATCTTCTGATTTGAGTCTCCCTGTGGAAATGGTAAGAGGAGCGCTTCTTTATAATTTGAAAATGCACTTTCTTTTGCTGATTTGAGGTTGTTCTTCTGAATTAATAAATAGACGTAACTTTTTTTGTGCCATTTGCCTCAGGTAAAGTGTGTAGAAGTCTTCAAGGAATTCTATCAGACAAAAACAAAACACAGAAAGTTGACATGGATTTATTCATTGGGTACATGTAACATCAATGGGAAGTTTGAGTCTAAAACCATCGAACTGATTCTGGGAACTTATCAGGTGACTACTCTGTCTAATGATTTCATTAAATATATCCCTGTTGGTACAATACTGTTTTGGATTTACAATGGCTCTTTTTCAGGCTGCTGCTTTATTATTGTTTAATGCTTCTGATAGATTGAGTTACTCAGAAATCAAGAGTCAGTTAAATTTGGCTGATGATGACTTGATCAGATTGCTTCAATCCCTTTCTTGTGCCAAGTATAAAATTCTGACTAAGGAGCCTAGCAATAGAATTGTTTCGTCATCTGATCATTTTGCGTTCAACTCCAAGTTCACGGACAGGATGAGGCGGATTAGGGTATCGATAAAGAATTCTGTATTTTTCAATGATGCTTATTTCATGAACACACTAGACACCTATTCCTAATGGCATGTTTTATTTGTACCGTCCAGGTCCCATTACCTCCTGTGGATGAAAGGAAAAAGGTAGTTGAGGATGTAGACAAAGATAGACGTTATGCAATTGATGCATGTATCGTGCGCATTATGAAGAGTCGGAAAGTTCTTCCTCACCAACAACTAGTGTTGGAGTGTGTTGAGCAGTTGAGCCGAATGTTTAAGGTATGCACCAATTTTTCAACCATTTGGATTTTCTAAATTGAATTAAATCACTTTTGGAAGGTCGATATGATTTGCATGCCCTAGTAACAATGGCATTAATTTGATACTTGAGGTCTATTTATGACACTGTATTAGACGTTTTCCAGCTTGCCAATACACAAATTGAAGGATATCACCTTCTAGGATCGTAACAACAGATTACTTAACAGTTTTTCCTTGCTTTGACAAGTTGTTAATAACTTGGATTACACTATCTCCTCATGATGTAACAACTTTCTTTCAGGATCACGGTCTTTGGGGATCCTGTTGTTGAAAATATCCTTAAAGATTTAATATAGTGTTGGTAAAATAGTTGAAGTGTTTCCTTTAGTTTCAGGGTTGTGATGCATAGTCTATTATTATAATGTTTTAAAACAGTCTTATTTGACTTAAGTGAAATTGTTGGTTTTCTTTCCCAACGAATATAACTTAACAGAATTACAGGTATACCAATTTTACCTTTTCCCTCCATCTTTTAATTGCCTCTTACACACTGTTCCACAGTTTTGCTTCTTGAGCAAAACGCGGACTTTTTAACCTTGATTTTCTTAGACATTATTATAGTACTGTTGAAACAGAATTTTAAGTTGAGATATCTTTCAGTAGTTTCGAAACTCTGAATATATTATTCAGTGACAATCTTCCACTTCCAATTTCAGTATGCAAATTGGTAAAAATTGGACAGCAATTTGTATAAGATAGTTCATTTTCTTCTTTTCCATTTGTTTCTCTATCCTTTTCATTTTCTTCTGAACCAATGTAACACAAGAGATGAAGGGAGGAGGCCAACCTCCTTTTTGTCTGTAGTATCTTTTGGGTCTGGTGTTTCATACTAACTCAACGGTTAAGTTAAGTTGGTCATAAAAAGAAGTGGTATACCCAGGGAAAATAAGTTTAAGAGTCGCATGATTTTAGGCTAGTTCATAACCTTGAGGATTCATATTCTCGGAAAGCTAGAATTTTCCCTACAAACTCAAAAGCTATGGGAGATGAAGAAAGGGCAAATATGATTCTGCTTTGTGCTTAAAAATTATGATCTTGCTGTGCCATCCAATCCAAGAATCTCACATTCTGATTATTTATGGGGCTCTATGCAAGTGTCTGCTGTATCTTAAATTTAGTTTTACCCTGAAGATCAGTTAGGGCTGTAGACTGTAGTTATGGAGATTGAGATTTTTATATTAACATCATTAATTTTGCGTATTTGTGTAGCCTGATCTCAAAGCAATCAAGAAGCGAATTGAAGATCTCATCACTCGAGATTACTTGGAAAGAGACAAAGAGAACCCAAATTTGTTCAAGTATTTAGCTTGAAGCAATGATCTGGTACTGGGCTGAGAATTTTTTGTTCCTTGCAAATCAACCTGAGTACAGCTGGTTTCTCCATGTAAACCTAATAGGATATTATATCACAGATAATTTTTTGAGCTTTGCCTATTAGTAGGCAACTGTGCAGTTCTTAGGTATCACACCGCCTTTTTTTTTGGTCAAGAAGTTGGCGGAAGGCTAATACGGTTACTTCTTGCAGACATAGATTCGAGCAACACACTCGCTATTCATCCCCTTGTGCTCCGGTCTATTGCTTACAAATATCTTCGAGTGAATCTATTGTACTTGCAAGGACAGTTCTATCTTGCTTTTTTCTTTTATAGATTGGAAGGGAATATAATGGGCCTGCACTCTCAACTGACCCTCCTGCTCCTCCCCCTCCCCTTCTTTTGAAGTGATTTGTTATTGTTTGCTGTATTTATAGAAATACATTTATGTGTGCGCTTTCACTAAAGAATGATATTTTCAGTATGAACTGTTGTGAGTTTCAAAAGTAGGCATAGAGTGCAATAGCATACCAATGACATACTCTACACCACATAAATACGTTCTTTGAGCTTCTCTATCTATAGTTTATGCGTCTCTTTTGTCTGAACCTTGGTTCTTCGAGATTCCACCTATTATGTTACTTTTCGCGTTGTTAACGGAGCTGTCATAGAGATTTTGCTTTTTCTTTTGAAAAATACTACCAAAACCACGAACATCTATTTCCCAGGGCCTTCTTATAGGGAAAAGATATAAAAGGTTTGGTTAAAGCAAAAGTGCTTATAATCACATCTTTCATTTTTCGCGCCGTGAAACTACGTAACATCGCTCCTGAAAATATGGAGGAGAAGGTGGGGGACCACCTGAATAATCGACTCGTTTGCCAAGCAGAGTCTTACGAAATCTTCCCTCTTTGCCTTCAATTACATCAGTTCCAAATCTACATCAGTTCTCCACCTTAACGACAGAAAATAGGATTGATCAAATTCTATTGAGTCTGACTCATAGTGATCATTTATCAAAGAATGACTCTGGTTATCAAATGACTCCTTTTCAATAGAAAAGAATAGCCAAACCAACCCAGCTGGCTGGTCAATCTCAGAGATCTTATCGGCTGGCAAACCGGAGACGCTCAATAAGAACCCGAAATAGCGGAAATAGGTTCGTGTTCCGCTTCCAAAGTCAGTCGTCTGCAGTTCACACTTGGGCAAAGACGACTCTCCAGTGGTTCCATTCCTTCTTACTGTACTTTTGGGTCAACCCAACCCGAATGGGAAGAAGAGGGTCAGCCAAATTGCGGTCCACTTTGTACGTTTTCTGAGCAGACCACTCAGGCATTTTAGAAAAGGGAAGGGAACTTCTCACCCCGAGGGAGGCGGAAATAGCAGGAACATTTAAATAAGTTTATGCCCTATACCCACCCAATTTCTTATGTACACAATAAGGATCATAATTATTGTTGTTTGGATACCAAACTATCTTATCAATATATAACCAAAAAAGTCTTCGATGTAGAGCAAGGTGCTCCCCTTTATTTGATACCCACCTCCGGAATCATAAGTTGGAGGTGACTAACTCATGACTTATAGCTTATTTTGGCTTATAAGCACTTTGCTTATAAACACGCGTAGATAAGTTAAAAAAGTGCTTATAAGCTTACCCAAACACCCTCTTAGTATATTAAAAATGGTAAAAACATATTTTGATACCAAATGTATCCCCAACAAAAGAATAAGTGAAGTGGGAAAAGTTAAAATTTGTTCTGCAAAACCATCTACAGAGAACTACGGAACTTCTTAACAATTTTCCAGAAAAAAAGAATTGTCTTTAATTGAGACCATGATTTGTTAAAGCAGAACTTTATGTTGTTAAACAATGCCCATATAACAGCTAGTAACAGAGAGATTTACAGCAAAAAAAAAAAACCATTAAGAAAGTAAATTCTATGCACTAATTGTGTAACCTTTTTATGACCAAGAAATTCGTCTAGAGTCAACCCTTTGGGCTAATCATAGACTACGAAATTCGGGATGAGGAGCCCACCCCTCTTACATACTGGATTTAGCTCGCTTGGCGCAGGGAGCTTTGAGGTGCTACCAGTTTCGACATGCTTGCTTCATCACGGCAATAATATCAAAGTTAAGGATATTTTAGTTTTTTTTTTGTTGCTGATCATCCTGGTGGACAGAGATGATCAGGGGACTCTGCTTCATATATTCACCAAGCCTGCAGTTGACTGGTATGTTTATTCACATTTCTTCTTCTCCTTAGCTGGTACTATTCAATTTGAGTACTTTGCATATTTATTGGTAGTGTAATATATGTAGAATGCTATATAATCAATCTCAATTCTGTAAACATATATTGAAGGTTGCGTACTAGGATATTGTTGGTTTACCAATCCCGACCACTGATTATGATCGTGAAGGATATGCAATATCTAGATTAGTATGGTTGTTTGCTCAAATTTCATGCTGGCCGATTTGGAAACCTAATCCTAATCATTTAAAAGGGTGAAAATCCTGTCATTTTAATTACTATTGTGGCTCTCGAATCTTGATAACATAGTAAAACTATCTACTAAGAAAATGAGTGTACAAATTATAATTACCGCTGAAACTTCTGAAAAGTCACCATACATAACTAATTAAATATAGTTGGAGAAATTGATGCAAATTCTATCAGAGTAGCAAAATGAGAGAACTTTTAGTACCTTTGGAGGACTTTACAAGATGATGAATGGACCTTTAAGCCCAAAAAAACGCTAATGTGAGTCATGGTTTGACTTAAACTCCATCTCAATGCATTCTCAATGACACAATGTGAATGTGGAGTGTTTATTGGGAAATTTAAATAGGTAACTTGATTAATAAAGTTAGGATATTGCCTTTGGTTTTTCAATCTTGAATTAATCCGCTGATAAAAAAATGCCTTTGAAACTTATATAGCTGGTGTGAAAAGTGATATGGTAGAATTGTAATACTTGACTAAGAGGAAACAAATTAACTTGGTGGGATGAGTGCTCGACCGGAACAACGACCAACAAAGACCGTAAATACATCCTGAGATTTTGTTTCGAAGCAGATTTTGCAGCACCTGATTTTATATTTGGATATTATTGTTGCCTTTTGTTTTCGCCATCTTCTCAATTTTGAATGTGCTGTTAAGCAGCTGATGCTATATTATTCAAAATTTTATTCCTTAATCATTAGTGATGTTTAAACATCTGGTGACATGCTTTCCAATGTTCTAATTGTCATTGTTATGCCAGCATCATGTTGATATTGGATCCTTTTTTACCTTTTGTGATGACTTTCAACTTCAGATAAATGGAAGAATAGGTCACAAGAAAGCTATATTGCTCTATACAGATTTGTTTATCAAAGTTTTTATTTCCTTAAGTGGAGATTAGGCAATTTAATTGTTTGGCACATTAAAGTCAAAGTAATATGTGCAGTTCATTAACTATTATTATAATTTTACTATCGTATAAGTATAGGCTTTCAAGATCAATAAGTTGGGATTGAGTCGTGCTTTATTGACAGTATAAACTCCAAAAACGGAGGTAGAAAGAGGAAATTCTCTAGCTGAGCATATTTAGCTCTATTGTTACTTGGATGTGCAGGCTGGACCCTGAGGCAAGTCCGATGACCATTATTGTTTATCATTCATGGATTGTTATTCCTTATTGAAAATAAGCCGACTGACACAAATAGATACAACTCTTAGAGTATATGTTTTCCTAAAGCTTGATTGAAGTATCAAGTACCTTAAACAACCTTCTGTGCTTTTCGCTAAACATGACTGTCCAGGGGTAGAGTCCTCTCTCTCAAATTCAAAATACTTTTCTTACTTTTTATTTGGTTTCTATTTTGAAATAAAACACGAAATCGTGTTGGTTCACTATATTGTGCTCATATTGATACATGGACAATAATCTTTCAGCCAGTGGCTTCTTAATCTTCAATTTCTTGTACCAATTGTTGGAGATTTCTAAGCAATGTCTCACATTGGTGAGGCAACACTATATTATTGTGTTTATAAGGGAAAGTTCTTCCTTATGGATTAAGATATATTTAGACAGTTCAGAAAACTATGAAAAAACACCATTCTTAACCATTGGTTTAATCTCAAGAAGCACCATGAAAAGATACCATTCATAACCATTGATTTAATCTCAAGAGGTACCATGAAAAGGCACCATCTATCTATAAATAGATTGTCATATTCCCATCAGAAAAATAACTGAAAAATTCTTAATACAGTAGGATTCAAACGTTGTTTTAGTGCAAACAATATTTGATTATACTTCTTAGTATCCCTAAGACATTCAATTCTTCCCGGTGCACTCTATGGGGGTGAAATAATCTTAAGGGGAGAGTTCATACTCGTTTGTGAAGTCGATTTCCAATCTGTATATAACAATCTTAAGACTTATTTTTTTCATGGCTAGTATTAGGCAGATGACATCAAACTTTGTCAAATTGGACAAGTTTGATGGTGGTAATTTTCGAAGATGGTAGAAAAAGATGCACTTTCTTCTCACCACATTGAACGTTGCTTATGTTTTGACTACTCCACAACTAGAAGAAAAGGAGAATGAGACCATTGCAGAGACGCGCGCCAGGGCAAAATGGGAGAATGATGAATACATATGTCGAGGCTATATTCTGAACGGGATGACTGATGCCTTGTTCAATTCTTACCAGATCATGTCTTATGCAAAGGAACTGTGGGATCAATTGGAGTCAAGGTACATGCGTGAAGATGCAACAAGTAAGAAATTTCTTGTTACCCAATTTAACAGTTATTCTATGAATGAAAAAAGGTCAGTAATGGAGCAATTCTATGAGATTGAACGCATCCTTGGAAATTTCAAACAACATAACATGAATATGGATGAATCTATTGTTGTATCTAGTATAATAGACAAACTGCACATAACTTGGAAGGAATTCAAACACAACCTTAAACATAAAAAAAAGGATCTTACTCTTGAGGAATTGGCTAACCATCTTCGTGTAGAAGAAGAATTCTGAAAACAAGAAAACAAAGATCAGGATATCCACATTGTAGAGGAAGGCCAATCCAGTAAGGGAAAAGGCAAGAAAATACAGTTCAATTCAAACAAACAACACAACAAGAAGAACAAAACTGACAACAACAAGAAAATAAAGTTCGCTTGTTGGCATTGTGGTGGTCCTCACATGAAACGTGACTGCCCAAATAAGAAGGATCCTGGCAGTTCGAGTTCAGGACAGAAGAACCGAAAGGTTGCAGATGGCAACGAAAATTTTACTGCCATGATTTCTGAAATCAACATGGTCCAAGATGACAATGATTGGTGGGTTGATTCGGGTGCTACAAGACATGTTTGCAAGGACAAGTCTCACTTCAAGACCTATGAACCAATGGAAGATTCAACTTTTCTCTATATGGGAAATAAATCTCCTGTTAGTATTTTAGAAAAAAGAAGTGTTGTATTAGATTTTACTTCTGGAAAATGTTTAACTTTGAATGATGTTTATCATGCTACAGAAGTTAGTAAGAATCTGATGTCTGATAGTATTTTGAACCAATATGGGTTCAAACAAGTGTATGAGGCTGGAAACTTTGTACTCTCTAAGGGTGTGGTGTTTGTAGGAAAATGTTATTTACATTGTGGTATGTTTAAATTGAACCTTGTTAACATTAATAAAGTGATGAATTCTCTTGTTTATGTCTTGGACTGTCTTGATACTTCTTCTTTATGGCATTATCGTTTAGGACATGTAAATTTTAGAAAGTTGAAAGATATGGCTCTACAATCTCTAATTTCTTCAATTGACAAAAATGCTGTAAAATGTAGAACATGCATGCTCACTAAAATCACTAGATTACCATTTTCTTCCGTTCAAAGAGATTCAAAATTGTTTGATTTAGTTCATAGTGATTTATGTGACATTAGTGACAATGTGACAATAGACGGAAAACGTTATTTGGTTACCTTTATTGATGACTATTCCAGATTTTGTTATGTATATTTGTTACATTCAAAAAGTGAAGCACTTAAAAAATTTTAAAGTGTTTAAAAGTAATGTAGAACTTCATTGTAAAACCTTTATTAAGTGTCTTAGATCGGATAAAGGTGGGGACTATTATAATCCATTATTCTTTGAATCAACTGGAATTGTGCATCAAGTTACATCACCTTATACACCACAACAGAATGGTGTGGCCGAAAGGAAAAATAGAGTCCTAACGGAAATGGTAAATGCCATGTTATCCAAGTCGGGTATAGGACATGGATATTGGGGTGAAGCCTTGCATACAACCTGTTATAATCTTAACAGAGTACCTAACAAGAGAAGTAAGACTACCCCATATGAATTCTGGAACAAGAGAAAACCAAACCTAAGTCATCTTAGAGTCTGGGGATGTAGAACATTTGTTAAATTTCCAAAGCCCAAAAGAAAGAAACTTGGGGAGAAAGGAATTGAGTGTGTTTTTATAGGCTATGCTATGAACAGTAAAGCCTATAGATTTAAGGTTATTGAACTTAATGATTCATATTCTGTTAATACTATAATTGAGTCTAGGGATGCTATTTTCGATGAAAATAGATTTAAGTACCATTCCTAGATCTCATGACACAACGTTACCATCTAGTTCTCATTTACGGGAAGAGCATTGTTTAGTTGATAATAACTCAACTAATGAGGAAGTTGTGGAACCAAGAAGAAGTAAACGGGCGCGAAAAGCTAAATATTTTGGAGATGATTTCTTTATGTTTTGTCGTTGAAGGAAGTAGGGATCAGTCTTCTATTGACACTTACATACATTTCTGTTATAATTTAGAAGCTATCATGTCACTTTTGAGGAGGCAATGAAGTCTCCAGATGCTTCTTTTTGGAAAGAAGCAATTAATGATGAAATAGATTCGATTATGGGTAATAGAACTTGGAAGTTGGCTGATCTACCACCAGGTTGTAAACCCATTGGTTGTAAGTGGATTTTCAAAAGGAAAATGAAAGTAGACGGAACTATAGACAAGTTTAAGGCTCGTTTAGTAGCCAAAGGTTACACTCAAAAGTTAGGTATTGATTACTTCGATACCTATGCTCTTGTTGCAAGGACAACAACAATAAGGGTGTTGATTGCATTAGCCTCAATTTTTTGTCTCGTTATTCATCAAATGGACGTGAAGACCGCATTTCTAAATGGTGAATTAGACGAGGAGGTTATATGGAACAACCCGAGGGGTTTATTGTTCCTAGTCAAGAACACAAAGTGTGTAAGTTGATCAAATCATTGTATGGGCTTAAGAAAGCTCCCAAACAATGGCACCAAAAATTTGATCAAGTTGTACTTGATAATGGATTTCTTATCAATGATGCCGATGAGTGTGTATATAGTAAGTTTGTTGAAAACAAGGGAGTTGTCATTTGCTTATATGTGGATGCCATGTTAATATTTGGCATTGATCTCCAACAAGTGGTGGACACAAAGGAGTTTTTATCTGCTAATTTCTCCATGAAAGACATGGGTGAAGCGGATGTGATTTTACGCATTAAAATTACTAGACATACTAGTTTGGCCTTGACTTAGTCACATTACATTGAAAATGTGTTAAAGAAGTTTAACAACTTTTATTGTAAATTTGCATCTACACCGCTTGATCACAATGTAGTGTTATCTAAGAATACAGGAGAACCTGTGAAACAATTAGAGTATGCTAAGGTAATTGGGTGTCTTATGTATGTCATGACATGTACAAGACCTGATATTGGTTTTGCTGTAGGAAAACTGAGTCGTTTTACTCATAATCCAAGTCATGCTCATTGACATGCGGTTCGAAGGCTACTTAAGTAGCTTAGGAGAACTATTCACTATGGGATACATTATGATAGATTTTCTTGTGTATTGGAAGGTTTTTCTGATGCAAGTTGGATATCTAACAATGATCATTCCTCTACGAGTGGGTGGATATACACACTTTTTGTGGGTTCAGTTTCATGGGGATCCAAGAAACAAACATGTATTGCAGATTCAACTATGGCATCTGAATTTATAGCATTAGCGTCTACAAGCAAGGAAGCCAAGTGGCTAAGACATTTATTGTATGATTTGCCTTTGTGGACAAAGCTTATGTCACATATCTCAATTCATTGTGATAATGAGAATACAATGGCTAAAGCATACAATGAAGTTTATAATGGTAAATCAAGGCACATTGGTTTACGACATAGTTATGTGAAACAATTAATTCGTGATGGTATTATAACTGTGGACTTTGTACGTACAAATCAGAATCTGGCAGATCCCTTGACAAAAAGCGTTACGAGGGATTTAGTCACCAAAACTACAAAAGGGATGGGTTTGAAGCCTATACTCTTAACTACCAATGGTGGAACCTCGACTTAACACTCAATAAAACCCTCAAGTCTTAAGTTCAACGAGTCCAAGTACATCATTCTGTAGTTGTAAGCACTTGTCTTACCATCCCAAATTGTTTTTGGTTCCATAATGTGTATGTAGGATGAGCAAATTTTTGCTCTTAATGAACTTGTAGTGGTATACTTATGCAATAAAGATGTGTGTGATATATTTTATATTTCTCCGGGTATGACTGAGTTTATATGTACATTTGATCGTAAATGAATAAAAGTTATTCATATCTATTATTCAATTAATTTCCACAAGTGTACTATATTATGGAGTATGTGAAAGGTTCACCTATATGAGCTTAAAGTGAGGCTGCTTTAGGAAATCAAATAGGCTTGATTTCTTAATGCTCATGAAAAGGATACAGGACACATGACCATAAAAGTGTCGGTAACTTCTATATGTATTGAGAATAACGTATCTTATGTGTGACTTGAGTAATAAGAGAGGATCGCTAGTTCAAAGCATAGTCTACCATGCCATCCTAATTACTTAAAAGACATTTCACTAATATAGGGGTTCAATCGTGAGATACCTCTATTTAAGCATAAGATCATATTATTAAGTATTACTTAGAAATGATGGGGATTGTTGGAGATTTCTAAGCAATTTCTCACATTGGTGAGGAAATACTATATTATTGTGTTTATAAGGGAAAGTTCTTCCTTATAGATTAAGATATATTTGGACAAAATTAATTAATTAATTCAGAAAATTATGAAAAGACATCATTCTTAACCATTGGTTTAATCTCAAAAGGCACCATGAAAAGACACCATTCATAACCATTGGTTTAATCTCAAGAGGTACCATGAAAATGCACCATCTATCTATAAATAGATTGCCATATTCCCATCAGAAAAATATCAGAAAAATTCTTAATACAGTAGGAATCAAACGTTGTTTTAGTGCAAATGATATTTGATTAGACTTCTTAGTATCCCTAAGACATTCAATCCATCCCGGTGCACTATATGGGGGTGAAATAATCTTAAGGGGAGAGTTCGTATTCACTTGTGAAGTCGATTTTCTACATTTGCTGTAATCTGTTTCTAACACCCACTGTGTTGTATTTGTTGAAAATTTGCCTTTAGTGGGGAGGCGCGTCCACCCGTATTTAATGACTTAAAAACTAGGATTCCGTATGTTGGACGCTTTGTCTCTTCACACGTGCATAATCTACTAAGTGAGTAGATGACCGGAGGGCCAAGAATCGTCAAATTTCTTTGAGAAATGAAAGAGATATTGGTCGAAGTAAGGTGTTTGAGGCATGAAAATATGGTATGGGACAAATCTACCACATCGGTGGGAAAATGAAGAATTGTTCTCTTTATAAGTCTCAAAATTGGCTAAGGGTTTGGGACCCCAAGGGGTAACATATGTGTTTGAAGGAGGGAGGACCTAGATGTGCTTAGGTTCAAGGCTAAGTCCACACGCATGCCGCCGCCGCCCGCCCGTCCGGGCTCGGGTCTCGGGATTCGAGACGTGGGCCTTGGGCTTCTTTTGATATTATCTCTTTGGACCCCCCAAATTGCTTAATATTTACAGTTTGGTCCCCGGAGTTTCTGAAAAGATGAAATTGGAAACGACGGAAGGCAGAAACTTTCTGCCTGCCGTTTCGGTTGATTTTTGGAGCGTTAAAACTCCATTAATTTGCACTTAATCTCCTCCCTAAAAGCTTCTTTATGTTGCACATTAAATCGGTCATTACTTGGCTGATTAACTCTCTCACTAATGGCCATAAACAGTCATTACTTGGCAGTTGAGGAGTTGCTATATATTGGTGTCTTTTGGCACAAGTGTGGAGACTACAACATATACGACACAGAAACAGAAGAGAGAACAACACAAATTCTGTACAAAACGTGACCAGAAACAGTGGACAAAAACAGAAAACTCTTTCTTCATTTTCTATTCTTCAGCAAGTCGTTTCGTGTTTGTTTTCTTCGTCAGAATCAACTTATTTTCTTTGTAGTGTTGATTAGTTGCTGTTTTATCTTGGGAGACTATTGCCCGTTAACGTAAAAGCATATATACGGGGAAATCTTATCTTAAAGACAAAGAGCCATCTCTTGACTCAGCCACAATTGTAACAATCCAGATTTAGTGTTTCTTGATTTCAGGTTATCAATATTCAAGACTCAACAAGCTTGCGGCAGTTCTGAATATTGGCTTGTTTGTTTATCATTTTGAACACTTGTAATATTTATTTACTTCCCGTACTACTTTACATATCCAACAGTATTTCAACTCTTGAATATGGATACTCTCATGTGTGGTTTAAGCGGAATAATAAACTGAAGATATGTGAAGTGTTGCTTTCCATTGGTGCAGCTACTCAAGTTTTGATTTCAGATTTTTGATTTCTTTAGTCATTTGAGTCATAGTCTTAAATTTGACAACAACTAGAAGATTTCAGATACAGATTTTGGGTTTGCTTCAGTCAGCATATAACTCATGTGAATCATAGTTGAAATTTGACAACAACTATATCAATTAGCTTCTTGGTACAATTGGGAGAGATAGATCTGTAACCGTACCTTTTTATTGCATTGACGTGCCTCAAAACATGTATAAAAATATATTTGACAATTTTGCTTTCTGTACAGAGTGAGATTGCTCTTTGGTTGAACATGTAAAAAATGAATCAAGTTGCATATGAAAAATCGTAAGCATCCATTTTTTGCCAACTAACAAAAATCTTGAATGCATTCCTTGGAAGATGATCTGTGATATCGAATTTATCTACTCCTTAGATTCCTCCAGCAGAAGAAAACTCCATTAGAAATTGCCATCTTCCTGCTTCCATTTCTCAAATATGCCTCGGTTAACTTTTTCAATCTATATCTACTATTTCTTATTACGATTATAATTTCTACTCATATTAAGTTGTTATTCTTCAGATTGTTTGATGGAAATAACAATTACTACCATTGAATTTGTTTGTGCAGGTTTTTGCTTCCATAGGAAACATACCGGTGGTGTTATGGTTCTCGGGTAGGTCGAGGTATAGGAATGGGGTAGGCATTTTGGTAGCCAGCGAGCTAAGGGATCAGGTGGTAGAGGTTAGGAGGGTCAATAGCAGGATGATGATGATTAAGTTGGTAGTTGAAGGGTTCACTATGAACATTATTATTGTTTACGCGCCGCATGCAGAATTGGACGAGGAGGAGAAAATGCGCTTTTGGAAGGATTTGGACGAGGTGGTGGGAGGTATACCACCCACCAAGAAGTTATTTATAGGAGGGGATTTCAATGGACATATCGGGTCACTTTCGGGGGGTTATGATGACGTGCATGGAGGCTTTGGCCTCGGGGACAAGAACGGGGGAGGCGTCTCACTCTTGGAGTTCACCAAAGCTTTTGGGATGGTGATAGACAATTCGAGGTTCATAAAGAAGGAGGAGCACTTGGTAACTTTTTGTAGCTCGGTGGCTAAGACTTAGATAGACTATTTACTCCTTAAGAAGGTTGACAATGGTCTTTTAAAGACTGTAAGGTTATCCCGAGTGAGTATCTTACAACTCGATATAAGCTTTTGGTGATGGATTTGAAGATCAAGATGGAGAAGAAGATGAAGGTTGTGGATGACAGACTAAGAATCAAATGGGGAAGTTTGACCATGGCTAGTGCAAATGAGATGGGTAAGCGGTTGATGGCCATGGGGGCTTGGGGGAGTAGTGGGGATGCGACTGGTATGTGGGACAGGACGTCCAGTTGCATCCGGAAGGTAGATAGAGAAGTGCTATTGGTCTTGCGGGGTAGCCGTGGTAGGCATCGAAGTGACTTGTGGTGGTATGGTAAAGTTCAAGAGAAGGTGAAAGCAAAGAAAGTGGCGTATGCAAAGATGAGGTGGAGAAGTGGACGAATAGGGAATTGTATAAAATGGGGAGGAAGGAGGCAAATCGAGTGGTTACGGCGGCGAAAACAACGGCTTTTGAACGCATGTATATGGAATTAGAGGAAAAAAGCGGGGATAAGAAGTTGTACAGACTAGCTAAGGCGGGGATAAGAAGTTGTACAGACTAGCCAAGGCGGGGATAATAAGTTGTACAGACTAGCCAAGGCGAGAGAGAGAAGGGCCCGTGACTTGGACCACGTGAGGCGCATCAAGGACGAGGATGACAAAGTACTGGTGGAAGACACGCATATTAGACGGATGTGGCAGTCTTACTTCCATAAACTCTTGAATGAAAAAGGAGATAAAGACATTGTGTTGGGAGATCTGGAGCAATCCGGAAGGTACCGGGATTTTGAATATTGTAGAAGCATTAAGGTTGAAAAGGTTAATGGTGTTTTTCGCAGAATGCGCAGGGGACGAGCGACCGGGCCTGATGAGATCCAGTTGAAATTTGGAAGAGCGCAGACATGGCAGGTTTGGAGTTGTTTAATGTCATTTTTAAGGCGGCGAGAATGCATGAAGAATGGAGGTGGAGTACAGTGATTCCTTTGTACAAGAACAAAGATGACATTCAGATTTACAACAACTATAGGGGTATCAAGCTGCTAAGTCACACTATGAAAGTTTGGGAAAGGGTCGTGGAGATGAGGGTGAAAAGAGGTGTGTCTATTTTTAAGAATCAGTTTGGATTCATGCCGGAACGTTCGACTACAGAAGTAATTCATCTTATTAGGATGTTGGTGGAGTAGTATAGGGAGAGGAAGAGAGACTTATTTATGGTTTTCACGACTTCGAGAAGTCATACGACAAAGTCCTTAGGAAGGTTCTATGGAGATGTTTGGAGGTTAGAGGTGTACATGTGGCATACACTAGGGCGATCAAGGATATGCATGATGGAGCTAAGACCAGGGTACATACAGTAGGAGAAGACTCGAAGCACTTTCCAGTGTTGATGGGGCTGCACCAAGGATAAACTCTTAGCTCATTCTTATTTGCCTAGGTGATGATGGACTGGCGTGACAAATCCAAGGGGAGGTGCCATGGTGTATGTTATTCGCAGATGGCA
This sequence comes from Anisodus acutangulus, assembly GCA_029783415.1. Lineage (NCBI taxonomy): Eukaryota > Viridiplantae > Streptophyta > Magnoliopsida > Solanales > Solanaceae > Anisodus > Anisodus acutangulus. Next base: position 10,483,892 of record CM056500.1, read on the forward strand.
TAGTCTGAATTGATGAGACTCGCAGCGGAGTGAACACTAAGCTGGAGGTATGGAGACAGACTCTGGAGTCTAAAGGGTTCAGACTGAGTAGGACCAAGATAGAATACTTGGAGTGCAAGTTCAGTAACGGGAGCGACCATGAGACATGCGTAGAGGTGAGGCTTGGTACTCAGGTCATTCCAAAAAAAAGAAGCTTCAAGTACCTCAGGTCTATTATCCAAGTGAATGGAGAGATTGATGACGATGTCACACATCATATTGGGGCATGGTGGATGAAATGGAGACTCGCATGGAGTCTTGTGCGATAAAAATGTGCCACCAAAACTTAAAGAAAAGTTCTATAGGGTGGTGGTTAGACCGACTATGTTGTATGGGGCGGAGTGTTAGCCAGTCAAGACTCCGCACATCCAAAAGATGAAAGTTGTGGAGATGAGGATGCTGAGATGGATGTGTGGGCATACAAGGAGGGATATGATTAGAAATGAGAATATCCGAGACAGAGTGGGAGTGGCCTCGGTAGAGGATAAGATGCTGGAAGCGAGGTTGAGATGGTTCATACATGTGCAGAAGAAAGACACAAATGTCCTAGTGTGGAGGTGTGAGAGGTTGGCTATGGACGGGTTCATGAGGGGTAGAGGTAGGCTGAAGAAGTATTGGGGAAAAGTGATTAGACAGGAAATGGCACAGGTGCAATTTACTGAGGACATGACCTTAGATAGAGAGTTATGGAGGACACTTATGATAGAAGGGTAGTAGGTAGTTGAGCGTAGTCCTACTTACGCTTACAAATTGGTAGTTGTAGTGTTATTATTGTAGGCATGCTTAGCCTATCATACTAGTAGGCGCAATATTTATTTATAGCCATCTTGTCGTTTGATTTCTACTGCTATGTGTTCTTTAGTGTACTTTGTTTATCTTATTTACCTACGTTAGTTACTGCTTTCTTTTTCAGAATGCGCTATCATGGCTTATTCGCTTTTGTTACCATCATTTTCATACTGCTTTAAAGTTCTTATCCGGGTCTGACCATTTCTCTTGCTTTGCTTATGTTTATGTTTTGTCTTGAGCCGGGGGTCTTTCAGAAACAACCGCTCTACCTACCAATGTAGAGGTAAGGTCTGCGTATACTCTACCCCCAGACCCACGTTGTGGGATTTCACTGGGTATGTTGTGTTGTTGTTGTTGACACCCAATTTTGTCCCATCTTTTATGATTTTATTCGTAATTTTTAATATTTTGACACTTTTAAAATAATTTTAAAAATATAGGCATATATGTGTATATCCTCTTATTATTATTATTATTCGCATTTTTTTTATCATTTGCATTTTTTATAATAATCATAAGTTTTATCCGAAATTCTATGTTATTTTATTCTCGCAAAATTGCATCGCATTTCCTTTTTATTAAGCATTAAACATTTCGCAAATATTATATTTTATTATTTATCACGTCGTTACGTTATTTTAAATAATTCACATCTTTTACAAAACAAAAATAATATTTTAATATTAAACCTTTTCATATTTTTAAATCTATAACCCATTTTTCATTTTCCAACCCAAAACAATTTCTACCCAAACTAAAACTCATTTCACCAAAGCCCAACCCATCACCCATTTAATTCTACTTAACTCAAAATCGGACCAGCCCAATACCCCAAACCCATTCCCTTTTATCCCCTTAACCCAAAACCACAAAAATAATTTCTACCCAAACCAAAACAAAACAAATAACCTACGACCCACAAGACCAACCTCAAATTAAAACAACCCAAGCCCAATCCCCAAATTAAACCCCCCCCATTTGCCCAAAAACCCAAACCCCCAAATAAAAAAACGCTAATTCCAAATCGCGCGACCACACTCCCATACCGGCGACCATCGCCGCCGGCCACCTCGCCTGCCATCACCAACCCCCGCTTTCACCAACCCCCTCATGCGCTGACACCCCAAAAATCCGCAACCCATGCCCCTCAAATCCGCGATTTTGGCTCCTTTATTTTGAATTTCAAACTCGTTCTGGGGGGGGGGGGAAATCCACCTATAAATATCCCCCTTGTTCTTCATTTTTAGGAAGGTCCGAAAATCTTGTCTTTGAGGTCGAAGTTGAGAATTTTTTGGGTCCGAAAATCTGTCTTTGAAGGGGTTTCTTGGAATTTTCGGGTCATTTTTAGGTCCGAAATTTAAGAAATCCGAAACTCATAAGAACATTTCTTTATTCTTGCATGTGTTCTTCAATCCAAAAATTCGAAATATAGTTTGAAATTATTGGTTTGTGGTGTTAGGAAAATCTGGAATTTCTGTTTGCTTCTGACCGTTTTCGGATTCCGGGTCGGGTCACATTCCGGGTTGGGTCAAACATCAGAAACAAACTTACAAAAGCAGCATCCTAAAAAATCAGAATTCCGAAATCGCAAAAATCAGAATTCCAAAATAACATCTCCGAGCGGATTCGACAACTCGAAACACGCCTCGGTTCGCTGCCCGGTGAAGGTCAGTAAATATATCTCCTCTCAATTTTGTTTTCTACATTTTTGTGCTTTTTTGTGTGTGTTAATTATATAGGAGTTTGGCTATTTATGGGCTGTTTGAGTACGAGGGATTTATGAACCTGTTTGGTTAACTGTTTGGTGCTTAGATAATGCTTTGTTAAGTTCACGTTAATATGATGGGATGTATATCTTTGTTTAAGTACTTGTCTAGCAAGATTATTATTTAGGCTACTTGCATGATCAGTCAGTAAACTCTAATTCCTCTCAATTTTATTTTGATGCATTATGCATTTGTGTAATTTATTAGTTTCTGTCTAAATTTGAGTATGTTTAGCCTATGTTAGTTCAAATATGTGTTATGTGTGATGCTAGTTTAAAGCTCGAATTAATAAGTGTTATTCAATTTATAGTATGATACTTGTCTAAAATCGGGTATTTAGGAAGTATGTGTTGGATTAAATATGTAAGGACTTAATGCTGACAGGTTTGGTAAGATCTAATGAATTTTGGCCACCTCTCTATGTCTACATATCTATTGAATTGATGGCACACTGCCTTGTCCATTAAAATACCTCTATATTAACATGTAAGTCTCCTAAGTTATCAAGTGTCACGCCTATTTGTTGAGATATTTAAATGACATTTGCATTAGTGCCTTATATTTAATGAATCAGTTTACATCATGCTAAGTTATAACCCTTGGTGCATTTTACTCTTGGTTTGCAATCATGATCATGTAGTAGTATGCATAAAGTATAATTTGGTGCTGAAATTGTTCAAGTGTATAGAAGGTTTTGGAGTATGATTTGAATAGGTATCACTTGGGGATAAAAGGCCTTTGCTTCTTGTTGAGTTATGCACACATGTCCAAACTGCCTACGAGGAGTATGTGTTTATTTTGCCTTGGTTTCTAAATTGGTTCATGTGAGCATGCATATTTCCATATTGTCAAGTTTTAGTGGTTTGTGTATGATCAATATGTCATTGTTAAGATTCAGATTCAAACTTATATGATGTATGTATGTGTTTGTTTAAGTAGGTTTCATAACATGAATGTTAGCTTGGTAGTTTAGATTATTTGGAAGATCATGTCTAGCCTAGAAAAGCCTGAATATATGATTGTGCATGATTTTAAGCTATCTAAGCCTCATATTAAGCAATGGCAAGGCTATAGTGATTGTGTGAGTGTGCTTGGATGCTTCAGTGACCTGTTTATGTGATTCCTATGGTTTAAGACAAGCGATGAATCATGTATGTTCCTATTAAAGTTTCTTGAGTTCAGTCCAGCATGCTCCAGATATGATTCAGGTTGTTAGATGATTGGGTTTTGTTAACATAGGTCTTCTTTAGTGGTCATGTTAACTATGACATGTCTAGAATGATTAACTTATGATTGCATGTCCTTAATGCTTGTGGTTCTGCATACTTAAGATGTTGTTTCCACATGGCCATGTAAATCTCTGTTGTTTATCTTCCATGTCAATCTTGAGCTGATTATGCATCCATCTTTGCTCATCTTAGTGTAAGCTTGATCCTTGTGCTAGCATGAAAGTTCTTAGAGCATATTATTAATGTACGTTGCTTACCTTAATAAAATATGCATTTTTTTTGGCCCAGATTAGACAATTCTGTGTCTAAAAAATATATCTTTTGGATGGTTAATTCTGTTTCAGCCTGCCTGTCAACCTGTTGAAGTGCTAAGTGCCTACATATATCATATACAATCTTTTAAATTATCTTATATCATGCTATGTTTACTAACTTGATGAATGATATATGTATTAGCATTTCGCCCGTATTTGAACCAGTTTGTGTCGTGTTATATTACTGCCCATGTCTGCATTCTATGTTTATTGCCGAATGTTTTCTTTCATAGTTGCCTTGTCGAATCGCCCTATTATCTTATTATCTTTGGTTGAAAACGGAGACAAGCTTCGGGTTGGGTTTAACCTTCTTCGATAACTTTGCCATGCCTAAGGTTCAAGAAGCCTTTTGAATCTTGTTGCGGCATCGGAAATGAATGGTGGTAGCCCCCTTGGTCTTCTTATCCTTTCAAATTTGAGGTTTAGTGTGATTAGTTCTTAAGTTTACCTTTCCCTTTATGTCTTTCTTTGTGCTACGGTGGTTGTGGTATCTGTTGCACCTTGAGATTACGGATACATGCCATTTTAAATAGTTACGGTTATGGGTTTTGTTGCATTTTGGTCGCCGATTCGAGAGGCGCCGATTCTTTGCAACACTTGGGCTAGTCTTGCACTATTCTGCTTTGCGTTTGCAGCGCCGCTTTAATCTGGACCATTTACACTTCTTTTGGAACATTTCTTCTTTGCATTTTGAGCTCATTTGGTGTCTTATCACTGCTGTATTTTTAGCACAATTGTTCTGTTTTCTTGGCTAAAATCCTGCTACTTTAGGTGTTTCGGACAGCCCACTTCTGCGTTTCCAGCCCACTCTCTGCGTTATTTTTAACCCATTTCTTCTTTGTTTCTTGGCTGAAGCGATCGCTTAACATCTTGTTTTTCTGTTTGGTTCTTTGCCGGCTTGATTACTATTTCTTTGTTTTTACCGTTTTTCTTGTTTTAAAATAAACACCGCACCTCTCGGACATTGCTTTCTGTTTGAGTCCACTATTTGACATTCAAATATCCGCTTTCTTGTTTTTCTTGTTTTAAACTAAACACCGCGTCTTTTCGAAATTATTTTTCGCTTCTTTGTTTCACCGTCTGCTGCTTCTTGTTCTTGTTTCATTTTAATTTTCTTGATTTGAACACGATACTACATGGCCGATGAAAAATATCCGTCGATTTTGAGGCCTCCACAACGTAAAGGCGGAGAATATAACTTCGGGCAATGATGAGGCTTAAACCTTTTTCCAAGATCAACATGTTTAGTAGGCGAGGTGACTAAAATAACCAACAAGTTATATATTAGCGACCACGGCGTGATTATAGTGATCTTTTCTATTTCACCCGAGAGATCAACACGTTTAGTAGGCGAGGCAATCAAAACAAACCACATTAGTCATATGTTTGCGACCCACGACGTGATTGGAATGTTCTTTTCAAAATTTAAGTCTGAGCCCTCCGTGATCAAAACATTATTTATTTGAATACGGATATGAAGTTATTTGTATTTAACTGTTTCTAACCGTTTGTTCTTGGCGACTTACGAGGATTAAAGTAAATAAAGGCGATTATTCCTCGGTGTTTATTTATTTTATTTCTTTCTTTAATTCAGCTTTTATCCCGCTTTGTATTGTAATATTATTTATCGCACTTATGTAATTATTGAAATGCTTAGAATAGGCAAACTTAGGATTAATTCATAGGGTAGTTTAAGATTTGAAACCCGTCGCTAGCTTATTTATTTGTAGGCTCGGTTAAATTCAAACTTAGAAATCCTTCGCTGGTTATTTATTTTAGGCTCGTCACGCGTATTCAAGATTTTCAAAACAACTTTTGTTATCTTTTATTTGCTTTATTAATCATACTGAATAAGTTTATCTTTTTTGCAACTCGATGATTTCCGAAAGATTCGCTTCTTTGGCGTTATAAATAATTTTGTTTCTACTCTCAATTGACAAATGCATATTTTTTCCAACTCTACATGTATTTCTCTTTAAATACCATACAAATGCATATATTTTTTTCTACATGTATCTTTCTTTTAAAGAAGGCATCATTTACTAATTATTTGAAAACATCTTTAACTTCATATATCAAACATGCATTTTTCTAGCAATAATTAACCTGAGTTTGACCGGATAACCGCAAGTTAGCGGATCTTAAAGGATGCCTAACCCCTTCCCTTTAGGATAATAAAGAACCCTTACTTAGAATCTCATTAGTTTCGCAGACCATTAAAATCGGAGTTACATTGCAGCATTTAGTTTAATATTTAGGTGTCCTAATTCACCGTAAAAAATAATTAGGTGGCGACTCCTCAACCTTTTTTACCCAGGAATCACCCAACACGTCCGCGCTCCGCTTTGACCCGAGCAGGTCAAAATAGGGCGCTACAGTTGTTACTCCTTTACCACCTTTATTCCTTGATGAAAACCTAGATAGCATTTTACATGATATTGTGCATTTGTACAATCACTACATCTGGTAATTTCTAAAATACTGCATTTATATTATTAGCGGAAACGTAAAAGAAAAAACACAAGATTTAATGTCGTTCTGATCAAAATAATCCTACATCCACCAGAGAACAATTGTCTTTATATTATTAACAAAGAAAGAGAAGACTTCCCAATTACACTTAAGAGAATTGCCCTCTCAACTCTCTACTCACTACAACTTTACTCACTAAAATGCATTGTATGATTTTTGAGATGAATTCTACAAGAGAAGAAGTACATCTATTTATAGGGGTAAAACCTCCTCTTGAAGTCATTAGTGACATTAAAGGAAGCAAGCATCAATTTTGCTTTGACCTCCTCTTGATGTCATGGGTGACATCAAAGGAGGAAAATATCCTAGCAGTCATATCCCTTTTCCTTGTCTTTTTCTTTCTTTTCACACCAACTCTTCCCATTGGCATGACATTGTTGACTAAACCTAAAATCAACCTTTTTAAATCTCCACCTTGATTTGTGTTTCGAGCGTCTGTGTGAACAACTCTGGCCAAAACATCTAAGTTTACTGGGCAACTCCATTGTAAGAAACAAGAAGAATCAAACCATTGTTGAACATACCACCTTCATCTAACAACTATTCTCTTCAGAGTTGCATCAGTTGATACGTACTCTCGCCAAGTCCTTGCAGTGTGCAAACTTAGCAAGCGGGACTATCTTGGTCAACATGTCTGCAACGTTATCATTTGTGATAACCTTCACGATATTGATAGTTTTGTCTTCAACAATAACTCAAATAAAATGAAATCTAACATCGATGTGTTTAGTGCGCTCATGAAATATCTGATTTTTAATCAGATGAATAACACTCTGACTATCACATTTAATCTAAGGGTTGATTCATACTGAACCAAACTCAATTCCCCACTAAACATTTCAACCAGATAGCTTATTTCACTGCCTTCGCTGCTGCCATGTATTCTGTTTCTGTCATAGACAGAGCGACAATCGACTGCAAAGTCGATTTCCAACTAACAACACTGCCAATAGGAGTAAAGATGTATCCGGTTGTGGACCTCCTTCTGTCAAGATCCCCTGCATAGTCAGAATCCACATAACCGATAATTGAAATACCTCCACCACCTTTTCGAAAGGTCAGACCAACATCAGAAGCTCCCTTGAGATATCTCAATATCCACTTGACATCTTCTCAATGCCTCTTTCCTGGGTTGAACATGTATTTGCTTACCATACTTACAGATTGAGAAATATCTAGACGTATACATACCATAACATACATAATGCTACCAACTGCGCTGACATAAGGAACATTTGACATATGTTCCACCTCATCCTCAAACTGAAGCATTTATAACTCTGAAAGTTTAAAATGAGGAGCTAACGGTGTACTTACAGGCTTTCACGTATGCATATTAAATCTCTCGAGAACCCTTTTAATGTACCTCTTATGAGAAAGATGTACAACACTATTTTCTCTTAAAATCTCCATACCAAGGATTTTCTTTGCAGCTCCTAAATCCTTCATGTTTAATTCCTTACTCAACAGTTTCTTCAAAGCATTTATCTCTGTAATGTTGTTAGCAGCAATAAGCATATCATCAACATACAACAATAAATAAATTATTGAGTTACCAGACATCTTTTTGTGATACACACAACTATCAAATGCACTCCTTGAGAATTCATGTGTTGTCATGAATGCATCAAACCTCTAGTACCATTGTCTAGGGGATTGCTTCAAATCATACAAAGACTTCTTCAGTTGGTATACATGATCTTTTTCCCCTCAGCTAGGAAATATTCCGGCCGATCCATATAGATTGTCTCTTCTAGATCACCATGTAAGAAAGCAGTTTTGACAGCAAGTTGTTAAAGCTCCAAGTCAAATTGTACAACCAATGCTAATAGCAAGCGAATTGAGCTATGCTTCATGAATGCAGAGAAAATCTCATTATAGTCAATTCCCTCCTTCTGATTGAAACCTTTTGCAACCAATCTAGCCTTGAACCTAGCATCTTCCACTTCAAGAATTCCCTCTTTCTTTCTGTAGACCCATTTTCATCCAACTGCCCTCTACCCCTTTTGTCTTTTCACTAAGATCCATGTCTTATTCTTATGAAAAGACTCCATCTCTTCAGTCATGACTAACTGCCATTGTGTTGCATCCTTGTAAGAAGTTGCTTCAACATACAAAGAGGGCTCAAGACCTTTAATATCTTCTTCTGCAGCTACAAACGCATATGTAATCATATTTGCTGGGTTTTCGTGTCTGCCTCTTCTCCCTTCCCTTCGAAATTGTGTATGGTTCATTAACAACAAGTTCTTCAAGATATATATCTCTTGACTCATCTTCAACCTTAGTCTCTTGATCATTTTCCTTGGTAAGCTCTACCGGAAGCTCCACCTGCTCGTTGTTCTTATTTTCTGAAAAACTCCACAGAAATTTTATGGGGATCAAATATAGAGGATTTATCAAAGGTGACATCTCAACTAACTATAAATTTGAGTAAAGACAACCACCAAAGTTTGTACCCTTTTACTCCATTCATATACCCTACGAATATAGCCTTTTTAGCTCTTGGTTCAAGCTTTCCTTCATTAACATGATAATAAGTTGGACACCCAAATACTCATAAATATGAATAGTTAGAGGGTTTGACTGATCATACCTCATTCGAAGTGTTAAAGTCAATCGTAGATGCTGGAGATCGATTGACAATATGAGCAGCAGTGTGAACTGCTTCAACCCAAAATATTTTAGACATTTTGGCTTGTAGGAGCATACAACGAGCCTTTTCATAAAGAGTGTTGTTCATCCTCTCGGCAACTCCATTATGCTGTGGGGTGTGCCTGACAATCCTATGTCTTGAGATTCAATGAACCTTGTAGAAATCATTAAACTCTTCATTGCAAAACTCCAAGCTATTGTCTGTGCGAAGATATTTGATTTTTCGCTCCATTTTATTCTCAACCAAAATATTCCACTCTTTAAATGCTTCAAAACCTCACATTTTGCCTTCAAAAAAAGCAGCCGAACCGTTCGTGAGAAATCATTAATAAAAGTGAGAAGATACCTCTTTCCGCCCTTCGACAAAAGTTTATAGGGACCCCATAAATCTCAATGGATGTAGTCTAGCACCCTTCATGTCTTGTATTGCTAGTGATGAAGTTGACCTTCTTCAGCTTTCCTAGAACGCATTTCTCACAAAATTCAAGTGCGTTGATCTTTTCACTTTTCAAAAGGTTACGGTTGCTCAACATCTCCAGTCCATATGCGCTCATATGACCCAATTTCATATGTCATAATCTTGCCTTGTCATCATTAGATAACTGCACTGTAGATATATTTGTAGAGCCAAGAATGGTGCTTCCTGCCAATGTGTAAAGGCCGTCCTTCAGCTTGCCTTTCAACATGACTAAAGAACCTTTAGTCAGCTTCATAGTTCCTCCTTTGCTCATGTACTTATAGCCTTGTTCATCCAGAGTACCCAAAGAGATCAAATTCTTCTTCAGATCATGAACAAGATGGACTTGTATAATAGCCCTCACGACTCCATCGTGGCAGCGAGCCCGTACTGAGCCAATGCCAACTATTGCACAAGTTGCATTATTGTCCATTACTACGGTTTCTCCACTTTCTCATAGCTGATAAACCAGTCTCTTCGAAACGTCATATGCAGAGTACAAGTAGAGTAACACCCATTTGTTTTCATAACTTTCATCTTTGCACGATGTTGTAAGTACATAATCATTATCAGAATCATGTATCTATTCAAATGTGGATGCACTCGCCTTTTCCTTGACGTTGGGCAATCTCGTTCAAAGTGCCCCTTCTTGTCGCATCCCCAACAATCTGCTTTCTTCTTGTTCACACGAGACTTTGATCTATGCTTTGATTTGCTCCTTCCATATTGGCTAGTCTGGCCTCTCGCAAAGATCCCACTTATATGATCCTCTATGTCTCCTTCAAAATGCCTCCGCACATCACTAGAGTTAAGCATCTCCTCATCCTTTTTAATTCCTGCAATCTGTAAATCCATGACAAGTTTATTGAACGCGTCTAAATGATCTTGTAACAAAGTACCTAACCTCATTTTAAATGTGTGAGGGGTAAAACCTCCTCTTGGTGTCATTGGTGACATCAAATGAAGCAAACATCAATTTTGTTTCTACCTCCTCTTGATGTCATGGGTGATATCAAAGGAGGAAAACATCCTAGCATCCACACCACTTTTTCTCTTGTCTTTTTTCTTTCTTTTCACACCAACTCTTTCAATTGGCAAGACGTTGTTGACTAAACCCAAATCCAACCTTTTCATTGCATAAATGAAAAAAACATCAACCATAATTAGTCAGTTCTTTATGTATATATTCCTTGATTTTATTGTGTCCTATAGTAGTACATCCTAACACCTAGGGGTATTCACGGTTTGGTTGCCGATCCAAATCGAAAATTGAACCAAACCGATTATTGTTTGGTTTTGGTTTGGTTTGATTTTAAATTTTAAAAAACCGATAATATTTGGTTTGGTTTTATTAAAAACAAACCAAACCGAACCGATAAATTATAGTATACACAAAATTTATAATTACATAATTACATATATACAATATATTGATTTTTATAAATAATTTTAGATACTTTGTATACTTTTTATTATAATTTTATTCATCTCTAATAAGCTAATGAACTTTACACTTTAAGCTCATTTCATAAAAGAAAGTCATGAATCTAAACTCATTAATTCAAAGAAATAAAGATTTACCTATATTATTTTTTTCTGTATTTCTATAAATTTTATTCACTTGATTAAAGTTTATAGATGTTAAGACATTTTACCATAGTCTGAGAAAACTATAGCCGCCAAAATAAAAGGTTGATAACGGATTATAAGTCGAAAAAGATGAAAAAAATCTTTTCTAATTGCAGGAAAAATCATGAAAGCGAGAAATACCATTAGGCTTTTTAGAAACTGAATAAACCGAACCAAACCATCAACAACCAAACCGATTGATGTGAATTATATTTGGTTTGATTTGGTTTTAATAATTAAAAACTGACTTAATTGGTTTGGTTTTGATTTTAATCAAAAACCGATCCAAACCGACCCATGAACACCCCCACTAACACCTATTCATGACCTGCTATATAATATTTGAAAGAAATAATCCCCTTGATTATTTTCATTAATTGAGAAGGTATTTATACAAGTTACAAAATAGGAGAATCCTATTCCTATTCTATTCTATTCTAAAAACCTTATTCTACCATTATTCTAACTATACAATTATGGTAGGTGTATCATTCTAATTTAGGTAACAAATACATTACAATATACATCAATTATATGTTCCATATATACAAGATTACATTCTGTAATCTGTCCGCTATTGGGCTTCGTGGATCGCCAAAGGATTGGCTCCGTGATCGCGATGGTCAAGCTACTACTTGCCAGTGGGCTGGACTACTGCTTTGCTCCATTTGCATGTGATATACACTGATGTATATTGAGTGTATATCACAGGTATATTGCTATGTGTAACACACCACTTGATCATAGCGACAGTCTTGAACGCCGAGATCGCCCATAAAATCTTCAAAAAGGACCGCGGATAGACCCTTTGTAAAGATGTCTGCAACTTGATAACGAGACGGGACATGACATACGCGAACGTGACCCTTAGCAACCTTTTCACGGACAAAGTGAATGTCCATTTCGATATGCTTAGTGTGTTGGTGCTGAACCGGGTTACCTGAAAGGTAGATGGCACTAATGTTATCGCAATATACCAAGGTTGCCTTCTGAATTGGACAATGAAGCTCCAAAAGCAAATTACGTAGCCAACATGATTCGGAGACCACATTTGCTACTCCTCGATATTCAGAGACCACATTTGCTACTTCGTCGACTAGGAGACCAAATTGTTGCCCAGGAACATACAGTAGCCAGACGTCGACCGTCTAGTGTCGGGATATCCACCCCAATCAACATATGTGTATGAGACAAGTGTGGATGTAGATGAAGGATACAAGTGCAAACCATAGTCCAGTGTCCCCTGAATATACCGAATGATGCATTTGATTGCATTCATGTGCTCAGCTCTGGGATCATGCATGAATAAACACACATGCTGAACAATATACGTAATATTCGGTCTGGTAAAGGTAAGATACTAGAGGGCCCCTGCAAGACCGCGATAGCGGGTCGGGTCCTCGTATGGTGCACCTGCCGCGGCACTAAGCTTTGATTTTGCATCAACTAGAGTGGAAGTGGACTTACAGAATGACATCCCAGCCCTCTCGATGATCTCAACCGCATACTTTCTTTGAGACAAAAATAATCCATCTGAATGACGCCTGACAGCAATCCCCAAAAAATAACTCAAAGGCCCTAAGTCTTTCATAGCAAATTCAGAGTTGAGCGTGGTCATGATAGACTGACGTAAGGCATCGGAAGAGGCAGTCAAAATGATATCATCCACATACAACAGGATGTAGGCCAAGGATGAACCACGTCGGTAGATGAACAAAGAATTGTCTGACCTGCTGTGAGTGAACCCAATGGTTGAAACATAGTCAGCAAACCTTGTATACCAGGCCCGTGGAGACTGCTTAAGTCCATATAAGGACTTCTTCAACAAACAGACATGATGAGGACGGTTGGGATCCCTGAAACCCAACGGCTGATGCATATAGACTGTTTCCTTGAGATCACCATGTAGGAAAGCATTCTTGACATCCAACTGATGAATAGACCAAGTCTTTGAAAGAGCCAAGCTAAGCACAGTACAAATAGTAGCCAGCTTGACTACCGAGCTAAATGTATCCCCATAATCTATCCCAACCTGCTGAGTCTTACCATCACCCACCAGCCGCACCTTATGTCGAGCAAATAACCCATCCGAATTCTCCTTATGAGCAAAAATCCACATAAACCTGATTATATTAATACCAGAAGGACGGGGCACCAACTCACGTCTTATTATCAATAAGAGCATTATATTCATCAGTCATAGCAATCTTTCAATTAGGGTCATTTAAGGCGGACACATGATTACGGGGCAAAGGGGATTTAGAGACATCAGAATGTAAATTAAAATGTCTTTTAGGTATAAAAATACTCCGCTGACTACGAGTGACCGGTCTATGACTCGAGGAAGAATTGAGTGAATTTTGGGAATTTGCTGGGCTCGGGACGAACTAGCCAACAGGCAGTGGGCCTGCTGGCCCAAATCGAGAATTTGTGGCGGGAACTGGACCAGTTCAGAGTGGGCCGATCGCCCAATTGCCGGAACTGCTCGGCGAATTGAATCGGGACAATGGGGCGGCCAGCTGGGCCGCTGGAGAATTTTGGGTGCGGGATATGTCCGAAAAATGGTGAGTATATACGGGGATATACCATCATCCAAAAAATTATACGAACTAGGCTCGGGAGTCTGAACTTTCGTGAATGGAAATTGGGTTTTATCGAAAATCACATGGCGATTAATTATGATTTTCTTGGAGGATAAATCAAAGCATTTGTACCCCCGATGATTGGACGGATAACCCAAAAACACACGCGGAGTAGACCAGGCCTGAAGTTTGTTAATTGTGGTGGATGAGAATAACAGATAACACAAGCACCCAAAAACCCGAAGATGGGAATAAGAAGGATTCTTTTTATATAAGATTTGGAGGGGGGATGAATATGTCAGACATTTGGAAGAAATTATGTTTAGGAGATATGTTGCCATTTGTAAAGCATGATGCAAAAAATATGGGGGTATGGAGGCATGAAGTAAGAGGGTGCGGACAATGTTATTTATGGACCGAATTTTGCGTTGGGCTTTCCTATTTTGAGAAGATGTATGAGGGCATGAAAAATGAAAATTGATCCTATTATTATCACAAAACTCCCGAAACACCCTATTGTCATACTTTTTCCCATTATCACACTGAATATTTTTTATTTCTCTTTCGAATTGTGTTCTAATGAATGCTCTAAATTTTATGAAGACAGAAAACACTTGAGATTTATTAGCAATTGAAAACATCCACAAAAATTTAGAATAATCATCCAAAAAAAGAACATAATACCGATGACCTAACGAACTTAGAACAGGAGACGTCCATAGGTCGCTATGAATAATATCAAAAGGCATTGAAGTATGAGAGTTTGATTCCACAAATGGCAACTTAACATTTTTTCCTAACGAACAAGACTGACAAATTTGAGTACGACTCGTACCCTTACAAGAAATAAAACTATTTTTATCTAAAGCTGATCAAATAGAAGATCCCGGATGACCAAGGTGATCATGCCATAAGGAATGAGAAATGGCTGCAAAAGCTGAAGGCAAGGCTTGACTCGAGGGACTGAAACCGGGTGTGATAGGATACAGATCTCCCCTACTATCACACCTCATGAGAGGACTCCCCATCTTGAAATCCTTCACCAAAAAACCAAAAGGATCAAATTCAACAGAAACGGAAGTGTCAGCAGTGAACTTGTGGACCGACACTAAGTTTTTAATCAATTTTGGGGCATGTAAAGTATTTTTCAAGATAAGGGGTGGATTGGGGGGAGATAACGTTTTATGACCATAACCCTTAATTGGAATAGAGTTACCATTTCTGACAATTATACCACGAGGGTTGCTCAAATTGGAATAAGATGAAAGAGTACCTTGATCGGAGGTCATGTGTGTCGTTGCGCCGGTGTCCATGTACCAATTTGGATCCGGTTGCATCAACTCAAGTGTGTGCATTGCGGCCTCAATGTCGGTGGGTGTAGGGCATGCTGCATGGTGGGCTTGCGGAGGCCGGGGCCTAAGAATCCCAGAGTTGGGCTGCTGACCGTAGATTTGGAGCCGGAGTCTTTGGGCCACCGCCGATGGGCCGCCATCGCCGATTATTGGGCCTGGAAGGTCGCCAGCCCACCGGCCGGAATTCACTGGGTAGTAGGGGCTGCTGGCCCACGGCCCACTGCCATGGGGCCCACCGGGACCAGGCGATGGGCCATCGTTTCACCGGATCGGGCCCACACCGCTTGGCGACCACCGGAACCGCAGCGTTTGCCCCTGCAATTTTTGTTATTATTCTTACGATTATTTTTGCCGCCACCATGAGTACGGTTTTGGCCCAAATTTTCAACAAAACTCGAAGAACTTGGGGAGGATGCCATCATGACGACGGGGTTTGCTCTGGTAGCCGCCTTTTTAGCCAAACCGGCTTCTTCCAAAGTAAGCATGGAGCGAGCTTGATAAAAGGCGGGAATAGGGTTGCTTTGACGTAGGAGAGTGTCAACGCCATTATAGACCTCCGAAAGGCCGGCAATCAATTGTAGAGCCAAACGATTATTTGTGACAGATGCGCCCACATTACGGAGTTGATCTGCCAACTCCTTAAGTTTCTTACAATAGGCAAATACGTTTGGAAATTCATCCATGCGAACTAGGGAGAATTCCAGCTCAAGTGTGATGGCACGTGAATGTTGGTTATCTTGGAATATGTCACGCAATCTATTCCAAGTAGCCATAGTCGTGGTATCCGGCTCAATAATCGTTTGTAAAAGGTCAACCGAAATAGTGGAATAGATCCACTGGAGAACGGTAGCATCAAGGGTAATCCATAGGTGAGGATCCTCCGCGGGAAGAGGTGTAGTGGGAGGAATGATATGATGGATAACTTGATGGGAGATAGCGTGTATTTTAAACAATTCTGGCCACGTCGCATATTGGACGTTTTCCATCTCAAGTACAATAGGGATAATGTTCTTGACGTTAGAAACCATAAGGGCATGATGATAATTGTTCTTAGACATATTGAAAGAACAAAGAAGGAAGGGAAATTTGGGAAAAGTAAGAGAGATTTTGAGAGCGGAAGACTAATTTCGGAAGAGAAAAACCCGGGGGGGGGGGGGGTTCGGCCGAGAATGAACAAAAATTGGGAGAGAAATTTTTTTTGTAAGACCTAGTCTCTTGATACCATGAAAGAAATAATACCTTTGATTATTTTCATTAATTGAGAAGGTATTTATACAAGTTACAAAATAGGAGAATCCTATTCCTATTCTATTCTAAAAACCATTCTAACTATATAATTATGGTAGGTGTATCATCCTAATTTAGGTAATAAATACATTACAATATACATCAAATATATGTTCCATATATACAAGATTACATTCTGTAATCTGTCCGCTATTGGGCTTCTGTGGATCGCCAGTGGGTCAGCTCCGTGATCGGCAATGGTCACACTGCCAGTGGGCTGGACTACTGCTTTGCTCCATTTGCATGTGATATACACTGCTGTATATTGGTTGTATATCACAGGTATATTTCTATGTTTAACAATCTTTAAACCAAACAATACTATAAAATTGTAAACAGCTTGTGCAGGACAAATTGAGGGGGGAAAAGTGAAAAAAAAGTTGTGCATCAAGATAGCAGTAGTGAGTAGTAACTTATCATCATCCCTTCACTAGAATTACTGTTTTTTATGTTGCAATCATGTAGTTCTACTCTGTTTAACTGAACTTGGATATCAAGTTAGCAATAGTGGGTAGCCTATTGTCATTTACATGAAATTATGCTGAAGAGTATGAGGATAAATTTCCAAGCTACCATTTTGGGACCTCTAGCCATTGTAGTAACTGTTGGAGCTTAGCTTCTTAAGGTGTTGCGAAAATAGTATGCGGGAAAAGATTAATTAGCTTTGCTATTCTTGTTGTTTTTTCCTCTTGATGATAACCAAATTGAGTTCTGATTGGTTGTTCTAGTTTTTAGTAATAGAATACAAAACTTACCTTCTGGCTATTCAACATAGGATCTCTTTTAGTTTTCGGTTATATTGCTCGGACTCCTTGAAAATGTCATGGATGCGTCTCGAAGGTCTACCTTAAAATGTAAGAAGTCTCGATGATTAGAATTATGTTCTTTCCTCCTTATAGTTGTTACCTCACCAAGTTCTTGACATAATTTTATTTAGAAATTTGCATTCTGCATTACATCCTTAAAAGTTGTTTGAGATATGTGCACTAACATTTGATCATTACTTCATATTTTGCAGGTGCTTTTTGTCAGAAAGAACACATTGCGGGAAAAATACATCCATTTTTTGCCAATATATAAACAGTTAATATAAATGTAAATAGTACTCCATATATGTGTGTTGAGTGTCACTCTTATCTGATAGTACGATGCTTTCATTGATATAAACAGTTTATCATTTTGCAACCATCCACCATCCATGAGTGGATACTTTATTCTACCATTATTATGCAATGCTATCTGTACGTTATGCAATGTTATCTGTGTGATTGATTATCATTTATATGCATCAATTTCTCTTTTCTTGGCAAAAATAACACCTGCGGTGTTGGGCCTTCTCTACCTAGTTTGAAAAATACTACCAAAACCACGAACATCTATTTCCCAGGGCCTTCTTATAGGTGAAAAAAAGTTTGGTCAAAGCAAAAGTGCTTATAAGCTGTAAATCATAATAAGTTGGAAGTGACCAATTTATGATTTTTGACTTATTTTGGCCTATAAGCACTTTGCTTATAAACACTTTTAGTGTTTAACAAACGCATAGATAAGTTAAAAAGTGCTTATAAGCTTAGCCAAACACCCTCTTAGTATATCAAAAATGGTAAAAGCATATTTTGATACCAAATGTATCCCCAACAAAAGAACAAGTGAAGTGGGAAAAGTTAAAATTTGTTCTACAGAGAACTACGGAACTTCTTGACAATTTTCCAGAAAAATTGTCTTTTAATTGAGACCATGATTTGTTAAAGCAGAACTTTATGTCGTTAAACAATGCCCATATAACATCTAGTAACAGAAAGATTTGCAGCAAAATAACCATTAAGAAAGTAAATTCTATGCATTAACAGTATAACCTTTTTATGACCAAGAAATTCATCTAGAGTCAACCCTTTGGACTAACCATAGACTTCGAAATTCGGGGATGAGGAGCCCGCCCCTCTTACATACTGGATTTAGCTCGCTTGGCGCAGGGCTCGAACTTATGACATAAGACATAATTTCGTTAGCCTTGGACAATTGAGACAGTCCCTAGCGGCTGGTGTAAAAAATTATTTACAGTCTAGTTACTTGAGGTAATTAGAGATTACAATTACATCTTCTGATAAACAATATTTGGTAAAAATGATAATTAACCTATTGGCTGCTATCACAATTCAAAGGCCAAGGTCAAAGTACACTGATAATGAAGATCTTTTTACACCGTCAGTATGTAGAACAAAGCCGAGTTTAACGGTAGAAAGGAATAGCAATTGGCTCTGGTAGGATACTAGCTAGTAGTAAGCAACTCTGGTAGCTGCTGCCATTGCAGTTCTCAACTCCCTGTAATATGAAATCCAATGAGTGAAAAAGAGTAGCAGGTTATATATAGATAGCAATGGCCAAAAAGAAAAGCAATAGATTCTTACGTGGGCTTCTTTCTCATCAAGAATCAAATAACAAACGCAGAACTGCATATCTCATCTTATGACTCCCCTAAGGTGACCTGCAACAGAAAATTCCGATTTTTATAAATGGGAATAATCTTTATCTCCGTTTTGCACATAATAAATTTAATGACTCTTTCAACATACAGAGAGAAATGGTATGTCGCCGAGTCTCGTCAATGTCAACAACTCATTAATCAACTCGAACCATATATACTAATCACGCTACTCTTCTGTGCTTCTACACAAGTCGAAAACTGACAATAAGCCATCTCGACTGCAATGTATCTGTAGTTGGAATCATGGGGGAAAAAAATAATAATGATCAACTCGCAATAACACTAAATAAACTAATTAAGATATGGAAAGAATGCAATACTCATGGACATTTTACCTTCGATCTGGGTGAGGCAAATCAGTTGGATCAGAAACAACGAGCGTTGCAACGTCATGAATTTATGACAGCACCACCAAGTTTCTTATTTCTGTCGGATTGTGACTCTGGCTGTATTAAGAATATCTAGTATTCAGCTATGTACAGATTTACAAAGGCAACTCATAACTTTGATAGGTGTTATATCATTCCTCGACCAAGAGATCCTCTTTCTGACATCTTCACAGTTGACAGCAAATGGAGGAACAGGTTCAAGAGTCTGTTCGATGTATTCACATGGTTTCAGCCATAACTTAAATTTCAACGGCTGATAGCTTCCATGGCAATCCGAACTAAGCGTAATAAGCCGTCGACATCCTGGAAGTTGAAATCGAGGGCCTTTTTCACGGATAATTCAGGCTCTTTACACTGTGTATCACCGTGTCCAGGATAAGCAGCTGCAAAAGCAACACGTGATTTCCTGGAGGCGTCCATTGCTAAATTAACTTCCTGTGCCTGTAAATTAATCAAAACTAAGATACAAGAAAAGCGAACATGGCCAGATCAAAATTACAATTCAGAACATGAGTTCTCAAGTAAATGGATAGATGGAAAAGGTTCGCTTATGTAGAGATAAGCATTTTTGTAATTATGTCCTTTACGCAAACAACCTAGTGGATGACAATCAAGGGAATAGAAAAGTAAAATCCTGTCCCTTGGAAGAGAGGTCACCAAACCATAATTGACGCAGGAACTCCAGTTCTGTTGGGAAAATTGCTGATAGAATATGGTAATATGCCCAGCTTCAGGCAATTGTTCAGGTGAGTAACAGAGTTAACATCCAAAAAAAAATTTCACTTTAACTGGTCTGATGCGATCATTCACTCAAGTAGACCAGACGAATAACAGAGGTACACAACATTAAATAGTTCTCTACTTTATCTGGTCTAATGATTCTCTCCGTTGAGGTAATAATTCCTATGGAATTACAACCTTTACCACAATGTTTGACTAGTTATCTCATTCACTCGATTAGAGCTGAAATTTATGAATACTTACGAAGTTAAATAGCCGCGTAAAGCTAGCACGGTTTCTTGCTGAGACAACATGAGTTCCAGCAACCTGGGGAGAAGCAACACCTTTCGCCAAGGCAACCTTGTCTACCATAGTTGGATTGTTCAAATTGTCAACATCCGAGGCAGAAGAGGAGGGGGATTCACCTAGTGTATGATGATAAGAAATCCAGTAAGTGTAACCCTTAGAAAAAAGTCCAGTCCAACAATAAGAGAATCGAAGACACTTCATCAATACTAATCAGATATAGCTGTTTTGTTTAAAGTAAAAGTAAAAAAATGTTATTTGCACTTGTTAAACTTTTGTTCGTGATAAAAAAAGAGTTAAATCACTAATTGAACTACTTCTGGTACTCAATTCATAATAATTCTATGGTTCCTCTTAGCTATTATTGTTATAAAAACAAAGGGACAGTACTAAGTTCCAGTCAACTCTTTAATCTTCAAAAGTTCCAAAAGTTAATTACTTTTTATAATAAAAAAATTCAAGGAATCAATTTTTTTTAGAACTGTCAAAACATATATACTAGGAGTACTAATACCTAATAATTTCTTGAAGAAAATCCCTTTGAAGCATTGATCATCACAGATAAATGTTATTTATGTGAATTGTAATGATGATTTAGGAATAATTTAATCATTCTACAGTGTTGGGCCCATTGCACGACTTAATACTCCATACTTTCACCTTTTTCTTCAACAATTCTTCTCTGCACCACATGAAAATAAAATGAAATAAACTTCCAATAGACATCCTTTTTTTTTTTTGGCTAAATCCAATACATTACCAAACTTTATAATGAATTATTTATATAAAAAAAATATTTTCCAGTCTCCTGAGAATAGTTCTACAGAGTTATATAGCCATGATTGACTCATCTTTCATCTTCGACAATTCAGTAACATCAAAGGTCAAACTAGCAGTCTAAAGGGGCGGCCAGTCCAATTGGAAGTGTCTGAAATAAAATTGGTATCATGATGTAAGATGTATATTTCAGGTGATCTTAGCAAATTACCTGGAGGAAAAATTTGCAGCGCTGTTTGTAGTTCATTTCTGTATCTGTTTGCATTGAAATGGGAGGAATAGATTACTCGCATGTACGCAACCTCCATGCATTTATAGGCTAGTGAAACAGCAGTCATGTCTTTCAATCTCTCATATTCATGAGCAACAAACCTATAAATAAAACAAGAATAAATCCTAGAATCAGCATTAATTGGTATTTGGAATCTATAGTACTTCGGGATCTCCTTGGCATTATAACAACTAACTTCTCCAGACAAGAGGCTCGCAGTATTATATTACGAGAATAGAATATAAATAAGATGTGTGAAAAGGCATCCAACGAGAGAAGTTTTTATTACATATCACAAAATAGTATTATGTAATCCCAAAGTGCATATCTCTCTTTGTGAGTAGAAAATTAAAAGCTGCCAGTAATCACAGCACAATATGTCAGGAAAATCGCTTACGTCAACAAAGATTTCAAGAATGCATGGCATGGTAAGGAACCTGTTTCCAATGATTTTATGAGCTAATATAACACTAAATGGAATTATTAGATTAGACCATTAATAGCACCGAAAGTATACAGTTATATGTGCTGCTGCTACAACTGATTTCTGGTTTTCCAACAAGGACCGTAACCTAACAAGCTCATGCACATCTAATAAGGTTAATTTAAAAATTACAGCTGAGAAATCTGTTGGTACAATAGAAACCCCAGATAGTAACAAAAACACTCCAGTGAAATTTAAAGAAGTCCAAATCCTTAACCAATAAATGCTACTATTGTAAAGAATAGAAAACATAATGTTGAGTAGGGTTCCCTAAAGTTCTTGATAATGAATGAGGATTGTAAAAGAATAGCGAGTTGAATTTAAGCTTCATTCTAGCAAGAGGGTTCTTGTTTCTTTGTCATTCTTGAGCAACTTTATACTCCCCTTTACTGAATCTGTTAGCGAGAGCATATTCTCATAACTAGTTCATCACAGAATACAGCTTAGATATCTAATCCCTGCACTTCGGCATAGTACGAAAGTAAAATTCACTTATGAATTTGTGCAATTAGGTCACAATAAATGAACAGATGCAACGACTAGACAACTCACTCGCACAGTTTTGCAGTGCTGCTATAAATCTGCCTTGACTGGTTCATTTCACTGTGCTTGGCGCTGTCGTTGCATGATTCTAACAAGGATGCTCCATGGAGAAACTTTAGGGTTGCTTGAAAATAGAGACTTGTACTTTCACTTGACCCAGAGTTCTGGAACGAGAAGTCAAGTTATGCCAACACAAATGAGTAAATAAATAAACAAAAGAGAGCAAATGATAGAACATATCATCGGCCCGCTCTTTTCTTTGGATATGAAGGAAAATTATGTAAACCTTGAGGCGATCTGCCAGATGTTTAAGATTTGTGGCTTCTTTAATAGCATTTGCAGCAGCTGGACTTGCAGAATCCTTCCGAATAGGGCTATCCCGGACCTTATGTGCAGGCGGAGTAGAGTGTCGCAAACTATTAGGTGCATTTCCAGGGTGGCTTTCAGATTTTTTACCCTGTCTTGAAGCATTCAACATCTCTCCTTCAGAAGCATCTATGGCCAACAAGTTAGCCACACCCTCCCTTTTAAATGCAGGAACTGGTCGTGAAGATGTCACTGTTTCATTCTGACCTCTTATTGAAGGAGATGTTAAGTGTGACTTCCCTTTCTCAAGTACTTCAATTTGATCAGTTTTGTCAGAAGCAAGCTTCCTAAACGATCTCCCATCATCTTGATCAGTTAGAGCAGCTTGCCTTTTATCCAGGCTGGACATAATATTTAATTTAACTTCAACATCATCATGATCACCAAATTTTGATTGAATATCTCCTTTAACATTCTCATTCAACAATTTTCCAGAAGAATCTTTCTTGGAACCTTGTGGTAATTGATCAGTACCGGCACCAGATTTATCCTCAAACTTGTTTCTTCCGGATGTCAGTTTCCCCTCATCCGCTCTTTGATCTGAAGATTCATTTGAAATATCAGGGACCTTCATCTTACGTTTTCCAGAATCAGATTTGACAGTACGATTCTTTTCTTTATGCTGAGACAACAAAGCCTTCTCATCCTTTGAGGTAGACCCATTATTATGAAACTGACTGTTGTTCCTTCTTTCATTATTTAGGCCTTGGTCCGAGTTCTCTGTCCTGCAAGTATATTGATTAGCTTGACTTAATGGATCGGCGGTTACATCCGTGTCCTGATGAGTAGCAAAATCAGAACCTATGATCTTTGCTTTGATTGTAGCACCTGATACATCATGGACATCTTTTTCCCCGTAATCAAGTCCAGAGGACTCCATTCCATGATGCTTGCCATTGGAAGCTTCTTCCTTCTTTATCATCCCAGAACGATTGCCATTTTCAGCATAAGACCTTCTTGGTGTAGAACTGGGAATGGAACTAGCATTCTTGTGATCGTCTTTTCTCTTTGAATTCCTTTTAGTTGATGAACACTTATCTTTATTTGAAATCCTCAAAGGAGATGAAGATACTGATTCTACTGGTGAACCCTTCAGTTCTTGAAGACTAGCTCTGTTCTTATGTGAACCAGACACTTTAGAAGAGCTCGAAGTGGCTGCAACAGAAGGCTGAAAAGCGGACAAATCCCTTTTTGAAGAATCTTCAGCATCTGCACTACGCTGAGATAGAGTGCTATCTAGACCTTGCCCGACTCGCTCTTCCTTCTTACCTCTACCTTTACCAGTTCCTCCACTAGCTCCGCTTCTGCTGGATTCTTTCCCCCCAGACTTGGAGACCTTTGCTTTCTTTTCTTTCCTAGGGCCACTATCACACGTCTCTTCCATAATATCTCGGGGAGGTTGTGTCTCAGGAATCTCGCATTCACTCCGTTTCCTCTTCTTAAGAGAGTCGTTACTGTCACATTTATGGACTGAACCATCCAAAGTATGGCTTTCTGGATTTTTTGCTAAAGCCAAATTTTTCGATGAATCAGCCTTTGACTTCTTGTATTTATATTTCTCTCTGACCTTTTCTGATCCGCTGTTCGACAAACCATTGCTTGAGCTCGGTCCCGGTTTTGCCCCAATGGGGTCGTCATCATAATATACATCATCTCTCCTGGACTTTTTAGCTGTAGAACCATCCAAATCTGTCTCACTTATGTTTCTCATCTTCGAACTTGTTATACCTGCAAAACATGTCACATAGAGTAAAGAGAAGTTCCAGAAATTCAAGGATTTCATCAAGTTCAAAATATGGCAGCTTCAGATATACCCCCATCAGAATGGTTCTCAAGCGATCTTCTCTTCTCTTTTTGTTTACGTCTCTGCTTCTTTATGATTGAACTACATGGCAAGCCCACCAGTTGATGCCCATTTTCATCAGTGGGAGAATTAGTAGTGCCGTTCGAGCTTCTGCTATTTGGGGTTCCCTGATGGTTTCTTTTGACACTGTTTGATGACAGCGAACCTTCCTGTTTGGTTGCACTTGACACACCTCTTGATCCATAAATTTTCTTCCCACCTGCATCAACAGCTTGTATACCTGCTTTTTGGTGGTCTTGGTTGGCATGCAAAGTGTCAAAAGAAGTTAGTCCAGGGAGTGCCCCACCGGGATATTCATGTTGACTATATTGTTTGTCGGAAGCAGGGCCGGTAGCACCACTCATCGGCACCTGGTAAAGAGCTCTTAAAGCCTTCGTCGTTTCCTCTTCACTGATACCACAGCGATTCATTCCAGGCCTAGAAGATGAAGATAATTAATTAGCATTCAAAAAACATCTTAAATTTCAGATATTGTTTTCTGTTGTAATGATTAAGTATAAATATGATAATATTTCAACCTAACATCTATGACTATACGTCTTTACCTTAAAAATATGACTTCTCCTCAATAGAGGAAAATTACTTATAGCAAGACAGATAATCATGATAAATGATGAATCAAGGTTTGAGAAAACTTACAGCCAGGTTTGCAATCTACAAACCCACTTCTTGGGTAGACTGTCAGGATCAGTGCCAAGTGGCAGTATACGCCAAGTCTGGCACTTGTCACAACATACCCAATCTTCTTTAACTAAAGGTGCCCCTGCTCCTGGAGGTGCAACGGGATTGGATTCACAGACGGTGGGAGGAGCCCCATTTGAAGCCAACCTAAGATACTCTGCGGAAGCAAATGGCTTCTCAGTTTTCCTACCATTAACTCTTTCCTTCATCAAGCTATTACGTTCAACTCTCTTCTTACTGATTGCATCAGAACCCTTGAGCATTTCCTTTGAATGAATTTGCTTCAAACTAGTTTCAGCATCTTCTAGTTCGAGTTCTACGTCACCAAAGAATTCTTTGTATTTATCCCTGGCTAGGTTCTTTTTCATGTCCTCTGAATCACTTTTAGATAAGAGGATGTTACTAGAAGAGGTTTTCTTACCCTTAGATGCTGTGAACGAATCAGCAACAGAACCTTCTTTTATTACCTCGGTGCTTTGGGCCTTATGACATTGATTTTCCTTGGGTTTCATTGCGTCTCCAGATGCGAAAATTTCCTTTTCAGGAGCCAGTTTCATTCCATCCTCATTGTTGGAGGAGCTTTTCTGTCGAGATGACTGCTTGAGGGGACTAACCACATCTACATTTGGTACATTATCGTCTTTAGTCTGCCCATTGTTGGATGAATCATCAGCTTTCTCCTCTTCGTTGTTGCCTTCTTTCTTCAAGTATCCTGAGCTGTGATCATTACAACCAGTCCCTTTATTTTCCATAGTTCTTCTAGATGAGGAAACCTTTCCACCAGACCCTTCAACAGAATACGCGTCTATTGCAGTGACAGGCTGCACAGATTTCTTGGATGCCCCCTCAGAGGATGCTTCTTTTGTCTTACCCTTAGTAGCTGTTTTTGAACTGTCAACTGTCTTCTCTGCATCTTTTGAAGGATCGGCAAAATTAGGGTACAGATTAGATAAAAGAGGGAGTTTCAACGCCTTCGAAACTAGTTCTTCACAGGCAAGACCATCAATATCGATCGCCTTCTTTGATAATAAGGCACTACCATTTTGATTATCATAGCCTTTGCCCTTTGCCGGGGAATCTTTGTCATGAGTTCTCAATTTCCTTGCCTCTGAAACTTCTCCATTTGCATAATGAGTACCGTTCGCTAATGCCAAAGTTTCAAGGCTTGCATTTTTCTTCCCTTCATATCCACATTTTCCCGAAAGCTTTTCATTTTCAGTCAAGCTAAGCAACTCGTCTGAGAGGGGGGATAACAATAAGATATCACGCATTGGATGTGAGGTCATAATCTGCTCCAGTGGGTTGATTATGAAAATTGCAGAAGCCAAGGTTAGCTTAAACCAAAAAGAATTTAAAAAAAAAGCAAACTTAATGCTTGTGGGAAGATTCACCTGAAGTATACTAGTAGGGGATTCATCTGGGGAAACCTGAAGGTCATGGGATACCCCTTCACTGTCCATGAGGCTACCATCCAGCGACGATGATGGAGAGTCATCTAGCCCAAGCCCACTGTAGATTTCTGCATTCTTTCGGGTCGACAAATTTTTGGTGCCAACTTTGATACGCACCTTAAGCGTTTTCAGGTCAGAGGCATTTCTTGGCTTCTTCAATTTTTCACTTTTTGAATTGGAGTCTTCAGCTTGAGTAGTTGGTTGGGCAGAATTTCTTTCTCCCTTAAATTGTGGAGCCCTAAGTGCAGGTACTGCTGCTGAACGGGCAGAAAATGCTACAGGCCTTCCTGACAGAGAAGAGCATGATGATCCTAACGAGATTTGTCGACCACCCTGTATAATTGAAAAAATGCATATTGCTAGGTAAAAGTAGAATATCAATGTGAAAACATATTACCTCTCCGTTGCAGTAAGCTATCACATAAGAAAATCATAAGGATTCATTCAAAGGTTACGTACCTCAGGGAGCAGATTGTTTGGTGATATTTGTCTGTTATGGCTGCTGGCTTCTGATGGAGTCCTTGGATGAGACCAAGAAGGAGAACGCTGATAAGTAGGTAAAAATGAACCATACCCGCCAAATCTTGACCCTGTCAATATAAGTAAAATCAACAATCATCAGCTCATGGCATAAGCCTCGTCACTGCAAACTTGTGCTTCTGGGAATACCCTTATTTCCAGTATTACATACCCAGATTCTCAGCTGAAACTCCACCTTCAAAATCCTTTTGAAAATGTCCCAAAACATTGTGGAGTTTCTCATCCTTGACAGAGTAAGAGAATAGATATATGAGAAACTAGAAGAGTGTTGCCATCAAAGGTGCGCAATGTAGTTATAAACAACACCAACTCACTAATTAGCCCCTAGACCAACTCTAGATAGAGAATTATAAAGCAAAAAATAGAATGAGAAAACGCTGGGTTTCTCCAACATCACAGTACACTTGGACAAAGACTCAAATGTGTTCTTTCTTAAAATTATGATAAATCATATCAAAGGAGTACTCTCCAGAATAATTTCCGATTAGAGAAAAATTCTAACAATTTTATATCAGTGTCGGAAAGAAACTAATTCTACACGCAATAGAATTACAAACTTAATCCTTCCACATTCTTATGTAGCTTTTACTCTAGCTAGAAATATATCTTCAGTGTAGGGATAAGCTGAGATTTAAAGAGTTTCTAGTTTCAGAGAACCCCTTTGCCTTAAAAGAGAATTATCTTTTAATAAAGCAATAAATGGGCCTTGAATAGAGCAGAAATATTATAGATAAATCATATAGCCGATCGGCCTGATCCTAACTAGTTTGGATTGAGGCATAGTTGATTGATACATTGCGATATAGCTGTCACAACTAGCTGTTTTTAGCTTTCAAAGAACATGACAGTTACCATATTGAAGTGTATAAGTATATTTATAATTTAACTGGGAGAATCAGGAGCAGCTCCAACACCAAGACACTAAAGCCCTTGTTTTACGGCCAGAAATTTCTTTAGCCCCAAATTACTACTACAATATATATAACATACACTAATCTATGTCTTTTGAGCCGAGGGTCTATCGGAAACAACCTCTCTACTCCACAAAGATAGGGGTAAGGACTGCGTACATCCTACTCTACCCACACCCCACTTGTGGGATTACAGTGGGTATGTTGTTGTTGTTGTTATACAATCATTACTACCTCACTTTTATCTTATATGGTAGTGTTGGACTGGACACAGAGTTTAAGACCACATACCAAAAGTACACTAAGAACTTATAGTCTTAAACATGCCATGACATTTCAAGTTAAGATGTAAAGTTTAAAGTTAAACATTTTCAAAATATAGAAAGTTGTCATTCTTTTTTGGAACAGAGCAAAATGAAAAGAGTGTCATATAAAAATGGAACAAAGGAAATACTTATTATTAATGCCAAATAGATTCTTTTCAACTATCTTCTGCCTGCCTGCCACGAATTATTTATCACAAGGTTCCAAATTTTACGCTACTTCCTTGGATTTGGTTGAGGACTTGAGGTAATTAAGGTAAATTTCTTTCTCAATATAAGCTAATTACTTTCCCTGTTTTCTTTTAGAAATATTTTGCTCTTTTATTCATGAGGTTTTCCATTTCCTCATCAAGTTTTCTCTTACACATGAGAAGGCCTCTTATTAAAATTTGTCTTTAGACCGTCATCTATATTAAGCATCCACAACGGGAGCTAGAAAATAGTATCTAAATTGATCAAGACATGAACTAAAATGAACCAATTACAATTAAATAGAGTATGTACCAGAATCTAGAACTAAAAGTGCTTTGATCTCAATTGTAAATCCATAACTATGATCAATACTAAAAGGAAAATAAATAAAGAAAAAACACTTACAAGGTAAGATAGAGAAACATCAGGGTCAATGGTTGAATCATCATCATTATTGTTATTGTTGTTATCATAACAGTAAGACTCTCCTTCTTCAAGCTCATTTTCTTCCATCGTTATTTCTCTTTCAACAACATCAAACCCTAAACCTATCATCCCCTTCCTGCCATCTCTACTCCCAACAGAAATCATTCAAATAAAAAATACTTCAAGATTTTTCACTTTTTAGACACCCTTTTGCCTCAACTTTAACTACACCACACAAAATTCCAAACCCATTAATCAAAGTTTCAAAACTTTTTAGCTCAACTAATCAAGATCCTAGGAAAAAAAAACAGTAAAAAATTACCAACCCAACGACCCTTTTATTAATTAAGAAATAATCAAATTAATGAAAATCCAACGACAAAAATGATTAAATCAATTAAATAAATGTTGGATCGCCTTACTAACGATCTTTGTAAAGCTCAAAACTATGAGCAATAGAGAGAGAAAATGATGAAAGAGCAAGAAAATGGTTTTGGTGTATTAACAGCCGCGTTTATTTTCCCTTTTTTTCTTTTGTTTTATTTATTGAGGCTGTTAAAGTTGCTTTCGACTAGAAGGTGTGTTCAAGCCGCGGTAACTAACTTGTTGCGTAATTGTGAGTTAAGGCTGCGTATAATTTTCAAATCCCGCATATAACGGGGCATGTTGCGTATAATATATCCTTTTGATTTGACCTTTTTTTTAATTCTGTGCATAGCGGGGATTTAATGCACCGAGTTGTCCTTTTTTATTTATTTATTTATTAAGTTAATTAATGGAGTAATATATACACTTGACAGATAGAAGTAAGGTTGACCAGTGGGCTGGGTCGGGTCGGCCCGGCCCGGCCCGGTCCCGCCCCAACACTGCCTTGGTCCTGCCCCGACACCGCCTCGGTCCTGCCCCGATCCCGACATTTAAAAAAACAATTTGTTTACGGTATCGGGACTCGAATCGGGACGGGACATGGTCTCGTCCCGACCCAGTCCCGTCATGCCCGCCCCGATCCCGCCTGAAACTCCCCTTTGCACAAATAATTGTTGCACCAACGACCATTTTATATTTTGGCCGTTGTGCAACGATCATTTTTGAACTCTCCCTCCCCCAACCCCCTACCCCTTAATATTTATTTTTAACTCATAAGTTATTATATTTATATTTTAACCCAATTTCTCAACTATAATATCTCATTTTCTCTTCATCTTTCTCACAAATCTTCCTACAATCTCTCTAATCTCTCAATCTATTTCTCTACAAGTCTATATTGTCTACTAAATATTGAATTTTATTTATTCATTTGGGAGTGAAGTTGGCAACTAGTTTGAGGTTCTTCCATCGAGCAAATTTTTAATTTCAACCTCTCGATTAACGTCGACGTTTGATATATCCGTTCCTTCATTAAATTATTATTGTTTGTTTATTTTATTTAGCGCACTTAATTTCATTTACTTTAATTATTTATTAGTATAATTATAATTGAAGGATTTAAACGTATGCTTACGGGTAAAGGTAAGGGTCAGACTTCTTCTAGTATGGGCAACAAGGTCAATGGTACTTCTTCTAGACATTCTATTTCTAGACAGAATCGTATTCCTACACATGATGATTTTGTTGATACTGAACATTTTCCTACAATACCATTAGATTTAGACGATAAGCTATTTTCTGGAACTCAAGAAGACTTTAATTTAGACGATGATCTAGATGATACACCCACTAATGTAGATGACAATACATCCACTAGTGCACCTTCAACTGAAATGTCTCTTATTCCCCCTAGTATGAGACGAGGTCCAGCAAAACGACCATTAAAATCAGATGTATGGCCATTTTTATAGGGACGTAGAGAATCAAGTAACTAGATGTAAAATTTGTAAAGATGTTTTAAAATTTAAAACTGAAAAAGGTCACAGTGGGACGGGGGTTTAATGAGACACGTAGCAAGGACTCATCCAGCTAGGTATGCTCAATACGAGGCTTCAAAACCGGATGCGCAAACGCCCGCTCCATCGGGACAAGGTTCACATACTATCCCGGACCAAGTATATGGTCAAATTAACCCCACGACGGGGGAATTGTAGGCCCTAATTACAATAAACATAGAGATATAGATGCAATAGCAAAATTAGTTGTTGTGGAGGGTTTGCCTTTTTCATTTCCTTCATCTCCTGGTTTTATTCATTAAATAGAGAAATGTATAATCCTGTTTTTAATGATTTTCCTAGATCAACTATTAAGAGAGACGTATTTAAATTTACACATGATGATCAACAGTATTTACGTTATTCATTATATCATTTTAATGACAAAGTGACAATCACTAATGATATAGGTCGTAGTACTAAGGGCCATGATTATTTAACGGTAACCTGTCATTGGATAGATTATAAATGGTCTATGCAAAAACGTATCTTAGCGTGTAGATATATAGATGATAGGCACACTGATACTTTTATTGCAGAAAATATTTATCAAGTGTGTGATTATTACGGAATAACTGGTAAAATTATGACTATTACATTAGATAACGCTTCTTCTAACAATTATGCTATTACAATTTTAAAAAATAGTTTAACTCCATCTTTTTCAGATCATTTTCATATAAAATGTGTGTGTCATATATATAACTTAGTTGTAAAGGATGGTCTATCACTTTTTGAAGACATTCTTAGTAAAATACAATTTGCTATAAACTTTATTTTTAAAAATAATAGAATACAACGAAAAAAAGAATATAAAAAAACTTGTCACGATTGCCAACTACCTTATAAAAAAATTTCAGAAGAAGTACTCACTAGGTGGAATTCTTTATACGAGCAACTACTTGTTGCTTATGACTATAGAAAACCTATAACTTTATTTTTTAACTCTCATAATCAAAATCCAGCTGATATGGTTGTAGATAGCGATTGTGGGAAAATTTTTGAACTTATTGTATTTCTAGAGAAATTTTTTCAAGCAACAAAAGAATTTTCCGGTATATATTATCATACTATTTCAACAATGTTGTTTTATATAGCTCTAATATTTTTACTGCTTAATGAATATATGAATAAACCAACTTATAAGACAGCTATTAAAAAATGTTTATCAAAATAAAAAAATATTTTATTCCTATTCCCACTATTCATATTATTGGTGTTGTATTAAATCCGACTATTAAAATAGACGGTACTAAATCACTTATTGAAACTATTTATGTAGCAGTACTACCACCTTCAAGTCCCAAAAATTCAAATCACTCACCACCTATTGAACAAATTAAATAAGAAGTGTTGTCTAGCGTAGAAGACGAATGCAAAAAAAGTATATAGGTTTTACCAACAAGAAAGTGCTAGCAACCTACCGGCTTCCATAGAATGTGCAGTGGTAACACTACTAACCAAATTAGCGAGTTTGATCTTTTTGTTTTGCAAGGTTTTGTACTGTACCAAGCAGTTCTCAATGAAGAAGGACGTGAAGACTTACTGAAATACTAAATGGGGAATGAGAAGACCTTTCCGACACTTTCAATGATGACCCGAGATGTTTTGAACATTCAAGCGTCATCAACGGTATCTGAAAGCGCTTTTTCTGGCCGCATATATCAAATAGGAGAGCACAAACACTCATTAGCCGGAGACAGCTTGGAGATTGCAGTATTATTCAGAGATTGGATACGAGCGGAGCGGAGAAGGTGCGGTCAACCGGAAATTAACGAAGAAAAAGACGAAAACTACAACGACATCTTATCCGAAGGTGGTGGAAGCGATGTGGAGCAATTTGACCAACAAATACCAATTCCAACCGAAGAACCACATGAAATTATCAAGAAACTAGAACATGTTTTTTTCAAAATGTAATTTTTTTAATTGCAATTTTACTATGTCATTTGCAACTTTTGAACAACACCACAAAGTTGTAATTTTGACAATTGTATTTGTATTACAAAAAAAATCATATGTTTATTAAATAATATAAGAGGCACAAAAACAATCTTGGAATATTTTTATTACATTATCTTGTTCAATTATTGAGTTGTTTATATATATGTTATTTTTTAAATTAAGTACAAAAAAAAAATCCCGCCCCGCCCCTTTTCCGACGGGACCGGGATGGGACTTCGGCGAATCCCGCCTGTCCCACCCCGACCCGAATCGTCCCGACCCGATCCGTTGGCCACCCCTGGATAGAAGCACACATATGACCTAACAGCTACAAACACATACAACTCCAATTTGTTTTTATTATATAAGGAAAGTTAATAATAATGTTCATATTATTGTTTCATTTTTCTTAACAACTTGCTTTTATTTAATTTGTTATGTAAAAAGAAAAGTATCATAGAGGATTTCAATCCCTAATTAATTTAGGTTGATGATATGAATTCTCCATATCTTCTATTTTATTTTGTTTATGTTATTTTATTAAAAGAAATTGTTTGAGTTTGTTTTCAAATTTAAGTAAAGTTCTTACATGATATTATGTTCGTTTATACAAAAGACATTTCTTGAATTGACATTTATGATAAAGAAATGCTTTATTATTCCTATTTGATGTATAATCTATTGCAAATAGAATTTAGATTTTAGAGATTCTGAATAAATTTAACGAGCAAGTAAAATGATCATATTATCTAAAAGACACCGCTTTATTGTTTGTATTCAATGTATAATCAAATTAAATCTTTATTTTAGAAATTTTGAATAAACTTAACTAGCGATTAAAATAATCGCATTATCTAAAAGATGTTGATTTAATTAACATTTGTAATAAGATAACGTTTTATTATTCGAATCCGATGTAAAATATGTTGCAAATCGTATCTAGATTTTAGAAATCCCGAGTAAATTTAACGAGCCAGTAAAATAATCGTATTATCTAGAGACATTGCTTTAATTAATATTTATAATAAGTTAATATTTTATTATTCAAATCCGATGTATTATATGTTGCAAATCGTATCTAGATTTTAGAAATCCTGAATAAATTTAACGAGCGAGTAAAATGATCATATTATCTAGAAGGCAATACTTTAATTACTATTTGTAATAAAATAATGTTTTATTATTCGTATTCAATATATAATTAGTTGCAAATTGAATATTTATTTTAGAAATCCCGAATAAGAGCGAGTAAAATAATCATATTATCGAAAAGACATTGCTTTAATTAACTGTTATAATAAGATAAAAATTTATTATTCGTATTCTATAAATAATCTATGCAAATTGAATCTAGATTTTAGCCGAATAATTTAGCGAACAAGGATATTTTATTTTTCGTGAACCGGAGATTTAGTTTAATATCATCATGTTAGCGCTAAATTATGTTGGTTAGTACTAAGTGCAACTTATTAGAGTATCCAATAAATGTGAAGTTCAACAGTTACATTAGGCTATAAATATTTCTAAATAAATGTCATTGCTTTAATTGATATTTACAATAAGCTAAAGGGAAAAGGGTCAATCGTATCCTCTACTTTCTGGCGATTATGAACAAATATACTCTTATCGCCAAACTTTACACATGTATGCATATTTAAATGAAAACCCTCAAATCAAATCTAGTTCTCAATTTCACTTAAAATTGAGCATTTTGAACGGAGCCCCCATTGAATCCGACCCGTGACCCACCAAATGGAAACACAAACGAGATCAAAACAACGACCCGAGTTCTTTCTAAAAAAAATCACCTGAAGAAGAAATTTTGTCTCTGTTTTCTCACAGATCCACCCATAGTCATGTGTATCCGATTTCATATTTTCCCACTTTATTAATTCTCTAAATTCTCCATCATTTAAGATAAATTTTAAATATTTAAAACTTTTAATTGCAATTCAAATACGCCACATGAAAACATGAATATGACTTGGCATGTAAGATGCAAAATAAAAAAATCGGTATATTTGTGAATTTTTTGCATCTTTTTGATATTTAGTTCTTATATTTTCTTAAAATATAAGGTAGTTAAATTATTATAATTGAATAATTTAGTTCATTTATGGAATTGTTTTCATTATCGATTTTAGGTAAAATCTCATGATTCAATTTTGAAACTTCTTCCAATTGAAATACTTTTAAAAAATCGTTAGAATTATGTTAGTACTCGTCAAAAGTGATGGTTGCTTACTAGTACTTCCTCCATCCCAAAATATTTGTTGCATTACGCTTTTTAAAAGTCAAACTATATGAACTTTGATCAATAATTAAATTTATATTTTTCACCATATTAATTTGAGAACAATTATAATTTATAGTTCTTTTCGTATATTTCTAAATATTTAAATTTTAATTTTAAAATATTAAATTAAATTAATCTAATTTAATTTTAAAATTTAATTAAAATAACTTTTAAAAAGAAAAATATGAAAAATATTTTGAGACTAATGAAGTACTCAGATTCAGAAATATCCACCGGTTGTTGTCAAGTACTCACTTTGGTGCATGTCACATTTCATTATCATTTTTATTTTCATTTTCTTATATATATCTGCAGTAGTGCTGAAAATATATACTCCATGCATCTCATATTATTGTTGTTTTTTTAGTTTATATATCTCTTAAAAATATTAATTAGAAGAAATATTTAATTCACTTTATTCTTATTTATATCTAAGTTATAATATCTCTCTATTAAATATTTACTATATTTATGTGTCATTTTCATTAATGACAAAGGGTAAAATGAAGAAAAAATTATGTCTTGAATTTCTAAAACGATAAATAATTTGAGACAACTACTTTTATCTATCACGATAAATAATATGTGTCATTTTATATATATGAAGTAGTAGGTCTTTTTAGGAGCATCCTTTTTTGACTGGCTTATTAGAGTCAAAATATTTTTTTGGGAGTTGAATTGGGACTTGGTGGTCAACTATGACCTATTCAAAGGTATCACAAAGTTATAGGGGTGTTTCCTATGAAGGATGTAATTTTTTTATGGTTTGTTGGTTTTAATATTTTTAAAATATTTCTATAGTAAATTAGTATTTTTAAAATTTTAAAAATAATTTTGTATGATGAGAATATGAAAAATAAGCTCCATAATAGCATTTCGTGTTTTATTTTCTTCCCATCTCGTCCCTAACCCCCACCCACCACCATGTCTCGGCCCCACCTTCTATCTTTACACTTTTATAGTATTTGACTAGATTATATATAAATATTTAACGGACACTTTATATTTATCATATATCAAAAATTAAGTAAGAAAATCACTCATTCTCTAGGAAAATATTTACTTCATATCGAAGACATCCATAGTATACTATTTTTTACTTCTAATGAATTGCAAACTCGATCATTTAATAGTCCAGTTATAGAATCACCAAAGAATATGATACATCGGATGAGGCTGCTCTTTCCTTAACCAGGGTCTCGGGTTCGAGCTCTGAGTATGAAAAAATCCTTGATAAGGAGCGCTCCCCCCCCCCGAATGGGGCCCTACACGGTGTGAATCCATATATTATCAGACACCGAATGAAAAATAAAAAAAATAGTCTGATTATAGTATAAACATTAGAATATGATTTTAATGAGTACTATATATAAAGGGACTAGTTTTAAAATCTCGTGATATGCACGGGCCCAAGATAAAAATGTCAAAAATAGATAGTTAATTTTCTATGAATTTTAAATTGATATATAAATTAACTTTTATTTAGTCGTATTTTAAAAGTTCAAATTTTGAGCGTGCGGTATTCTGCGACATAATACTATTACTTAATTAATGTGATTATCTTTTGAAACACACATATTTACCCCATTAATATTTCCGATTATCTTAAAGATAATACTAAATGTTAAATAGAAATAATTTTGACAGAATGCTATTACTACTACTACAACATATCAAGTGAAATCCCACAACATATGGGGTCTGAGAAAGGTAGAGTGTACGTAGACCTTACATCTACATTGATAGGTAGAGCAACTGTTTTCGAGAGACTCTCGGCTCAAGACAGAGCATAAGCACAAACAAAGCAACAACAAAGCACACAATGCTATTAGCAAGTGTAAAATTACTCTATACTCCATCCAGTCCAAAATATATGAATTCTAGCATTTGTTTTCCTTGATCCAAAATAAATGAATTTTTAGAAGCCAAAGAGGCATTAAACAATTATTTTTAAAATTACCCTTCTCTCAAATGAATTTTTTAATATCCAACATTAACTATTTCTACTTTTAAAAAGAGTTTGAAAATGTAAAAGGATAATATTGTGTAATAACTATTTAATTAATGTAATTAATTATCAAAATATATTTATTTTGGACTGCAAGAGATATAAATTTTACAAAATAATACACGTGACAACGTCTAGTACTACCACAAAGCTAGACATAAGCTTATGCAAAGAGGGAAGAAGTACCTGTTAATGAAATCACTTTGATTTTGAAATTCCAACTTTAGAAATTGGTAGTTTATTTTTATTTTTATTTTATGTTAATGGGTTCAGTAATTTCCTTCCTATGAAATTGTATTAATTTAAGTTAAAAGTTGCATCCTGAAAATCCATACTTCATACTCCTCAGGTACATGTCAAATGGAAAAGGCAGTGACCTGCCTGTTATTCACCTTTCTTAGGTATCTTATAAAGGGATTCCTAAACCTTTTATAGCAATTGGGAGAGGAAATATATTTATTTGTGCTCAATGTTTACATCCCATTTCTAAATTCATGATAAATGTTATTATATATAAATTTCTATTGCTTAGTATGACTAGTTAATATGTGTTATTATCTCAATTTATTACTTAACTATAGTAAATGATACAATAATTTATTGTAGATATTTTATATATGTAACTTTGAAGTGTTAAGAATCTCATATCGGTGGGTTAAAGGGTATATGATCTCCTTATATGGACTTGGACATTCTCTCCTCATGAACTGACTTTTGAATTGAGTTAGATCCAAAATTCATTTGTTTTCAATGTTAGGCCGCATATTAAAAATTGTCCACGCACCAGATGTCCAACTCCGGACTTGATTAGATGTGTTTGGAATTATTGTGATACCAAGCATCTAGAAAATGTCACACAGTCATTATTGTAAATTATTGTCTATTTGCCAGCATTCTTCAGAAGATACTGATTGATGAGATCCGAGAAGTCGAAATGTTGAATTTTATTTGTTTTTTTTTTTCATCTATAATTAGTCCATAGTTTAATGTCACATCCTAATAAGGACCATGGAGTGATGATTATATTAAAATCTTGATTTTTAATTCCTGCAAACTGGGAAGAGAGTAACTAACGTTATGTTGTAGGCACCTCCCTGACTGCTGATTAATATTTAAATACACAAAAAGATGTTTGATTAAACTGAAATCCGAGACTAAGTTTGAATGCTAATTTTGTATTTAAAAAACTTTATCGTCTAATATTACATTTTTAGTAAGATACATGATTGACTTGTTCCTTTCGTTACATAGATGTGAAACAAAGAATAATGTTACTTTTTGAAAGTATATATGTCCTAGAGACAATCCACATTAGGGATAAAAATGTACTTGAACACATTCTTATTATTCATGAGATTAATAATTATGGCATTTGCAATTATAGAAGTATTGTTTGATTGTTTATAATTATTCATATATGTGCATCCCTTGAGTTTACGTTGTCATCAATAAAGTGAGTTATTAATGATAGAACGTAACTCTCAAAATAGTCTCGACTAATGATCATCGAGAATGAGATATCGATGATATGCTATAAGTCGACATGTGGTCTGCATCACATTTTTGGAGAATGTAGTATGTCTCACAGCTACGAGTAATGGTTACTCGTGATGGACACATGTATACTTTGGAGAAGTATTGGTATACCCTGCCGATAAACTATTTGTTATACATGTCTATAGTGTTATCGGCGTGTGGAATATAAAGGTCTTTTGACTTGAGGTTAATACGCACCTTGTTTACAGAATGATCTACTTTGACCAAGTTCTAAACTTAAACTCCTTCTGGAAAAGATACGGCTTGTGTTGGGTGCATCAGGATGTAAATCAAGGTGGTAGTTGAGCCAAGAATAGGATTCATTCCTCGATTGAAAATTCGAGAGAGCACTCAACTTCTCAATGTTATTAGGTTGACTAAAGTCACTGTCCAGTGTAAGAGACATATTTAGAATATGATCTAGTTGTCAACTAATAAATGTGAGATAAAATGATTAAGCCACTTGACAAATCCTAAGCTAAATCGAGTGTGTCGCGAATGAAAGGAATTTATAGTTCCGCAAAAAGGTCAAGTTTGTTGTATTAATGTAAAAGTACTTCACATATTGAGTTTGTCATATGACGCAGTCTAGAAGTTTCGTATGGACCTTAATTAAATTAATGTCGATATGTAAAGGCCTATAGGGTCACACTATATGTGATTGTTTCTTCGATCTAAGAGTGTATTGAGAAAATATTAAATATTCGATTGAGAATCAAGATATTTAATTTATAATAATTATGGAATATTTCTATTTGATAGAAATTATTTAATTAAGTCGAATTGGATTTCAGATTTAATTAAATGTGTTGGAATACATTGAAGCAATTGAGCCATAAATTACTGGCCCAAAATGGGAGCTTGGCCATCCACACTGGGTCTGTGAAGTGGACCAGTTGGGCCGGTCCACTAAACATTAACATGAGCCCAAATTTTCCTATTTTATATTTGTTTAGATTTTGTCCTGAACTTCTATATATACAACACATACCCCATAATTATAGGGTGATGGAAAATAACTTCTCAGTTCCTAAAACAAGATTTTCTAGCTTTCTTGAGTAGGAAATACACTGGAGTTAGATTTTGCAATTGAGGAAACAAATTGTGTGGATACCTTAGTGTTGAATCCCGCGTATGAAAAACATGTAAGTTTTCTTTTATCATGTTTTGAACATACAACATGATTATCGCATAAGTCATGCCAGGATTGTTGCTGGGTAAGAAATTTTAAACTTTCGTTGTGCTTACTACTTGTTTACAAACCCACAAATTCCTACAGTGGTATCAGAGCTCATGCTGGCTTAAATGATTATACGATAATCCATAATAACGATTACGTGAGAAAATTAATTGTTTCGATTTATTAAATTAATTTTTGAAAAAAATAATATTAAAAGGGGGCAGAAACTGGAACAGTGGCCGACGACAACCACTGTTCTGCCGCGGCAGTGGCTTCCGGTGATTCGACGTTGTTCTACTACCGTCTCCACTATTATCGAGAAATCCACTTTATAAGATGGTCGATAAAGGTGTTGAGAGGTGACGTGACGCGGTGTAGACGCCAGAAAGGCCGCCGACGGCGAGCCTATTTCAGGCCGCTTTGGGCGTCGAAGTGGTGAAGTAATACCACCACTGTGATCTTCTCGACGAGAGGAATCGAATGGTGGTGGTGTTACACGACGAAAACTACCAGAAAGGGGCCACCGCCAACTGTTTTGGAAACAATCGACGCGACTCGAT
This sequence comes from Anisodus acutangulus, assembly GCA_029783415.1. Classification (NCBI taxonomy): domain Eukaryota; kingdom Viridiplantae; phylum Streptophyta; class Magnoliopsida; order Solanales; family Solanaceae; genus Anisodus; species Anisodus acutangulus. The sequence continues at coordinate 10,524,692 of CM056500.1, forward strand.
TTTTTGTCGCCGTAGGCCACCAAACCGGGAATTGAAACCACTGGTGTGTTCGGCCGACGTGGGTCGTCGACTGGTGGTGTTCAATTTTGTCAATTTCGCCCCGAAATTCGAATCCCAAATTTGATTTGGGGTTGGAATTTATTTTGAAAATTTGAAATAGTTCAAGGACCTATTTGAAATTAAATTAGGATTTCCAAAATTGCAATTTAGCCCTTGGGGCAAATCAGAAAATTTTAAAACTTTATGGAATTGCAATTTGGTCCCTGGAAGGTTTTCTGGAAATTTAAAAGGTTTTAAAATCAACAGATTTGGTTCTTGGGAAAAATGTGTAAATTTCATAAAAGCAGATTCAGTCCGTGGGTAAATCTGTAAATTTTAGAAAAGTATATTTGGTCCCTGGGACAGATCCGTAAATTTTTGAAAAGCAGATTGGTCCCTGGACGAATCTGTAATTATTTTAAGGTTCTGAAAATTGCAGAAAAACTCCTGAAAATTAAATTTTAATTTCTGAATTATTAAGGGACTGTTTGGATGAGCAGAAAATTCTGAAAATTGAGTTTTAAATTTGGAATTTAAATATTTTCTAAGTTGAAACAAATTAATTAACCCACAATTATTGTTATGTAGCATATTATTTGATAATGTGCGCATAAATTAATTATTTTTCATAATTGTTTAATTGATTGTCATTTAAATAAATAGTATAGAGCCTGCATATATATGTTTGGGTAGGCGGCGCCCAATATTTGTTGGACCGCATTAAATTATGTTTGGGTAGGCGACGCTAAATATGTGATCTATTTGATCTAGCACGTGTAATACGGATCTTGATAAAACCCCGATTAAAATGTTCCCCAATTTAATATAAGTCTGATTTGGAATCCACGCGTTGTCCGTTGTAATTGAATGAGTGCAAAAAAAATTCGACTATAAGAGTATTTACACTCTAGTGTTTGCTCTAAGTATACGAGGATTCAGACTCTTCATAGATGCATGTGTTTGCAGTAGCAAGTGAGAAACCTTTGTGAGTATTTACGCCCTAACGTTTGCTCTACAAGGCCAAACTTGCTTAGATGCACGATTGCAGTCGCGTAACGGGGTTGACTTACTTAGTTATGTCTTGACGCCCTAGTGTCGGAATAATCTAAGGGCGCATATCGATTGTTTAGAATAGTCCGTCAAACCAAGAGTTGCAAATTGATTGTAATTGGTTTGGAGACTTACCGGGTTGTACTGTTGAAGTTATTAGCCCTAGAAAACGCGGAGACAATATGAACTTGAATATTGGTCCATTATGATCATATTTGATATGAGTCTGTATTCTTCCATTGGGTCGTAGAATATGCTAAAATAATGGGAGTTAATTAAACTAAAGGCCATGTTAACTAGTTAACGAATGTGTTCATAAAACTATATTTGATTTAATTTCGGTATATCTATTTCTTCAGATTATTTAAAATGTCGAATCTGTCATTGAAATGCTTGGTTGAGACTAATAAATTGATTGGAGCTAATTATCCGGACTGGTTGCGTAATTTGTGTTTGGTACTAAGACAAGAGAAAATTGAGTATGAGTAGACACAATTGTTCCAAAAGTTTCTGATGAAAAATCTGTTGAGTATGATTTATTTGACAAAGTTGCTTATCAGAAGCATTTGGATGATGCTACCTCGACACAATGTGTCATGTTGTCCTCCATGACTGTAGAGTTGCAGAGGCAGCATAAGAACATGGGCCCCTATGAGATGCTAGAATATTTGAGGAGTCTTTATGATTTACAGTCTCAGACTATGGAGTATGAGTTGTTGAGAGACCTCTTTAAATGTAAGTTGAATGATGGGGGCCAAGTGTCTGGTCATGCTCTGAAGATGATTGGCTTGATAGAAAGGTTGGCTTCGATTGGAACAAAACTGCCCCATAATGTGTTTGTTAACCTGAATTTGAATTCGCTTTCTGGTTTGTTTGAGAATTTCATTATGAACTTCAACATGAATGGAACCAAGGTGAATCTTCCAGAACTTCACTATATGCTAAAGACTTATGAATCATCCACTTCAAAGAGGAAGAATGTGCTTATGGTGGGCTCATCTACTAGGTTCAAACCTAAAGGTAAGAACAAGAAGAATAAGGGTAAGGCTGGTGCCAAACCCACAGTCTTGAAACCTAAAGGAGGTGTTCATAAGAAGTCTAGGTTGGCCAGGGATGTATGCCTCAACTGCAAGCAGAAGGGGCATTGGAAGAAAGATTGCACCGCTCCAGGAGGAGACAAGGCACTAGGTGCTTCTGGACCTGTTGGACAAGGTATATTTGTCATTGAGATTAATATGTCTATAAGTAACTCTCACTGTTGGGTATTGGATACAACATGTGACTCACACATTTGTAATAATGTGCAGTGGCTAATGGACAACAGAAATGTTAGACCATGAGAGGTGGACCTACGCGTTGGAAATGGGCTCACGAGTTGATGTTGAGCGTGTGGGAACTTATAGATTAGATTTACCTTCGGGTTTTACATTAGAACTTAATAGTTATTATTTTGTTCCCTCGATTACGAGGAATTTTACTTCCATTCCAATGTTAGACATTGCGGGTTTTTCCTCATATATTGCTAATGAAAGTTATTTACTATCTTTTAATGGTATTGTTTGTGGAAATGCTCCGCTTATGAATGGTTTATATATTCTCAATTGTAATCGTGAAATTCTCAATGTGCAAAACAAATGAGCTAAAATAAGTAATCCAAGAAATCACACCTACTTATGGCACTGTAGACTTGGTCATATCAATGAATCAAGGATAACAAAATTGAGAAAGTTAGACTACCTGAAACCATTTGACTTGGAGTCATATGGTGACTGTGAATCTTGCTTGAAAGGAAAAATGACCAACAAATCACTTTCTGGGAAAAGTGTGCGAGCCAAAGAGGCACTTGAGTTGGTCCATACAGATGTATGTGGGCCGTTTTCCACTCAAGCTAAGGGATATTTTCCTTATTTCATAACTTTTACAGACGATTTCACAAGGTTTGGATATGTGTATCTTATGAAGCACAAGTCCGAAGCCTTTGAGAAATTCAAAGAGTATAAGTTAGAAGTAGAGAAACAACTTGAAAAGAGTATCAAGACTCTTCGATCAGATTGAAGAGGTGAATACTTGAGTAGAGGATTTCTAGATTACTTGAAACTTCATGGAGTCCAATCAGAATGGACACCTCACGGAACACCACAAATGAATGGCGTTGCTGAAAGGAGAAATCAAACCTTATTGGATATGGTTAGATCCACGAAGAGTTTTTCAGCTTTTCCAACATACCTTTGGGGCTATGCTTTACAAAACTCAATTTATATTCTGAATAGAGTTCCTTCAAAGTCAATAGAGAAAATGCCATATGAGATATGGCTTGGCAAGAAGCCCGCTCTTACACATATGCGAACTTGGGGCTGCCCTGCATATGTAAAGAAGATGCTTACTGACAAGTTGAAATCTAAAAGTGAGAAATGCTACTTTGTGGGATATCCTAAGGAAACAAGAGAATACTATTTCTATCTTCCTGGAGAACATAAGGTCATTGTTTCCAGAAATGCAACTTTCCTTGAGGAAGACTATGTCTACAAGGAACATAGTTACAATAAAATAGAACTTGAAGAAATTCAAGAACTACAAAGCAACATAGAGGTTGAATCCTTATCGAATAACATAGACACGAATTCAGTAGGAGTATTTGGTGAAGATGTGTTACTTAGAGTACAACCTTCAACCAGTGGGAGTGATGTGAGGATTGATGCATAAATACAAGATTCTCATACACAACCAATGGAAGATGATACAATGGTTGTACAACATTCCATTCAGGAAACACATGTAGATGATATTCATGAAAACTCTCATAGTGGTGGAAACACACAAGAACCTTCTCATGATCAAAATACAAGAACCACATAAACGCAAAATAACCAACTCCAAAAGTCCACTAGGACTCATCGTCAGCCTGAAAAATTTAATCTCTTTGTTGAAAGTCAAAATGAGATAGATATTCCTGATGATGATGAGTCTACAACCTATAGCGAGACTATGTTAGACATTGACTCGCAAAGATGGCAAGAAGCCATGAAATTTGAAATGGACTCAATGTATGTCAATCAAGTTTGGAACTTGGTTGATTTGCCAACAGGGGTTAGACCCATAAAATGCAAATGGGTATTCAAGAAGAAGATTGATGCATTTGGCAAGGTGCAAACCTACAAGTCTAGGTTGGTAGCAAAAGGTTACAATCAGAGGCCTGAGGTCGATTATGATGAAACCTTTTTGCCAGTTGCAAAGATTAAGTCCATTCGAATTTTGCTTGCAATAACTGCATACTATGATTATGAGATTTGGCATATGGATGTTAAGACCGCTTTCCTCAATGAAAATCTAATTGAGGAAGTGTATATGATACAACATGAAAGTTTTACATCCAAGTCAAAACCCAAAGCAGTATGCAAACTACAAAAGTCCATTTATGGACTTAAGAAAGCCTCAAGGAGTTGGAATATTTGCTTTGACAAAGTTATCAAATCATTTGACTTTGTCAGAAGCAAGGAGGATCCATGTGTTTATAGTAAACGCAAGGAAGGGAGTATTGTTTTCATTATCATATATGTAGATGACATATTAATAATGGAAAATGATAAGTCCCTTATGCAGTCAGTGAAGGAATGATTATCCAACACCTTCATGATGAAGGACTTAGGTGAAGCCTGCTACATTCTTGGAATTATGATCTACATAGATAGACCTAATAGATTGTTAGGGATGTCACAATTTACATACATAGACAAAGTGCTAAGACATTTCTCAATGGAAAACTCCAAGAGAGAAGGTCTTCCTATGGGTCAAGGCATCAAGTTATCTAAGAATGATAGTCCTTCTACTGTTACAGAACTTGAACGCATGAAGAGAATCTCATATGCTTAAGCTATATGATCAATAATGTATGTCATGACCTGCACTAGGTCAGATGTGACATTTGCACTTAGCATGACTTACAAATTCAAGCAGAATCCTAGAGAAGAACACTGGAAAGCAGTCAAGAATATTCTTAAGTATCTTAGATGAACTAAAGAATATTTCTTAGTCTATGGTGGGCAAGAGAAGCTAGTCGCTACTGGGTATACTGATGCTAGCTTCCAAACAGTTCTTGATGACTTCAAGTCACAGTCTGGATATGCCTTCATTTTCAATGGCGGAGCAGTGAGTTGGAAAAGTTCCAAGTAAGAAACTACTGTTGATTCGACGACTGAAGCCGAGAGCATTGCTGGATCGGAAGCTGGTAAAGAAGTTGTCTCGATAACTGAGTTCTTAAAAGAACTAGGGGTTGTTCCAAGTGCCAGTCATCCAATAATGATATATTGTGACAACACTGGTACGATTGCACAAGCTAAGGAACCAAGATCAACAAACAGAAACAAACATGTACAGAGGAAATACCACATACTCAGAGAGATGGCGAAATCTAAAGAAATAGATCTAGACTATATTCCCACAGATGATAATCTAGCTGACACATTTACTAAACTATTAAGCTTAGATAAGTATAATGGTCATTTCAAAAATATGGGTATTAGACACATTGGAGATTGGCTCTAGGCCAAGTGAGAGATTGAAAATATGTATGTCCTAGAGACAATCTACATTAGGGACAAAAATATACTTGAACACATTCGTATTATTAATGAGATTAATAATTATGACATTTGTAATTATTGAATTATTAATTGATTGTTTGTAATTATTCATATATGTGCATCCCTTGAGTTTACGTTGTCATTAATAGAGTGATATATTAATGATAGAACATAACTCTCAAAATATCCTCGACTAATGATCATCGAGAATGAGATATCGATGATATGCTATAAGTCGACATGTGGTCTGCATCACATTTTTGGAGAATGTAGTATGTCTCACAGCTACGAGTAATGGTTACTCGTGATGGACACATGTATACTTTGGAGAAGTATTGGTATACCCTGCCGATAAACTATTTGCTATACATGTCTATAGTGTTATCGGCGCGTGGAATATAAAGGTCCTTTGACTTGAGGTTAATCCGCACCTTGTTTACAGAATGATGTACTTTGACCAAGTTCTAAGCTTAAACTCCTTCTGAAAATGATACGGCTTGTGTTGGGTGCATCAGGATGTAAATCAAGGTGGTAGTTGCGCCAAGAATAGGATTCATTCCTCGATTGGAAATTCGAGAGAGCACTCAACTTCTCAATGTTATTAGGTTGACTAAAGTCACTGGCCAGTGTAAGAGACATATTTAGAATATGGTCTAGTTGTCAACTAATAAATGTGAGATAAAATGATTAAACCATTTGGATAGACACTTGGCAAATCCTAAGCTTAATCGAGTGTGTCGCGAATGAAAGGAATTTATAGTTCCGCATAAAGGTCAAGTTTGTTGGATTCATGTAAACGTACTTCACATATTGAGTTCGTCATACGACGCAGTCTAGGAGTTTCGTATGGACCTTAATTAGATTAATGTCGATGTGTGAAGGCCTATAAGGTCACACTATATGCGATTGTTTCTTCGATCTAAGAGTGTATTGAGAAAGTATTAAATATTCGATTGAGGATCGAGATATTTAATTTATAATAATTATGGAATATTTCTATTTGATAGAAATTATTTAATTAAGTCGAATTGAATTTCGGATTTAATTAAATATGTTGGATATATTATATGGGTACTCGGACAAATACATGGAAGCAATTGGGCCATAAATTTCTGGCCCAAAATGGGAGCTTGGCCGTCCATTTTGGGCGTGTGAAGTGGGCCAGCTGGGCTGGTCCACTGAACATTAACATGGGCCCAGGTTTTCCTGCTTTATATTTGTTTAGGTTTTGTCCTGAACTTCTATAGATACAGCACATACCCCATAATTATAGGGTGATAGAAAATAACTTCTCAGTTCCTAAAGCAAGATTTCCTAGCTTACTTGAGTAGGAAATACACTGGAGTTAGATCTTGCAATCGAGGAAACAAATCGCGTGGATACCTTAGTGTTGAATCCCGCGTACGAAAAACCTATAAGTTTTCTTTTATCATGTTTTGAACATACAACATGATTATCGCATAAGCCATGCCAGGATTGTTGTTGGGTAAGAAATTTTAAACTTTCGTTGTGCTTACTACTTGTTTACAAACCCAACAAATTCCTACACTTTTCACTTTAATATTTGTGTTTTATAGTCTGAACTAAAATAATTTTCAAAATTATGATTATTAAAATGTTTAAATACATTTTCTTTTAAACATAGATAAAATGAGTGTATAATATTAGCGATGTGATTTATGGCGTTGCGTGAGTCCTATATTCAGATTAATTAACTGATAAATCAAGTTGCTTTTCAAAGTTGTAAAGATTTTAAGTATACGTTAATGTAGTAAATGATTTTTATTATCATTTTAAAATATATCTTACGTCTAATCAGTTAAAGTGTTTAATGTGAAGTGATATTTGGATTTGAGTTTTGTTTTGCATTTGGAAAAGCTTCGGAAGCCTAAATTTTTTGAGAAAAGTGTTTGTTTATTGAAGAACTAGTAAGGAGTTGCCCGGCTCCGCACGGGCCCAACTCCAAATATATTACTCCAATATATATTTTCTTCTTTTATGAGGAGGTGCTAAATACTCCAACCGATGGCTTATCAAATTCTCTATCGATCGATTCAACAAAAGACAGAAAAAAATTCACTATCTCTTTTACGTCAAGCAATACATGAAGTAAGATCCGATATAGCAGTAAAAGCAAGACGTATAGGCGGATCGACTCATCAAGTTCCCAATTAAATAGAAGTCATACTATTGAATTCAATTACATTGAAAATAATTCGAGTGAGAAGGCAAAGCAGACTGACTTACCACAGACAGTAGGACAAATAATGGATTCCCCAAAAAATTCGGTCTCATGTCAACCCCTGACTGACCGGAGGCCTAAACGCCTAAAAAGGGAGGAAAGGTACTCCGATCGACCGGGTTCTTCTTTTGTAAATAAGGTAAAGGGATTCTTTCGCCTCTTGTGTGATATCATATGGAGGAAGACAGATGTGGCGCCCACCTGCGCTGGCATGCGTCTGATTACTCTTTCCTAACTGACATTTTCTTCTCTGGACTGAGTTTCCCCCGGTGCTTCACAAACCATATTCAACTTTAAGGCATTTCATTGCACTTTAATCACCCTCGTGAAGAGACACATTCCGATACCATTGATGTCCAATTGCTTTTATAGTAATGGCTGGATCTACTACTACCTCGTCCGTTGAGTATAACAGAGCAAATGATGGTATAGCAATGAACATATGGATGATACTAGGAAATATGGTCCGAAGAATCTCGATAGTAGTTCCATGAACAATCCTTTGCGGGATTGAATTTTTTTATAGTGGAAATGCCATAAAGCGTGACCTAAGATCCATGATACGAAAATCAAAATAAGAATAACGAAGAAAAAACATCGTGATGTAAGTCTGTTATTCCTTGAATTATAGGTGTTGATGCGTCTTTAGATCCTAGTTGCCATGGTTCCACTGTATAACAAGGAGCAATTGTGAGTAATAGCCATTCTAGAACAATTATTTGGTTTGGTTCATTCTTTGACTGCTCTGCTCTCCCCCCCCCCCTCCAAAAAAAAAGAGATTGAATTTCTTCCACCTTCCCTGTACGAGTATTGAAGAAGTATAGAGCACTTTAGTTGGTTGTTGACCAACGGAAAGCATGGGAGAAAAAAGGCAGAATTTACGCAATTTCTTTTTTAAGAAAGAGATCATAATGATTGATGGCTCTTTCAATCCGGCGAAATGAAAGGCTTTGGCATGTACCAAAATGGAGAATTTGAGTCAGATTAATAAGATTACGACCACAGAACAGAACTTTCTTATTCCTTCTTTTCATCGGAAACCCATTAGTGCTTTACTTTCTTTATTAGTAGGCTAATAGGGAGGTCTATGAAATGTATATGAAAAGGATGATTCTTTATTCATGTAATTACCGCGAGGAAAATCTTATTAAAAAGGTTCATAGGTGGTCGTTTAACGGCCCACGAATATCTCTTTCTCAATTTCTATTCCTTCTATTCTCAAATGGGAGTATAAGAAAAAGAAAGTTTAGTCAAGCCGAGAAAGAAAATCTTATCATATGTAATGAATGATCGATGTTGTCTTTTTGGAAGAGGTGGGTGGGAGTGGGGTAGGGCAAGAAAGTAACAATCATACCCGATGTTTAGATCACCAGAGATAGAAGCGGCAACAGTCATAAAGTGGAGAATTTTTGTTTTCTCCTTAGCTACCGTTCTGTGGGGTCAACATTAGGAAATTTGCCAGGTTCAGTTCTGACTATAGCTGCAACCTATCTCATATTTGGCCGCCATCGATCACAAACTCGAAATTTTGGAAGATAAAGTAAAGAAAGTATTTCGGGCTAGGTTCAAGGTATGCCAAAGGTATGCTAGTTAATTGAAAAAGAAAGTCAACTTTCAAGATTCAAGATTAGGTAAGTGTTTAGTGTACTAAGGTACAAGATCGGAAAAAAAAACGCGGATAGCAAATTCCTTAGGCTAGATAGAGTGGTGGTTGTAAATTACTAGGTAGCCTAGCTCGGCCCAAAAGCCCCATGCCTTTCTTGGTCGGACCAACCCAACCGACGATTTCCGACAAGTCTTTCTGAATTGGAAGAGCAAGAAGTGACACTAGAAGAAAACTTTCTTTCTCTTTATGGATAACCAATTCATTTTCAAATTCTCCTTCTAATTCATCTTCCCCGGTGGATTTAGGTTTATCTCTAAGGTCCCACAAAGGTTCGACTAGTAGTACTCTGTCAAATGCCAATTCAGGTGATATTACTAGCACTCAAGTTTTGAGTGATATCACCGCTCTTTTTGAGCAACGAATGGAAGTGGGAAAGAATTAACACCAGAATGAAGTCCAATAGAGTTCTGCAAAGCGTTGGTGTCACGCCCCGACTTTTCTCAAGTCTTTCTTTAGGACGTGATGGCACCTGGACAACTATCCATTTCCAGGCGAACCACTTACTTCATTTTCTTCCTAAATTAGACAGGTATTTGCGGAAATAATATATAAAATAATCAATTTGAAGTTTACGAAGAACAATCTCATGTGGGGCATTCCCCGAGATAATAAAACTTAATTCTTTACACAAACTTAGTCTAGAGTAACTTTCACCAAATCTGAAATAATGGATTGGTGGTACAATGAGGTTGCGGGACGATCGCTAGCCTTCTTGCGGAGCTTTTCCTCTATCGCGCCTTCCTGAAATATGTTAAATAAAAGAGCCATCCCTACCATCCGGGGCTGAGTGAGAATCTCACCTTACAGTCCAAAGTAACCTCACCATATTTTTAATTACAATCACATTATAAGAAAATAATAAGCATGTTGAAATAAACAAATTACAACCATTTTATTAAATAAATCAATAAACATTCACGTGCAAAATTTTCTCCCCACTCGTCTTAGAAAAAAACAACTTAGTTTAATCAGTACTCCTGCTTTTTCCCATATAACATATTATACATTTGTTGCGGTACGTGCAACCCGGTCCAGTGCATTTATATATTTGTTGCGGTACGTGCAACCTGATCCAGTGCATTTATATATTTTTTGCAGTACGTGCAACCCGATCCAGTGCATTTATATATTTGTTGCAGTACGTGCAACCCGATCCAATGCATTTATATATATTTGTTGCGGTCCGTGCAACCCGATCCAATGCACTTATTTGTTGCGGTCCGTGCAACCCGATCCAATGCACTTATTTGTTGCGATCCGTGCAACCCGATCCAATGCACTTATTTATTGTTTAAATATGTCATATGTTCAAAAGTCTCAAATAATATTTTCTTCCTTCAATATTTCGCCCTTTTCACTTGTAAGGGTTACAACTCTCAAATCGTAAGTCGGATTTATCCCCGTAAAGTATCAAACTGTCGAGGACAGAGTAATCTATAACTTTTATTCATCACAATCTTTCATATGCTTTACCTATTTGTACAGTTTTTACGTTATACATTCTGCCCTTTCAGACTTCGGTTGATCCGAGGCAGAATGTTTAAACAGCGATAACTCTCAAACCGTAAGTCGGATTTATCCCCGTAAAGTCTCAAACTGTCTAGGACAGAGTAATATATAACCTTTATTCAGCACAATATTTCATATTCATTACCGATTTGTACAGTTTTTATATTATACATTCTGCCCTTTCAGACTTCGGTTGATCCTAGGCAGAATGTTTAAACAATGATAACTCTCAAATCGTAAGTCGGATTTATCCCCGGAAAGTCTCAAACTGACCGTAAAAGAAATATGTACAACTCTGTAAAATTTCATCCAATTCTAAAAAGTATAGCCCAGTATAACAGATTACAATTGCACAATCCAAACTAGTTATTAAACAATCATAAATTTCATGCTCTTTCTTTCAATAACCGGATTATATTCTAACATGTATTGTAACTTAAAAATAAAGGATTTTACTAAGAACTTTGAGTGAGAAAACTCACCTTTGTTGCTTCGTAACCACGAACAAAACCTCAACTTCAACCAAACCTTTTTGGAACTCCTTAATTGCTCTCTTTAATCTTTCTTTTTTTCCCTCTCTTTGCTTTGTTTCTGATTTGCTGTTTTCTTTTGTATTTCCCTTTTTGTTGTGTTTTATATAAAAGTGTATGTGTGTGTTGTGTTGTATGTGTGCAAGTGCAAAATATGCCCATGAAAAATGGGACGTGAGGGAGTGGTCTGTTATGTTTTTTTTTTACAGGACTTTACAGTTGGGGAAGAAGCGGTGAATGACCTATCTTTATTGAAAGACATCTATTATGATCTAGCGGACCATGGAATGCTAAGTTGGTATTGGGAACTAGCTTGGGACTTTCTAAATCTCATTAGCAATAGTCCAGGAATGACATAGCCTTCCTGTGCAATGGGTGTCTTAACGCACTAAGTAAGGTATTATTTTCTAAAGCAGCATTCTCCCTTCTATCTATCAACAATGGAATTATGAAACTTTCTCCCCGAGCTGCGGAATTAACGAGTCTGATCAATAGGGTCCGTCATTTTTGCTATTCCTTCCTACTTCTTCTTCCTCTATTATGTGCTTTTATTATATTTGCCTGAAACTCGAGAAAATAGAGTTATTTGAGACCAAATGTTAAAGAGTTGGGGGCTCTCTGGGGAAGCACACCTTCACTTCCTTCTTAATGAAGGGGTTCCCCGGGAGTCTAACCTTGTCTATTCATTTAATTGTCGGGGCCGTCATGAGTGCTGAAACCGATTTCGTTAAGATGATAATGGCTCATTCGGGCGCATCAAGCTCTGAAGATCCAAACTGGATGGAAGCCCTGAGATCTTCTAAAGGGCAGGAAGAGACTTCATAAAGGGAAAGCACATGCACATCGTCGTCCATAAACCTACAAAAAGAAAGAGCACGTCCGACACCTGCCCCAAATGAAGTAGCTTCCCCTGCCCCTGTCGTCCTCTTTTCATATCAAGAGGATGAGATCATAGGGGACGACAGTGTAGAAAGCATCCAAAGAGAGACCTTTGAGTTTGAGGAGAAAACCCCCTCCTTCTGCCGAGATCATACATCATACAACAGGCCCGAATTGAAGCCGAAGACCTATTCGAGGTCATGGTCGATATTTTCAGGGTCATGTCTGGCCTTGATCCAGAAGGAGATTGGCTGGGACGGGGAGCTCGGGCCCTCGAGAATCCACGTACCGCCACGAAAGAGCATTCCTTGGAGAAACTTCATACCCTTCTTTTGGATCTTGAATCAAAGGGAGTCAATTCCGAGTCCTTCTCTCAATTAAAAGGGAAGGTACCCTTACGAAGGGGTGGGGACGAACACTCTACAACATAGTGGAGTGGATAACTAGGACTACTAAAATGGAGATCGTGTACAACAACAATCCTATATTTGATGTCGATTCATCCACACTTCCATTCCTTGTAGAGGAAGGCTAAATGCTTGCTGGCTGGGAGCTGTATGAACGGTAACGTCCAAGTACGGCTCCGTGAGAAGGGCGGTGGACAGAAATGGCCTTATTGTACCTCACTCTCGTCTTCAATGGGGTATGCTCTTTCTTTTTTGGGAGAGTATGCCAATATGATCTTAATGAGGTGCGGGGCTTTGCATCTGACATTCGTTGGGCTTCTCTCTTCGGGAACCTGCGGCCCGACCTTTTTGTGCAATAAACCCCTCCGGCCGAAGACTAGTGGTAAGTGGTCCTGCAGAGCTTTCGAAAAAAGATAGCCTTGTGTGTAAGCACAACAATGAACCGCAGCGAACCCTCAGACGACCTATCTAAGATTAGGGGGGATCCTCAGTAGTGGTGACCCTTTCACTCTTCCACGGACTGATACATGTACCGAATGCTTATACAGGAAAGTTGAATCCTGGGTCTGGAACCTGGGGATTCCTCCGATAAATCCTTTCTTTCTCGTCCACTCAGGGGGTACAAACACATCTGCGCGGATTACAGGTGACAGATACAAGAATGGCGGGGAAGTTAACAGTACCCGATGACATTCAGGGATGGATGTAGACCCATCGGGCAAGGATAATCATTCCGATCCTGGGAGAAGTGGCGACCATTCTCAAGAACGAAAAAGACTGAGCTGAGGGAAGCCCTATGAGTCACTGAAAGGATGGCAGGAGTGACCTTTTTCTATCAATAGAGGGAGCAAAAAAAGGGCTCTGCTCCCCTTTACAATATGAAGAAAAAAATAAGGGTCGAAGTTTAGACCGCTCACAGTAGTTCTACCTATAGAAAGGATCATGAAAGAGGTGATTAGAATGGTACTCGAATCCATTTACGATATCGAGTTTCTAGACACATCGTACTTCCACTCGGGTTGAGGCTTCCACTCCGTCCTAAGATGTATCAAAGAAGAGTGGGGGACCTCTCACTAGTTTTTGGAATTCGACATCAGAAAGTGTTTTCACACCATCGACTGACATCAACTCATCCCAATGTTTAAGGAAGATATCGACAATCCCAAGTTCTTTTACCCCATTCAGAAAGTCTTTTCTGCCGGACGACTCGTAGGAGGTGAGAAGGGCCCTTACTCTGTCCCACATAGTGTATTACTATCGGCCCTACCAGGCAACATCTACATACACAAACTCGATCAGGAGATAGGGAGGATCCGATAGAAGTACGAAATTCCGATTGTTCAGAGAATAAGATCGGTTCTATTAAGAACATGTCGTATTGATGACCAAGAAAAGTCTTCCGAAGAAGCAAGCTTCAACGCTCCCCAAGACAACAGAGCCATGATTGTGGAGAGGTTAAAGAGCATCCAACGCAAAGCGACCTTTCATTTCCTTGTTTCGTCGTGGCCAACCACCTTCCCCCACAATCACCCCCCGGCTCAGAGGGGGACCAGAAAAGGCCTTTTGTTTTCCACCATTCGTCGGCCCTTGCCGCCTTCCTTAACAAGCCCTCGAGCCTCCTTTGCGCCGCCTTCTTCATAGAAGCTGTCGGGTTTACCCCAAAGTTCGAATTCTATGGTAGAGAATGCTGTAATAATAATTATGAGAGACTCTTTTAAATATTGTAAAAGAAAGGGCCCGCTGATAGAGCTGGGCGGGGAGGCGATACTTGTTATCAGGTCAGAGAGAGGCCTGGCCCGTAAGCTGGCCCTCTTGAAAACCTATTACTTAATAAGGATTTGTTATGCGTGATATGTCGACGACTTACTACTGGGAATCGTGGGTTCCGTCGAGCTTCTCATAGAAATACAAAAATGTATTGCCCACTTCCTACAATCTGGCTTGAACCTTTGGGTAGACTCTGCAAGATCAACAACCATAGCTGCACGGAGTATGGTAGAATTCCTCAGTACGGTCATTTGGGAAGTCCCTCCGAGGGCGACTCCCATACAATTCTTGCGAGTGCTGGAGAAGCGTCTACGGGTAAAGCACTGTATCTATATAACTGCTTGCCACCTATGCTCCGCCATCTATATAACTGCTTGCCACCTATGCTCCGCCATCTATTCCAAGTTTTAGGAACCTAGGTAATAGTATCCCGATCAAAGAGCTGACGAATGAGATGAGCGGAAGAGGGAGTCTACTGGACGCGGTTCAACTAGCGGAGACTCTTGGAACAACTGGAGTAAGAAGTCCCCAAGTGAGCGTCTTATGGAGGGGCCGTCAAGCACATACGACAAGGATCAAGAGAGATCTCATTGTTGCATAGCTCAGATCGGAGCAAGATGCCATCAGACGTTCAACAGGCAGTCTCACGATCGGGCACTCATGCCCCGACATTATCATTGTATACTCTCGCGGGTCGGAAATCAGCGGGGGAAGGAGGGGGGACACTGGGCGAGATCTATCAGCAGCGAATTCCCCATACAAATAGAAGCACATATCAAAAAGATACTTCGAAGGCTTTGGGATCGAGGTCTCATTAGCCGAAGAAGACCCTGGCCAATCCACGTGGCCTACTTGACGAACGTCAGTGATGGAGACATAGTAAATGGTCCGCGGGCATCGCGATAAGTTCTCTGTCCTACTACAGGTGCTGCGACAACCTTTACCAAGTCCGAACGATTGTCGACCACCAGATCCACTGGTCTGCAATATTCACCCCGACCAACAAGCACAAATTCTCGACGCAGAATATAATCCTAAAGTATTCCAAAAACTCAAATATAGTCAATAAAGAAGGTGGTAAGACCTTTGTAGAGTTCCCCAACATCATAGAGCTTGGGAATCTCGGATCCGGTCAAGATCCAAACAACAATGAGCACTCAACTACTAGTAAAAAGGGAGAGAAAGTTGACTTTGAGAAAGAAGATGCTTCTTGCCGCTTTATTAGTAAGTAAGCTTGTTTTATATCTCCTCAATAAAGGCGAAAGATCACTCCTAAAAGCAAGCTTTCTCTTATATACGGCACCCTACTACAAAATTGCATTTGCCTTCCTACTTAAGGCACTAGTTCAGATGGAAACCCTGATCAGGCTGGTGGCCTAGCTAACATAGCTATCCGTCAGAAATAGCTGCATTCCGTTGCAGGCTACTATAAAGGCATATAATTTTCCGGGTGTTAAGAAAGCTATTGAATCGAAAGCGGACATGCTTACTCACTGGCTAGATTGAGCTGTCTGTACCTTTGCTAACTCTTTTGCATGTAAGAGTCGCTACCCCCTAGTATGTGCCGCTTATTTCTCTTTTCTCTTCTCTTGCAGTTGGCAGTCTCAATCAACCTTGTTCCGGGCATTCTCTTCTACTATATTTGCTTATTGGATTGGTAGGTACAGTCTAAGTTCCCTTTTTTTGTGGATAGATCATTGAACTATGCGCCTATCAAATTGACCTGAATTGATTAGTGAGTTGGAGAGCTACATCCTCAGGCTACATTATAGAAGAGTATGTTGGGAATTCCCTAGTGGATTTTTAAATTTGGTTTTCTATTTTTCGTAGTTAAACTTCTATAGTTTTAAATATAGTAATAATATATCTTTGTGTTCTTTCATAATTTATAACTATTTTAATATGTTAGTTAAAATTTTAACACACTAATAGCTAATTCAAGTTTTCTCTAACTTTCTTAAAATACTAAGTAGTAGATAGTTTATAGTATTTGATTGTGATGGGATGAATACAACTTTTTTATATTTTTGTAAATAAAATACATGCTTAGAAGTAGTTCTATTTATTTTGATTCCAATAGTATTTTATATTGCAAGCATTTATTAGAAAACTTACTAATAATTTTTTTTTGATAACAATCATCTTAACAATTTAAATATAATCTTCTTGAGTATTATTTCATCACTTAGTCTTTTTAATATTGTTCCTAATATTCGTTTGTGCCGTGAATCTCTTTGGAATAAATTTATCTTCTTCCTTACGCTAAGGCATATATTTTAATCTTTTTTACTCTCTATCTAATTCTTCTAAAATATCTAAGTTGTGCTTCATTTTATAAAGTTATTACCATAATTTAATTGTCCTAAAATTTTGTAATATTTGCCAATTACAATTTAAAGATACTATGTCATGCTACTAATATAATCTCTCATTGTGAGAAAGTCAATACTTGCAACAATATTATTTACACAAGGCATATTTTGAAATGTTGGAATGGTATGGTGATTCGTGCTTAATTATGTGTACTTATGAGTGATGACATAAGTTAAAGGGCAAATCAGACAAGGAAGCCAAAAGTTGTATGGCAGCTCCAATGAAGTTCAATATCAGCCAATAGCGACGCTCTATTTTAACATATTTTCATAAATATTCTTCTGGGCCTGATGAACCACTGTAAGTGTAATAGTTAACAATATTTGAGGTTACTAAATGAATAAAATTTGAGAGTTCAATATGTTATTCACGAGGTACAAAAGACAGCAGCAGGTAAAAGTTCACGTGCTAAGCTGGCAGCACAAGCCAAAGGGTATTTCTGCCAATTCCGCGGACGACCCGAAGCTGCTCTCTAGCGGCTTATATATAGGTAGTAAAAAATATTTTTGAACAATATTTGTATTCATTTTTGTGAAAACTTACTCTTACTTTGTTTCATTTTTATTTTCGGGAAACAAAAGCGATATTTGGGAAGCTTATAGACTGTTTCTCGTTTCAACAATTATAGACTTATAATTACCCTCTATTTATGGTTTTTCAGCTCATAAGCGTTTTTTAGTTTGATCAAATCTTTTTACTCTATTATTTTTAATATGTTATATAATCCCACTACTATCTTTCTCAAAACAAAATTCTCAATTAAAAGGGTAATTCAGATGTAGGATTTTCGAGTTTGTTAAAGTAAATTTATGTACTTAATAATTATAGAAAAAATACTACTATTAATAATTTAACATATTTAAAAAATTATAAGTAAAAGAAAAATCACTTTGACTCTCAAAATAGTGCTAACATAAAATAGAACAACGGTCTATTATCAACTTTAAAACTTTATCAAAAAACATACAATAACTATTAATTTATCAAATCAACCTCAATATCTAAAGTTCTTTTCACTACTAAAAAAACAGCTTTTAGCGATAAATGTTTTCATCGATAATTAACGGCAAATTAGCGACGGAATAATAGTTTCATTGCTAAATAAATTAGAAAAATATTAATATCTAAATTAGCAAGGATTAGCGACAGAAAATTAAATCCGTCGCTACAAGTTGGCCCTAAAATTTTGGTGCCTTCATTTTAGTAGCGACATGAGTTAAGCACAAAATGTATTAAATTGTACCGACAAATGTAGCGACGGTTTTTTCTGTCGCTAGATTTATTTATTTATTTTAAAATATATTAAAATTTAAAACTCATTGCTACGGAAAATTCCGTCGCTAAACATTTTTTAAAACAAAAATGTATATGTAGCGACGAATTTAAAGTCTGTCGACAATTCCGTCGCCGTGACGAGTTAAATATATTTCCTAGGGCACAAAACCTAATAGTGTCGCCTCTTTCTTCCCCAACTCCAAAACACACAGAGACAACGAGGCAAAAGCGCCGTTTGTGGTAAACGAGAGTTCAAGGACAAGAGAAAATTGTGAATCTAGGGCTTGTAGCTGGATTATCTCTTCCTCTCTTTTTTCGAAAATCAAAAGGAAACTGTAGATCTTCTTTGTCTCTCTTTTTGAAAATTGAAAGTTAAACTGTAGATCTGTGAATAAATAAGAAAAGTTATGAATCATTTATTGTTTTGTCAAAAAACAAAATCTCTGCTTGCATATCTGTTCATTCCCACCTAATGCTTGCCGATGATAATGTATTTTTTCTGAAATTTATCTGTTTGTGTGTTTGAAAGTATCAAATGTAGGATCTCACGGAGGATAATGATGTTCTAAAGGAAGAACAAGAAGGACTTGTTCAGCGAATGGAGAATAATCAGGCAAAGCTTGCTTGCCGAAGCTGATCTTGCTCTATGTGAGTTACTTCCCCGCATTTTCTATTCAGTGTTAATGAATTTTGTGATTTAGAAATTTAAGAGTCGTTTGGTTCATAGATAAAATTATTCTTGGAGCAGATGAGCTCATACCAAGTTATGTGCTACCTCTGTCCCAGTTTGTTACTTGTTAGTGATGGAAAACAGCCTGCAAAGGTCAAAGGAATGGAAGAATGGCTAATAAACATCTGTAGTGGCAACTTAGTGAAAATTCTTTAATCAATGAAACATAAAAGAAAGCCATGTGTTTCAAGAACGTATTTCGTTGTTTAGTCTGTGACTTTCCATGTGAAGCATCAATTAGTGTGATTTAGTTTGTATGTTATTGGATAGAGGCTATGTTTACCAGTTTCGTTAGACTCTGTTGATTGTATGAAAGATGAATTCATTAGATTTTTGCAATATAAATAGTACCATACATTGTAAATCCGGACCATTCCTTCATAGACATACGGAGACAAGTGAGATCTGATGCTTAATTGTACACGACTTCATTGCTTCAATATTTTGATTGGGTGTTTATAAGTGTATAGAGTAAAGTAACTAAAGAATGAAATAAAAAATAAAGACTTGATTACGTGGAGCTATGTTGTTCGGACTCTTCAAAATGGTCAACGGGTGCGTTCCGGATTTTCCAAAAGTAGTGTATTTTTGGAGAATCCGACACGGGTGCGGCATCTAAAATAAAGAGTCCGTGGAACCTAGACGTGGAGTATTTGTACAATTCCAGCACTTCTAAAAGGATATAAGTAAGTTAGCTATCCTTTGTTATAGTTCATCTGGGCATCCTTGCCCAGCTGCTCATGTTTCAATCGCAGATGTCTCTTCCATGATGCTATTATGGTCCACGTCACCTTTGGCAATTCTAGAAAATAATGTCTTGGTTGTTTTTAGAATTTGATGGCTCCAACATCAAATACTAGCTCCTTAGAATTGCTGATTAAGTTTTCTCCAAATATTTAACATCTTTGTTGTAGCTTTTATGACTTTTCATTTTCAAATTGTCTATCATGTGTTAACTATCAACAAACTTGTGGTGCAAACTGCTCATCACTCTGTTTTGTTTAGACAAGCTGATGCTATTGATTATATTTGACTTTAGTCCTATATAAAAGTTTCAGATTAGCGGGAAAACAGATAAGATGTTTGCGTGAAAGAATTTTTGAGACAATGTTATGAGACTCCATGTTACTTTATGTTGACTGCATGCAATGTTTTTTTCTCTGTAATGTTAATTGTTAGACTTGATCTGAATTTGTTATAATGTAAGTGGTTTCTTTACTTTCTCTCACTCTCTCTAAGCTGCTACTGGGATAAAAATGTGGAAGTGTTGTATAAATTGGATGAAACTTTGCGAAGATCCTAAGTATTAAAAAATCAGAAATAAATGCAAAGAAATTGTTGTGGCAGTTGGAGCAGAGGCGCCATTGGGACTCATGTGGGAGGCTCTATCACGGTAAAAACTTATCCACATAAGGTGTTTACACCTGATTTAGTTAAATTAACCATAGTATACAAACCAAGGTCTATTAGAGTCCTATATTTATTAAATAAAAAATATAAAAAGATGTGAAGTCAATAATGTAAAGTTAAATTTTAGGGTTGCTGTCAGTTCATGTTTCGTTTGTTTCCTCTGTTCTTTTTCTTCTTCTAGCATTCTGGCTTATAAACTCTGTGTCGTTCTTTCTTCATTATCTTAACGAAATCGGAATTTTCAGATGACTATTAATTTGACCTCAATATTTGATTACTTTCTAACTCCAAGTTAAACATGCTTGGGACATGATTTCCACCTTGGAGATTAATCTAACTCTTCATTCAAAAGTGAGATATTTATCTAAAGTGTAAAATAACTTATAAACCAGAAAAAAAGTGTGTACAATGGCAAGTTTCTTTTTGTTAAGGTTAAAATGAGAGTTACAACAAAAGGTAAATAAATTTTAATGATAGTTCGTAATGACCAGTTGTAGACTTTAGATGTGGTTTGTCATGGCACAAAAAGTGTCAATCTACTCGACGTTACTGTTTATAACTACGGAGAATAGCATGACTATCAAGTACTTTATATTGTTAATCAAAATCATGTGCAAAACACATGGTAGTTAACTATGTATGGTTAAGTACTAATAGTTGTAGTTAAATAAAGTGGTATGAGTCATTTTTTTATTGGGTGGGTGTAAGCACCCGGCGCGGGTAAGTTTTTACCATCTATCACCGTTGGGGAGCTTTGTAAGAGACTTGTAAGTATACTTCAAAACTATTTTAAGTAAGATGCATTCTAAAAGAAGATAGCAGAACCTTGTGCCAAGTGACAGTAATACTGCTGCATTTTCTGAATTTTGTTCAGTTCTTGGATGTCAATTAGAGCAAAACATCCCTACATTCCTCTTCAATTTATTGATTTAATCAGTAAGGTCCGAGTAGATGGTTAACTCTAACTTAATGGTGAATGTATTTGAATATCTTTCTTTGGCTTCATATTGTTATTTATGTTGTAAGTGGAGCATGCCTTCTGGCATATGAAAAAAAAATTCATTGTTACCACTTCACACTTGAAACTTGCTTGAATGTTTTTATATATACGAATGGCTAAAGAGAGTTTCTCTTTTGGTCATATTTGATTTATTTGTTGTTAATGATGAGGATTCTTACTTGGACATATTGATCACAAGTCTTTCAACTGACGCTAGTGCTCAAGGACCTCTTTACTGGTTTGTATTTAGTTTCTTGAACTCTCATGGAAGGAGAAAATCTAATTGCTACTAGTTTCGGAGAAAAAATGTTGATTTAAAAGTTCAAAAGTCTGCACTACTTCTCTATAATTCTTGTTGCATCTTTTTCACTTCAAAAAATGAAGCACAAATGTGCATACAACCAGCTGCAGGTTTATATTATCAACTGCTATTATAGTCTTTGCATCGTTTCTTCAGTCGAGGGTCTATCGGTAACAGTCTCCCTTCCTTGTGAAGGAAGGGATAAGGTCTGCATAAACTCTACTTTCCCCAGACCCCACTTGGTGGGATTATACTGGTTATACTGTTGTATTATCAAAGCTAAAATGTTTGACAGTTACGAACCTGTGCATACAAATGTGCACTCCTTTGGCATTATCAACATTGTTAAGGCCTTAACCCAAAGCTAAAATGTTTGGAAGTTCTGAAGTTGTCTTATACATTCTTGGTGATTATATTTGAAAACAAGGCCTTTGAAGGGAAGATCTTTATGGTCTCCAAGCTGAACAAAAAAATCTAAGAATTGTTGTGGAAATGGTGCCATAATTAAGTGTCGATTCCTTTCCCTTTAGAGATCTTCTACACTCAGTTGTTACTAAAGACTGGATTGCCATAATTAAGTGCCATTTGATTATTTAATAAGGTTCAATAAGGATTGCTTTCATCTGCTAATTATATTTTGATGATTTCCAGGAAAATTTGAGGTGGTCGTACGGTTCCTACTCCTATTGCTAACGTTGATGAAGTTGATGCATCGATTTATGATAACGACATCACTCTCCAGCTTATTAGTTAGCTTTTTCTTTTGTTTGGACTTTATTATTGGTCTCGCAGATGTATTGAACTTAACCGTCCAATAATATATTTGGATATTGTAAAATATTAATTTATATAATTTTTAATTATTTTAAAGCTATTTAATTAGTACTAATTTTTATGTAAAATGCGTGACAACAACAACATACCCAGTGAAATTACACACCGTGGGGTCTAGGGAGGGTAGAGTGTATACAAATCTTACCTCTACATTGATAGGTAGAACGGTTGTTTCTGGGACAAAGCATAATCACAATCAAGCTAGCATTACAAAGCAAGAGAAATGGGAAGAGACAAAAAATTAAAGCTGTATGAACATGCTGATAACAAAATCGAATGTGCCATGATAGCGCATTCTGACAAAAGGAAGTAGTAGCTAACGCAGATAAATAATATAAATAAAGTACACTAAGGAACACATAGCACCAGAAATCAAACTACATGAACTATAAAGCAATACTGCGCCTATAAGTGTGATGGGCTAATCGGGCATACAGTAATAACATTACAACTATAATTTTGTGAGCGTAAATAGGACTACGCTCGACTACCTACTACCCTAATACGTGTCCTCCACAACCCTCTATCTAAAGTCATGTCCTTAGTAAGTTGCACCTGCACCATATCCCGTCTAATCACATCTCCCAAATACTTCTCCGGCCTACCTCTACCCCTTCTGAACTCGTCCATAGTCAACCTCTCACACCTCCGCACTGGGACATTTGTGTCTCTCCTCTGCACATGCTCGAACCATCTCAACCTCGCTTCTCGCATCTTATCCTCCACCGAGGAAACTCCCACTCTATCCCGGATATCATCATTTCTAATCATATCTCTTTGTATGCCCATACATCCATCTCAACATGCCCATCTCCGCAACTTTCATCTTTTGGATGTGCGAAGTCTTGACTGGCCAACACTCCGCCCCATACAATATAGTCAGTCTAACCATCGCCCAATAAAACTTGCCTTTAAGTTTTGGTGACACTTTTTTGTCGTACAAGACTCCAGATACGAGCCTCCATTTCATCCACCCTGCCCAATACGATGTGTGACATCGTCATCAATCTCTTCACTCCCTTGAATAATAGACCCGAGGTACTTGAAGCTTCCTTTCTTTGGAATGACCTGAGTCCCAAGCCTCGCCTCCAAGCCTGTCTCAGGGTCGCTCCCGTTGCTGAACTTGCACTCCAAATATTCTATCTTGGTCCTACTCAACCTGAACCCTTTAGACGGAGCCCATGTAATATGCGTGAATAGATTTAAAATATTGTAGACGGATTTGTGACAAAAGATCTTTGTCGCCAAACGAAAAGGCATTAATGTCTCTCAAAATATCTTGCGATGGATTAGCAATGGATTTTTTGTCGCGAATTAGTTCAAACGACAAAATTGAATTATGAATCTAGTGACAAAACTAACAAAAATAGCGACAAACTTTTTCGTCGCTAAACTTAGCAACGGATAACATCTGCCGCTAGGTTTGCGACGGATTAGATTTTTCCGTCACAAAGAGGTTAGCAACGAGCATAATAGTAAAAGACACAAATCCGTAGCTATTAGCTGTTTTTTTTTTGTAGTGTTCAATATTCAATGACTGTCAACTAATTTCAATCAGCTAAATCAAAAGGCTCTTTTTATATAAAAACGAAACACACGAGTTATCTGTTTTTAGAAATAAGAAAAAAAGAAAGTTATTCTGTTAGAACTTACTTAGTAATCCAATTGGCATTCTAATAAAAGCATGTTTAATCTCATCCAACATTTACGCGTAAACCACTTTGTTGCCCCAGTGTATGACGTATTTCTTGCGGCTGCAATAAGCTCACGTGCTTTTGGAAGTATATGCTGGAATTTGGCAGTCACCCATAGCAATTTAAGACTTTATAGTTCTTTAGTTTGACAGCATTTAATCACAGTTTGAGCTTCAAATGAATATTACCAAGTTTTACTACATGTCGTACCTGTCTTTAACCTTTTTGGTTTTTGACTTAGTGTTCGATATTTAGTTCGACACTCGATTAAATCGGATTCGCGCCGGAATATTTTACTTTGTAGATAAAATGTTTATTATTGAAGATAACTCTACATTTAAAGCTTGAATTTGAAACCTCAAATTAAAAATGAACGAATACTTACTACTTCATCATAACCTTCAATGATTCTGTCGTTAGTGTTTGAATAACTCAATGCTCCATCCGCCTCAATTTATATGACATCTTTTGGATTTCAATATTCAAATAGCTTTTTTTTACCATGATTTTTCATTTATCTTTTAAGCATTTTGAATTATCATTATTGTGACTTATAGTACTATTTTACGTAGTTTCAAAATATGTAAATTTTATTTTAAAAAAATTTAAAGATTTCATGCTTGAATTCACGATTAAAATTAAACTGTTTGACTTTCAAAATTTGAAACAGTACCACATAAATTGAAACACAGGGAGTAGTGTACTGCGTGTGGGGTAATTTGGCCTGCCCCTTGGACCTTGGCCGATAGAGAATATCCTCCGATTAGTTCTACATGTTATAATTACACTCATGTGGTTGTGGCCAATTGGGCAAGAAAGTATATATCAAGAGTTGCACATCTAATTATATTCTTAATTTCACTTTGTAGATTAGTCAACTTGATCCTTCGTATAGTAAGTTAGTAACATACTTTCAATTTGAAGCAAGCACTAATCCTAGCTAAAATGGTATAACCAAATTTTGCACAAACGACCTATTATTGAAATTCGATTTGTAAGCTAATTCAATTATGAAATTATGAGATTTTACGTTGCTGTCCAACATTAATATGTCCTTTGAATTTTAAGGCTGCGTAATAAATATTTCATGATCCAACAACATCAACAATCTTTAATCTCTATATATGAAAGTGTTTGATCGTAATTTTCATGTATATATAATTTTTTTCACTATGTTTGATTGGGAACTTCAAGACAACTCTATGTTATTTTTCTTCCGATTTTGAACTTTCTCTAATATGTATTAATTAAATATTTGTTTTATCAATGATATTTTAAAATTTTAATTTTAACTACTAATACTCTAATTAGTTTAGAAAATGATTACTTAATAATAAAGATAAAATTAAATATATTATCTCTTGATTTGTTAAAATATTACAGTATATTTTTTTAGATATACTTGATAAGCAAAAGGGTGGGAATATAGTACTATTGAACCGGATTTAAATAATGATGTTAACACAAGCGGCATTCAGGCACAAAGTATACCATATGAAAGAAATTTTCACCTACTCTTATTTTTAACCCACACAAGTTTCCTGTTTGACAAATTATGTCTGCAGAAATCAGCATAATTATATCACCTATTTACGGGTTTACCCAGACAGGGCAAACAGTAAAAAGCATTGACGGGACAATCACCCCAAATTGGGAAGAAGACAAAGCCAAGAAATGAAATCATAGTACACAAACTCCAATATGACAAAAGTAATATTTGGTTTTGCACTTTCGTGTTTGCAATCATATACTCCCCGTCCCAAAATATTTATCACATTACACTTTTTAAAAATTAAATTATATGATAATTATATGATATTTGACTAATACTTTGAGCTATATTTTTTCATCATATTAATATGAGAAGAAATATAACTTATAGTACTTTTAGTATAGTTTTCGAATATCTAAATTTTAATTTTAAAATATTGAATTAATCTAATCTAAATTAGCTTTGTAATTTAGTCAAATTGACTTTTAGAATAAAAAACATGACAAGTATTTTGGGACGGAGGGAGTACTTTTGAAATGACAGATTTAGGTCACCAATTGGGAAAATGCCCTCGTTAGAAACAAAGAGCTCGTTTGATACGAGGAATAAGAGATAATTAATCTTGGAATTAAATTTAGGATGAGTATATTCCACGTTATCCCTACATTGTAGTGTTAACTATGAAATTATACAATGCGACTTGAATTCAAGGAAGCCAGATCTGTAAATCAATTGACAGGGATGAACTGCATTGTTCATCCGAGAGAATTTAGAGAGGAAGAAAAGATATTTTCATTGCTTCAAATGTACAAATGATGTGTTACAAGTTATATAGAATTGCATTATGTGAGCATGTGACTTGCACGTGTCTTCTAACTAATTAACTCCCACCGACGCTTGGCTAACCACTCTTAACAGACTCTAACAGTATTTTCACTGTTTCATTGACTGCTAATCACTAACTGTTAATCTCAATCTTCAATACTCCCCCTCAAGCTGGTGTTTGAGTACACATCAAAAACTTTAAGCTTTCCTAACAGTAGATGATGTTGAGTAGCCCCTAAGCTTTTAGTGAACAAGTCTGCCAGCTGCTCTTTAGTGTTAACATACTCAGTTTGCACCAAACCTCTTTTGATATTCTCCCTTACAAAATGACAGTCAATCTCTATGTGTTTAGTTCTCTCATGTAAGATAAGATGGGCAACAATTTGAATTATTGTTTTATTATCACAGTACAACTTGACATGTGTGGCAACTGGAACATTCAGTTCAGGATTCCCACTAGCCAAATAATCTCAGAGATTGCATCATCCATACTCATATACTCTGCTTCAGCTGAGCTTCTGCTCACTGTATGTTATTTCTTGAATTTCCAAGATATAAGAAAATTACCTAGTTTGACTACATAGCTTGTCATTGATCTTCTAGTATTAGGGCATGTTGCCCTGTCTAAGTCACAAAATGCTACCAACTTTGTGCTTGGGTCACTGCTCAATAAAAACCCTTGCCATTGACTCCTCTTAATGTACTTGATCAATCTCAAAGAAGTTTCTCAATGTGAAACCTTTGGTTGCTACATAAATTAGGATAATACCTGAAAAGTGAAGCTAATATCATGTCTTGTGATTTTGAGATATAGTAACCTTTCAATTAGTCTTTGATACCCAGTGATGTCCTTCAGTGAAGGATTATCCATTTTTCCTATGCATTCATCATAGTCTATGGTTGTAAGTTTGACATTTGCCTCCAAAGGTATATTTGCAGGTTTTGCACGTCCAAGTCCTGAGTTTGAGATCAATTCAAGGGCATACTTCCTCTGAGTGAGTAGTATCACAGTCTTTGATCTCAAAACCCTAAATGCCCAAAAATTACTTAGAGAGTGAGCAGTATCACAGTCTTTGATCTCAACACCTCAATGCCCAAAAATTACTTAGATTATCGAGGTATTTCATCTTGAAGTGACAGTGCAACACCGATTTCAACTCCTGAATCAACTGTCTGCTACTACCTGTTAGGAGTAGGTCATCAACATATATTAGGAAAATGAATATGTAAGTTCCAGCCCTTTTTGAAAACATGAATGATCATAAGAACTTTGACTATAACCTATTTTAGTCAATTTGAGGTTCCATTGTCTGGAAGCCTGTTTTAAGTCATACAGTGACTTGAACAATTTGCACTCCTTGTATTCCCCATGCCTCTGGAACCCCTGAAGCAACTCCATGTAAACTTATTCAGATAGATCACCTTGCAAGAATGCATTGTGAACAATCATTTGGTAGATATGCCAGTTGTGAGAAACTGCAACACTAATGACAGTCCTCACAGTGACTATCTTTGCCACTGGAGAGAATATTTCATGGTAGTCCAAGCCTTCTTGTTGACTATACCCCTTTGCAATCAATATGGCCTTATATATTTCTACCTCACCATTGATTTTATGCTTTACGTTAAACACCCACACTTAGAACCAATAGCTTCTTGCCAGGAGGCAGGTCGACCATTGTTCATGTTTGATTTGCTTTCAAAGCATCCACCTCAACTTGCATGGGTTTTGCCCATTGAGAATGCTGAAAAACATCCTTGAAATTGGATGGTTCAATTGCTACTGAGAAAGCAACTATATAGCTTGATAGGAAGAACTCAAGTGAAAGTAGGACAGACAATCCCCAATAAGATACAAACAAGCAAAATTTGTATTATGTGGAACAACATAATTCCTATGCCATAAGAGAGGTTTAGAGGATCTACTGAGCCTCATAGAAGTTCCAGTAGGATCAATGTTACATCGACTATATCAAATGCTCATGCATTCTCATTTAGAACATCTTCATCATTACTAGAATCCTCAAAAAAATTTGGTGCCTCCTCTATAATAGGAAGCTCTTATAGAGTAAGTGAAGGAGCATCAGGAGTAGGATCCATATGGTCAGGTGGTTCCACCTGGTTATTAGAATTGGGAGAAGTAGTTGGTGTGTGCACTGGAGGATTAGAAATAAGGGGAGCAGAATTCATGATGGGAGATGGTTATGATAGTGTTAAAAACATAACTTCTGTATCCCTAGTGTCTTCTTTAAAAGGAAAAATATGCTCCATAAATTTGATATTTCTACTTACTAAACAAGTGTTGATTTGCAAGTCTAGTAACCTATAGCCTTTATGTGTTCATGAGTAGCCCATAAGAACAACCTTTTTTGCTCTAGGAGCAAATTTGTCTTGTCTAGGTAACTCAGACAAGACACAAACTCCCAACAACTTTTAAATATTTTATTGTATGTTCCTTCCCATATAGCAGTTCAAAGAGAGATTTTCCTTATAAGACAACAGTTGGAAGTCTATTTATTAAGTAAGTTGTTGCTTTAACACAGTGTCCCCAGAATCTAATAGGAATGACAGCTTGTATTCTTAAAATCTAGCTTTGTTTAATATGTGTCTGTATTTTCTTTGTACAATCCCATTTTATTGTGGTGTATAAAGATAAGAACTCTGATGGAATATGCCAGAGAAGAGAATAACTCCCCATATTTTGAGTTGAAAAACTCTGTACCATTATCAGATCTTAGTGTTTGCATTTTAACACCAAACTAAATATTAACCATAGTGAAAAAATCTATCAAAACAAATAACACTCCATTCTTACACTGAATTAAATAAATCCAAGTAAACCTGCTGTAATCATCAACTACAGTAAAAAAACATTGCTTTTTGTCATAAGAGGGAGTCTTATAGGGACCCCAAACATCTACATGTATAAGTTTGAAATTATGAACTGACTTATTCAAACTATTAGGAAATGGCAGTCTACTTTGCTTAGCTATAAGACATATTTGACAGCAATCATGACCTTTGGTCTTTATATGATTCCTGATGAATGAAATGTATTGCATTGTCTTGATAGATGCATGACCAAGTCTGAAATGCCACAGTTCAGTCAAATTGATGTCCTTTACTGCTGCTCCAAATCTTGCCTTTATTTCACTTTTCTACAAGTATAAATCATTGCATTCTCTACCAATCTCAATTACCCTGCCACTGTAAAGTGCCTGCAACACAAAAAAGTTAGGGAAGAAAGTAAGACTGCATGACAACTATCTAGTGAGCTTTGCAACTGAGAGAAGGTTGAACATGAAGTCAGAAATATGTAGGACATCCTTCATTGTTAAGTTTTCTGGAACTATTAAACTTCTCGTATGTGTTATCTTTGCTTTGTTTCATGTTGGCAACTGAACAGTACTAGATATGTGATCTTCTAAGCACTTCAAATCATTTAACAAATCTATACATGGAGTTACATGATGTGTTGCTCCTGAGTCCACAATTCACTTGCGTCCACAATTCATTCATGCATACAGGGATTTGTTACTAATGAAACATTACCTGCCAAGTTTGCTCTGCATTCACTTGGTCATGTGTTATGCATCAAGTTCAAGTTCCTCATTTGACTCTGCTCTTCTTCAGTAAGGCCAAATCTATGCCTCTGTTCATCAGCCAATGCACTTACACTGTTAGCATAAGGTCAAAAATTATTTGAACCTCTTGTTTGATATTGAGCATTTGGTCTAAAACCACCAGTTCCATTATGATACATTCGAAGTCTTGCTACATTAGTATTCTTTTTGCTCCTAAAGTCTGGAGGG
This sequence comes from Anisodus acutangulus, assembly GCA_029783415.1. NCBI lineage: Eukaryota > Viridiplantae > Streptophyta > Magnoliopsida > Solanales > Solanaceae > Anisodus > Anisodus acutangulus. The sequence continues at coordinate 10,555,107 of CM056500.1, forward strand.
TATCCTACCAGCCTGTAACATTTTTTGATCAAATGACTCTTAAAATCATACATTTCATATGCTGCACTTGCTATCTTTTTACCCTTGAAGCCTTGTCCCCTACATGCCATCATAGTGAGAGGTACTTTGTTTGTGTCTACTACACCTAACAATCTCTGACACTCCTCTTGTACTATAGTGGCATAAGCCTGGTTTACTGTTGGAACATCAATTTTGAGGAGATCACTCCTCACATGACTAAATGACTCATTCAGTCCAATTAAAAACATTAACAACCTCTGCTAATACAGATGTTCAGTATAGGGTTTAGCTTCAACACAACTACACGAAAGAGATGGGACTAATACATCAAATTTATTCCACAACTCTTTCATCTTAGAGTAATTATCAGTTGCAGAATCAATATCTTGTCTTAAGGTTGCTACTTCTATCCAAAGTTGATATACTCTCGTGAGATTTGATTTGTCGAACCTTTCCTTGAAATAATTCTATACTCTTTTTGCATTTGATGCATAAATTATTGTGGTCATTAATCTAGGTGCAACTGTGCTACTAATTCATGACAGGACAACCGCATTACACCTTTTCCACTAATCTGCTAATTCTCCTTTGTACAAGTTTTTCATGCATGTTTTATCTACAAACCATAACTTGTTCTTCATCAAAAGTAAAAACACCGATCTGCTCCATAATCCATAGTTCTCACGATATGAGTTTGACCATAATTAATGTCATACCATATGTATCAGAAGGTTGAGATAGAAATGATGATTGTGTTTGAGTGTTGCGAAATTTAATTTCACCATAACTAAGCTTCAATTGAGCTGAACAATTTGTAGTTTCAATTAGTCGATCCTACCCAGAACTCACTGCTCTGATACCATATGAAATTATACATGTCACTTGAATTCATGAAAGTTAGATCATTGACATGGACGAATTGCATATATTCATTCGAGAGAATTTAGAGAGGAAGAGAAGATATTTTCAATGCTTCAAATCTACAAATGATCTGTTACAAGTTATATAGAATTGTATTATGTGAGCATATGAGTTGCACATGTCTTCTAACTAATTAACTCTCAACGAAACTGAGCTAACCTGTCACGATCTAAATCGGAGGGTCACGACGGGCACCCGAACCTTACTTGCCGAGTACCATTAATAATACAGTTAACATCTAACCATAATTAATTATTGCCCCAAGGGCCGTCACAAAGTGCCCTACTGACACATAGGAACGATAAACTGAAAAGAAGCTATGTAAAATCTTACAAACAGAAGGACTCAACCCATGGATATATACATACTAATGCCGACATGGCCATACTTGATTGATGTACACAAGACACTATCTACAAGCCTCTAAAGAGTACGCAATATCATAAGGTTGGGATAGGGCCCCGCCATACCCATATGTATATGAAAAAGAAATATCGTACCGAGATTAGACCGACACTCCGAAACAAGGGGAGTGCTCCAATATCCGCTGAGTCAGCAACCTACTAATGCGGATCGTCGCCTTGCCTACGTGAGCCTGCAGGCATGAAACGCAGCGTCCCCCGACAAAAGGGGCATCAGTACGACTGATGTACCGAGTATGTCAGGCATGAAGAATAACATAACAGAGACATAAAAGTAAACTGAGACAAGAAACAACCAACCAGTAGTGAATGCCTCTGAGGCCCATAATATGCATAAGTACCATGTATGTGCTGCTGTGCAGAATGCCTCTGAGGGCCATAATATGCATATGTGTCATGCACCATGCGGTCATACATATACATATGCGTATATAACGCCATTAAGCCTCTGTGGGCATCCCACCATATCATATCGGCCTCTGTGGACATAATCATTATCGTGTATATCTGTACCAGCTGCAGGTGGTGTTGCGTATATAACGTCTTCCCCTTTTCCATTCTCATACATATATAATGCATACATATAGTAGAGTATATAACTCCTTTGTGGTCAAGGTAAGTCCATGAATATAATGCATGAATGATATGATAATAAGACACTATAAGTTTGTCGGAGTGAGGTAATATCGCTTCACCTCCGATTAATATTATGAATACTAACATCTTTTCCATATACCTCAATAAGGTTAGGAACATATTTAGACATACTTTGACAATAGGAATAAATAACACGAACATTCTTAATTACTAAGAGTAGAATCATTTATGAGACAATATTACGTTTACGTTTCGTAACTTAGAACATGCCAAAAGAAAGAATGATTTGCCTTAACATACCTTAACTTAGAATATGCCAAAAGAAAGAAGGATTTGTCTTAACATACCTTAAATACTCATACGAGTTCATGAGACGTGGTAAATGAAGGATCCAACCTTGATAGGAACTAAACTGTTTGGTGAATTATAGATGAAGCTAAATTAACATGCTCCAAACACACCCATTAAAGTTACAAAGATGTTTTGTCGTTCTTAAGATGTACAAAACGTATTGTTTCCAACAATAGAGATAATACTAGCTAAAGGTAAATGCTTGTTAAAATTGGAAAAGAGAAAGTCTTTTTATGGAAAGTAACGTAGCAGCCCACCCAATTTTATGAGCCCACTTAGTGAAGGAAATGAAAATGAATCACTTAAGGAATAACTATCTTTTACACATGTAACTATATAGATAATTCTCTAGTTACTCATCACCTGCACCATTTCTTTACGTGCATGCAGTCCATGCCACCTGTCCATAACACATGTGGACCATGTCCACCTAATAATTCTCCAACAACACAAATTAATCAATCACACACAATTAATTTCTAGTCATCGTTGTCACACTTTTAAAATCTTAAATTATTTCGAGACCACGTCCGTTTATATCCTAAGCTCTTTATTTGCATACGTCTAGATGCTCAAATCATCGTCCGAATGTACGAGGTGTTACATAACCACTCTTAACAAACTCTAATAATATTTTTAATGTTTCAGTGACGGCCAATCACTAACTATTAATCTCAATCTCCAATATTAACACTTAGAGATCGTTTGGTTGGAAACAAGTCATCTTGATTAATTATTCCGAAATTGTTATCTAGAGATAAAAATAACATTACAATTTCAAAATAGTTATACCACGATTTTATCCCAGCCAAACGTGGGATCAGCTCATCTCAAATTTAATCTCAAAATTAATTATCCTTTATCCCTCGTACCAAACAAGCTCTGAAGATGGGATAACAATCCTGAAATAACTAGTTTCCAACCAAATGAGCCCCCAAGTGCATATTTTTTTACCGAAGGAGAAATTTTGTATCTTTTAGCTGACAAACATCTATACTCGAGAATCTCTCTCGAGTTGGGACCCGTAAACAGTAAATTCGGTTAACATGCATTCACTTGATTAAAGATATAGAGTATTAAAAAGTGGAACTCCTTAATAAACATCACCTTTTTGCATTACTCACAAACTGTTGAGAAATTAATATACTCAATATTCTCCAACAACAGGATTGACCTTACCGTAAACACTCATTAAAATCAAAAGTGGCCTAGATATCTAGTTTTTCATGTACATCCCTTTGAATCAACTGTTGTATACTCCATCAGTTGATCAACACGAACACAAGAACCTTAATTGTAACACACATAGAATAACAACCTGTCTCTCAAGCTTTTTGACCACTCTATGTACATACTCTTGAACTACTTTTGGTATTTACTGTGAGAGCAACGATTCAAGAGCTTTCGGGTCACTGACTGGAGGACTACATGTGAAGTTTTGGCAAACAAGGGCTATCACCCTGTCCGCAGCAGCATTGTTTTTCGCCATCAGAGCAATATTTCCATTAGTTTCTTCCCAAAATCCCATCTCTTCCACATAGGTGGGATCAATGTGAATCACCTATTCAGAATCAGTACGCGTAAGAATCAAAATCCACCATTGTACTTTAGCTAATGGACACAAAGTACTTACCGTCTTGTTAGGATCATATGCTGCATGAGCAGCAGCAACCATGTTTTCGAACTCCTCAGAAGACTTCACTCCGACTAGAACTACTTGCTTTCTGGACGGAAAAGCTAGCATATCTGCTGCACAACACATCAGTGGCACAGCAACAGCTGCATCTTTCAATCTCTTCTCAAAAACCGCCTAATAAACGCAAAGGTTACAAATTACTGCAACAATACATGGATTATATAGTCAATGTAAGATGCAGAAAGTTCCAAGGCAAAAGGCGCACCAGAACATGTTCTGCAGTCTCTTTGTAAAGTTTGGATCTGTCACCAGCAACCATAGAGGCCAATCTCACTAGATTAATCACTGAAACAGAATTCCCAGAAGGCTCAGCCCCATCATGATCTTCTTTCACACGTAGAAGAACAGAAGGATCTTCGCCAGTTGTGCTAAAGTAACCTCCTCCGGCTTTGTCGAGAAATAACTCGTCCTGCAAGAAATAGTTCAACAGTAGTAAGAACTTGTCCCATTCACCAGAACTAGAAGATCCTAAATAGTCGTTACCTGGGTCTCCTGAAGTTCAAGTGCCCAACTCAACCAGAAGACTGAATCACCAAACTCATAAAGATCTAGTAGACCTGCTATTAAAAATGCATAATCATCTAGAAATCCAGGTGCTTTGGTGGGACCATTCCTGAAGCTATGCTGCAACCTGCGCGTCTGTTGATCATAAAGGTGTTTCCTGATAAAATGTGCAGCTTTCTCAGCGACATCCATGTACTCCTTGGGCTGAATATGACAAGCAGAAACAATTAAACAGACAACAGAAAAAACAACTGCCACCAACACTGGTTTACAACAGAGTTGGAGGACAATGAAGATCTGTATTTCGTTAAACATACTGAAATTAAGTGATTAAATATTTTGTTACCACCACCAGTCTACAATTTTCCACGTCTGCTGGGACTATAGAAGTGTCCTATCAGACTAACCTATCTCTTAAAGTTAAAGGTGGTTCTGAAATCTTACATTGGTGCCAGCTACTGGAAAGTAGAATCTTGTTCCCTCTGGTTCTCCCTTCAGGATTTTTGACGCCCTGGCGAGAGATGAAATCACTAGTCCATTCCACGATACAATAACCTACAGTAATAGATCAGTCATCACACTAAACATAATGAAAATGAAATAAACACATTTGCGTAAAAATAATATACCTTATCATCCAGATGCGGACGAGGACGTTTCGACCTCACATCAAAAAGTTTTTGGCGAGCGTTCCCCAGGATATCAAGATACTCTTCAACAGGCAAAGCATGTTTTGATGCCATTGTAGAGGTACTACTTCTTTCTATTAGTACATTTTTGTCCTTGAATTCATTATGTGGATCACTCCTCCTTGAAAGATCACAATTACCTGTGGGTTTTATATAGTAGTGATCCTTGACGAGTGTTGCATGCTCGCCTACTATGTCGTCAACCTTCAGAAAGAACGAAAACACTCAAGCTCAACACTGGCAGAAAATTGTGGCACACAAATAGTCTTATTCTCTTCTCCTTTTTGTACTTTTTTGTTTTACTAACCGAAATGCATGAAACCATGTCTTACAAGGCTATACTGCCTGCTAAAACTGTCTTCCTATAATTGGATTGGGCTAAGCATTGATGGCCGGACTGTTTTTGAGGTAATGATTCCTTCCATGACAGCAGCTGAGAATAAACAGGATTTATGCAACCTATTTGTCCAGAAGAGCTATTTGGTGGGGTTACTTAATTTGTAATCTGATTCAGAAACAGGACCAGTACAACTCTAGATATAGCTGACCTTGCATCAAAATTGGATTTGCCAAATCTTCAACTTATAAGTAGGCTAGGTTGATGAATGTTGACCTTCCATGCCAATTTATTTTACACACTTACAAAGATGCATTATAAATTTCCATAGAATACAGATTAGTCTAACTTATTTGAAAAATCAAACTCATTGAACAACTCAGATTCTAAGTTACAATTTAATGTTCCACTTCTCATGAATCAAGCTGACTCATAAATTGATCAACCATATCAACCATATTGTCATTTTCCAAAACCATACCGGAGCTTTCTCCAAACTATAAAGATTTGCAATATATGGAGCTACATATGAAGAGACAATAAAAGCTGGAGGCCAATTATTCCATATAGATAGTCAAGAAGTTCAAACAACAAAACAAGAAACAATACTTCTTCAAACTTTGGCGGTAAACGCAATCAAGTCATAAGTACCTCGGTACTAGTCCAGACATAGAAAGCACCCTCCTTTTTCCGTGAGGCACCTTCAGATTCATAACTATCAGCATCTTCAGCCGAAAATATTTCACCACTTGGACCAATCATATCCCTTCTCAGGTAGTCAAGTATATCACGAGACAAACTTGAATAAAATACATCCTTTGTGATACAAAAAGCATCCAGATAGACATTGACAAGTTGACCTTGATCATATAACATTTTCTCGAAATGTGGAACTGCAAGAAGCAGGAAAAGAACACTCATTAACTGAACAAGAAAATTGGATTTAAAAGTAATATCACATATACAATACATAATAATTTTGCTCACCATGCCAGCATTCATCCACACTGTATCTGTGAAAACCACCGCCAACATGATCATGGATACCACCCCTCGCCATGCATTCTAAAGTGAACAAGACCATTTTCAGAGAATTCTTGGCTTCACCTGATTTTCCAGTCTCCCCGGACCTCTTTGAGTTGTAAAGCATCAACTGCATTTCAACTGGCCTTGGAAATTTGGGTGCGGAACCAAAACCACCATATTTTGAGTCATAGCTTTCTGCTAGCTGCAGCAAATATAGGGGACATGTGGAAGTTAGTCCATCATCATTAACAAAATTATATATATTGAGAACCAAGACAATTGATCCTTAACACTAGCATTCAGATAGACAAATTTCAGGAACATGCGAGGATGTCATATGATCATGCCAGAGAGAGACTTAGCACCCTGAGGTGTGTACCATGTGGGTCAATTACCAACGAGAAAAGGGGCAATACATTCTGAAAAAGCTGAAGAATTCTGAAGTACTTTTAAATTCTAGGGATAGCAGCGGTGGGGAAGAGACGGGAGAAGGTAACAGGTCTCTCTCAAGCATCAAATGATTTTTTCTCATTACCAACTCCAAACAGACAGGATGCGACCACATGCAACGACAACTCGACAATAGATTTGCAGAAAATCTTACATGATCAGCACATTTACGCAGTGCGGTTTGCAGAACCTCATCTGAGAGCTTATTTGATGTTGAAGTTGCCGCCAAGGCTTCTGATAATTGTTCTATTGCAAAGGCCCCACTCTGAACAAGAATATCTCTCTTGCTATTCCACGCTTCCTTCACTTTCCTAAAGCATGATGATGAGGAATATTCTCAGAAGTTTGAATTGAACACTGATGGTGCTCTACAGCATTTGAGCTTAAGAAAAATGGCATGCATACTCGAAGTGCAGCAGAAATTTATGTTGAACCAAAAATACAGAATGAACATACGTAAGTATAGTTTTAAATCCCGGCCTTCCATATTTGTCTTCTGGAGGAAAATAAGTCCCACCCATCAAGGGCTTCAAATCAGGTGAAAGAAAGGCGCTTAGTGGCCAACCCCCACCACCATATAATGCTTGCACATATGTCATGTACACCTGGGAGACAATAAAAATTGAGCTACTCAAAGCAGATAGCATCACTATTGGCAAATTGAAATCTAATCATGTTGCAAAGCCTTTCAGCATGTGTTACATCAGATAACCAAGAAAGTGATGACAGCAAGTAATTTGCAAAGAGCAGGTTCCTAACAATGAGGATTACCGAAAGACACCAAGAGCAACATTGAGCATAACCCAATAAATGCACGTGTACTCACATAGGCCCAAGAGCCATATGTCGTTATTGTTTTCATTTGCTTGTTTCTTCCTTGTTGTTGATACCAGCAAGACCCAACAAGCTGATGTCTGCTGGTTCGTAATGAGAGGATTGTTAGTACTAGAGAATTCATTTTGATCGAACCGCCTAGTTTGCTTTGTTCATTGGTTTATTGTAGGGCATATCTCATTGCAAGATTCATTGGCTGGAATCCGATTTCATTTCCATTTTATTTAGTTAGTAGAACCTTCTAACTATATATTACTCTTATACAAATTCTCTTGTTTGTCTCCCACTAAAGACGGGAAATTTTAAATGAATTACTTATCTTATTTCTTCTTTAATTAGAAATTCTTTAAGGATTTTCATTTTTTTCTATAAATAGAATCAGGACGACTTTTTAACCCGTTGCCTTACCACTTGGCCACGCCCCATTTAGATTTCTATTGATACTAATAAAGTATATTGCAGGTTTTATTTGTTTGTCAACTATAGTCCAAATATCAATAGAATAGTTCAGATTGGTACTAGGATTTTGCTATGTGTACATATAGGATTCAACTCAATTTATTGATCATTACATTTAATTCAATTAAGATATTGTATGAAAATATGATTTTTTTCACGATTCTATTCTAATAGAGGAGTAGGTGATTCCAAACCAAAAGAAATTTGAAAAATTTCCTGGTATAGAATCATAGTCTATATAAATAGAATTATGATTTTTGAGGGGTTTTAGCAACTTGTGTGCGGCTGTGCGCACACCGAAGAAGGTTGAAGTAACACTATTTTGGCCACTAGAGGGATTTTATGTGTTTAGTCATTCAAATAGTGGAAGGGGAGCCTTGGAGTAACTGGTAAAGTTGTTGCCATGTGACCAGGAGGTCATGGGTTCTAGCCGTGAAAACAACCTCTGGCAGAAATGCAAGGTAAGACTGCGTACAACAGACCCTTGTGGTCCGGCTCTTCCCCGGACCCTACGCATAGCGGGAGCTTAGTGCACCGGGCTGCCTTTTAGTCATTCAAATAGTGACTGGTCTGTTTTAGTTATGCACTATACGCCTTATATGGATTTAGCTTTCAACAGCCTAAACAAAAGAGAAGATTAGCCAAAAGCACATCTAAGTAAGTAATTCCGAAGAAAATAGAAAAAGAAATAGATGAAAAATATGAGGAAATATAAATAGCTTAGAAAGCCATTCCTCCTACATGGAAAGGCCTCTGCTCTTTAATCTATAAATTGACTGGTCTCTTCTCATTCAAAAAAAGGAAGATACAATATCAATGCAAGTTAAACCGGAATGACTCTAATCCAAGAAACCAATTCAGAAGAGAATCAACGAGAAATGCGATTTGAGCATAAATACAATAAGACTTTTTACCTTATCAACATCTGGACGCTCCTCTCTATCAACCTGTCCACAAGTAAAGGTACCAAGATGTCTATTACTCCAAATATTATAGATAACTAGCTATATGTAGCTCAAAATTTTAGCGTGAACAAAGCTTTCAGATTCACCTTGATGCTAACAAACGAATCATTTAGCAATTTGGCGACCTCTTCATCTTCAAAAGATTCAACTTCCATGACATGACACCTTATCAATGAATATAAACATTAGTTTTCCACTATATTAATTGCTAGCACATTTCAAAGTAAAAAAATCAAAAACTTACCAATGACAAGTACTGTAACCAACTTCAAACGTGACATGACAAGCACCACAGGATCCACGACCAAATAGAACATGACCATAAATCATTTAGCAAATCAAAATTGAATTATTTGGAATACCTCTAATAGAGTTATAGGGGTACAGGAAAAGATCAACAGTAATATAATGAAACAGAAGAAATCACTGACTTGATAGAAAGATTGGGACATCTCTTCTGCGAGCTTCAGCAAACGCCTCCTCACCCCATGGATACCAATCAACCTTCCCACCATGAACAACATAAAAAACGTTACATGTACATAAATAAAAGGCATAAGCTTTATTTGTTCTATTTGTAATCAAAGTTGGGAAGGAGAGCCTTGAAGCAATGGTAAAGTTGTCTCTGTGTGATTTGTAGGTCACGGGTTCGAGCCGTGGAAGCAACCACTAGCATTAGGTTAGACTGTCTATATCACACCCTAATCTTTAGGTGCGGCCCTTCCCCGCACCCTGCTAATGCAGGATGCTTGTGCACCTGGCTGCCCTTTAGTAATCAGAGTTGAATACAAAATTAAATTTCCATCTAACAGGACTATCACTATTAACTAACAGGACCTGCTAACACGGGATGCTTGTGCACCAGGCTGCCCTTTAGTAATCAGAGTTGAATACAAAATTAAATTTCCATCTAACAGGACTATCACTATCAACTAAACCTCAATACCCAATAGCAAATTAAATTGGGGCATTAATCATTATTCCACTATTCTATAAAGTAGTATTATGATTTCCAGAGAGATGCAAGCATCAACGTTAAACACATGGATGAAAATGTGAAAATAGTAGACTCATCCTACAAGTATTACAGCTTGTTTGGATGATTGTTAATTACCTATTGTATTGTATCGTATTGTTAGTTTAAATACAATATTTGTGATCGTATCGTTAAATCCATCGTTATGTAACAATGATAAGTCCATTTTATGTAATGACCAATTTGGTGATCAAGTGTGTGATCACGTTGTTGCCTCTTTTTTCTTTCCACATTTTGTCTTTGATTTCCTATTTTATCTTTTATCCTACATTTTTATAATAGTTCTATCGTGTACCCGCTTTACTTATAGGTTTATTTGATGTGTGACATGAAAAACGATAGAATCTATCTAAACATTGTATTCATCAAAACAATACAACATCATACAATATTGTATACGATACATTATAAAATGATATGTAACAACCATCCAAACAAGGTGCTAACTCTTACTACAACTAAGAAAATGAATATCTAATAAACTAAACAACTGTAACAGTAACGGATGCAACATCCAACAAGTAATAAGTACCGGATTATGAGCGTGTTGAAGAAGGTAGGGACTATGTTCAGAGGCAAGGCGATTGGTATGTTTATGGGTCTGTGAAGAAAAACTACTACTCGATGATGACTGTTCAGCCATAGCAAGAACACGGGGCCGACCAAAAAAGCTGAAAAAAGGTCCAGTGGATTTGGTTAAGAGAGTAGTAGTGTTACACACGTGTAATTTAATGGGGTTTTTGGGGAAGTAATTATAGCGAGATGAGGAAGAAATTAAAAGTCTCTTAAGCATAGCATAGAAGATTTTGTATGAATATAAATGGGGAAGGGATTTGAGATGAATAATATAGGGAGGAGATTTGGAGGATTTAAGGAATGTTTGGTTTCTGATGATTGACTAGCCGGTTAGACACGTGGCGAGTCGTGAAGAAACTTGCGGCTGCAAAAATGAAACACCGGTTTCCAAACGCATATCCTTTTTTGTTGCTTTCCGCTCAATATCCTATTCGTTTGAGATTTGGTTAATTCGATTTGATTAAACATGCTTTATATTAAAAAAGAAGAAGATTATTTTAACTAGAAATGCAAGAAAAAAATATCACTCCCACTATTTTCTTTTGTTTGTTTTCATTTCTTTTTTAGTCTGTTTAAAAATAATATTTTTTTAAGTTGACAGCTTAGTGCACCGGGCTGCCATTTATTTTCCTAAGTTGGCAGCTCTTTATTTTCAGCATTCTACATGGTATGTTTAATTAAAACCAACAATAACATACACAATATATTTGAGGAGGGTAGGATGTATGTAGACCTTACCTCTATTTTCGTGGTGTAGGGAGACTGTTTTCGATAGACTCTCGGCTCAAAAGAAACGTGATCAATGCAGGATTGTAAGGGAAATAATACATCAAAATATCAAGATACAAAATAGATGAAGCAACAAATAATAAAACACACTGAAGATTAAGGAACTATGCAATATCTAGATAAAACTACAAAGAAAGGAGACGATGAGGCTAGCCCCTACCTTTCCTACACAGAATGCGATATTACTCAACTACCTACTAACCTTCTACCCTAATCTTCGACCTGTAAATCTTCCTATTTAAGGTCATGTCCTCAGTCAGCTAAAGTTGTGTCATATCTTGTCGAATCACCTCTCCTTAGTTCTTCTTCGGCCTATCGCTACCTCTCATAACTCCTGCTATCGTCAATCTCTCACACATCATATTTGGCACATTCTCGCACCTCCTCTTCACATGCCCCAACCATCTCAACCTCGCTTACTTCATTTTGTCTGTCACGGAGGTGTCATGCCCTGAACCATGGCCTGGACGTAACATGACACTCGGTGCCTGACTACATGTGACCGAGCGAACCACATGGCTTGTTGAGTCAATATGGGCATCAAAAGCATGAAATAGTAATAATAAAACTTATAAAATTGAATACTGTAATTAATAGTCTAAAAATATAATTGTGAAAATAATCTGAAACGTAATAAATCTGAATATCTGAGATGACATGCTAAACTAGTCTATGAAACATCTGAACATGAGTCTGACTATTGAAAATTGTTTACCAGGACAAGGCCCTGACATACCTTTACTATAAAGCATGACATGACATAAAGTAAATAAACAAACACCCCAAATAAAATGGGGCTCACCAATAACTGATATTGTAGGAATCCTAGCGAATTGATCAGTCGTGCTGAAACTCCGTACTTGCACTGTGAAGTGCAGGCGGAAAAAGGGATGTAAGTATATTTGTATTGTACTCGTATGTAAAGCAACTGAATGAATCACAAGACACGTGAAATAATAATAACTGAAACTATAACCTGATCATGAGCATGTATGATAGCTGACATGAATATAATAAAGCATGATAAATTATTTTAAACGGGAGAGCTTTAGTATAAATGATATGAAATCACCACGCAAGAACCTGGCATCTGATCTCTGCATGATCAACTAAGTCATCATGTATCTTATCAGGGTACGAGACATGAACATGATATGAATGGATATAATAATCCGCAATGGGTAACATGAAGGAATAGTCCTAACTGGGCGGAGCGATCCTTATCCTACGTTGGCATACATAGTTTAAGGTATTAAACCTTCTCGGTAATTTGTGCAACTCCCAAAATATGAAAATGAATATAAGTGGCTTAGAAACCCATGAATTTCATAATCTTAACTTGTAAACACGATTTATAAATATAGTATATCATGTATAGTTGTAATATAACTTGCAAGAGACTTGAAAACATGTAAAGTTCATATAATGGAATGTTATTGGTTCATGGCATGCATTAAGAACCCATGGAATTCAAGTTATGGGCATTCATGGATTACAGATGGATTCATGATAATCCAAATGAAATATCAAGAATACAATTAACGAATTGGTAATATAGACATGACATATAATAATACGTGTAGTTAGGGTTATTATGATTTTATAATAAAACCCTAAGCTTGTGGAAATTTGTATTTCATGAATAAACGTGGTATGGGGAAGAACAATGATGTTCCCACACATGGATAGAAGATTCACATACCTTAATCGCTCTAAAACTTGAAGAAAAGGTCTGAACTTTTGAAGAGAACACCCAACAATATGAACTTGAAACCTTGAGAAAGGTTTTCTTGAAAACCCTAAGATTGAAGCATATAATCTTGTTAACAATTGATGTGTAAGTGTTATAATTACATAGGAAACCATGGAAGAGACTTACCTAGATGTAAGAGGATGAGGAGATGAGAGAAAAGTCATGCTAGGGCTTTGGAGAATTGGAAAATGGAATAAAAATTCAAAAAATGCGACTTTAAATGAATCTCGGGTGCATATGCGTTTGCGCTACAGATGGCATTCTGCCACCGCGGATGCTAACTCACATCAAAACAGAATGTTGGAAACTTCATGACAGAAATTCAGCTCAAATTTTGATGGAAAATGCATTGCAGATGCATGTCCGGCGGACTGGTTTGTGACCCTTTAGTAAAACGGTCATAACTATTTGTACCGATGTCCGTATGAGCTACACCATACATGGATGGAAAGAATTTCAACGGGCTACAACTTTCGTGTTTAAAGTTTGCTCAAATTACTTATATATTTTCATGTATACTCGCTTTAAGTGGGATCTGATGTAAACTCATTTGAAAACATACTCCGTAGAGTAGCTTCCTACTATACTTTGCCCAAAGACTCTTCTTATACTTTGATTGGTTTTCAAAATACTTCCTATACTCCTTATTTTGGTTCCACTATGTTCCCATCATACTGGTCAAACCTTATCATGAAGGTACGAGGTGTTATAATATCTCCCCCTTAAGATCATTCGTCGTCGAATGATGTGCTATGGTTAGAAATGTGGTTAACACAAGAACTTATGGACATGAAATGAGTACGTGAACGTGAATAAACATGACATAAATCATGGGGGACTGAAATGACATGAAAACATAAACATGGAATATGAGACATGAGTAGTGAATACATTGACGTGAAACATGAGACATGGATGCGTACGGGGACATGACATGTATACTGAAGGTATTTACCTTATACACTTTCTACTTGGTCCTCAAACAAGTGCATGTATCTGGATTTCATGTACTTTTCGGTTTCCCATGTAGCATCCTTAACATTTTGACTTCTCCACAACACTTTCACTGAGGCAACTTACTTAGTTCTCAACTTGCGAACCTGACAATCCAAAATAGGCACATGGACCTCTTCATAGGTTAGGTCATCCTTAACTGTGTTGGATTCGGTAGGAACAACCAACGATGGGTCTCCCACACATTTTCTCAACATAGATACATGAAACAATGGGTGCACAACAGCTAAATCTTACGGTAGTTCGATCTCATAAGCCACCTGGTCAATCCTTCACAGATCTTGTACGATCAGATATATCTGAGACTGAGTTTCACCTTCTTTCTAAATCTCATGACACCCTTCATAGGTGAAACTTTTATAAATAACCAATCATTAATCTGAAACTTCAAGTTTCTACGCCTCACGTCCGAATAGGACTCTTGGCGACCCTGAGCCATTTTCAAACGCTCCTGAATCAACTTGACTTTCTCCATAGCCTGATGGACCAAGTCTAGCCCTAACAACTCTACTTCACCAACTTCGAACCAAGCTATTAACGATCTACACTTTTGCCCCTACAGAGTTTCAAACAATGTCATCTTGATACTACTATGGTAACTGTTATTATAAAAAAATTCAATGAGAGGTAAGTGATCATCCAATTACCTTTGAAATCAAGGACGCATGCTCTCAACATATCTTCAAGGGTCGAATAATCCACTCTGCCTGGCCATATGTCTGAGGATGAAAAGTTGTGCTGAGATTTACCTTGGTACCCAATCCTTTCTGAAAAGAATTTCAAAAGTTTGATGTGAACTGAGTACCTCAATATGAAATAATGGACACTAGGTCCCATGAAGCCTGACAGTCTCTTGGATATATAACTTAGTATAATCTTATGTTGAATCTGTGGTATTAACTGGAAAGAAGTGTGATGACTTAGTAAGTCGGTCCATAATCACCCAAATTGAATCATGTCTTCGAGATAAGCGAGGTAGACCTGTTATGAAATCTATGTTTATCATTTCCTATTTCCAAACATGAATATCAATATGTTGAGCCAACCAACTAGGCCTCTGGTGCTAGGCCTTCACCTGCTGACAATTTGGACATTTGGCCACAAGATCTTCTACATTTTTATTCATGTCGTTCCACAAATAAATCTCTTTAAGATCATGATACATCTTTGTAGAACCCGGGTGAATGGAATACCCAGAATTGTGCGCTTCTGCCATTATTTGCTCTAAGAAACTATAGTCTTATGCTTGTGACTCCCCTCATTAAACTGCAACAAATAGGGATCATTAAACTATTTCTTATTCACTTCGGCTACTAAGGAGGACTCAGACCTGTTCTGGACAACCACACCACCATCTTCTGAGTCCAAAAGTCGAACTCCTAAACTGGCTAGTCGGTGAACTTCCTTTGTTATAGTTCTCTTTTTTTATTCAAAATGAACTAAGCTTCCCGTGGATCACCGACTAAGAGCATCGGCTACCACATTCGTTTTCCCTAGATAGTAGAGAACATCTACATCATAATCCTTAAGCAGTTCGAGTCATCTTCTCTGCCTAAGATTCAACTCCCGTTGCTTGAAAATATACTTAAGGCTCTTATGATCCGTGAAAATATCAACATCAACTCCATACAAGTAATGCCGCCATATCTTGAGCGCAAAAACCATAGCTTCCAATTCTAAATCATGAGCCGTATAGTTTTTTATAAGGTTTAACTTGTTTGGATGCATAAGTTATAACCTTACCATGCTGGATTAAAACACATCCGATACCAATTCCCCATGCGTCATAAGACACTACTAACCTCTCAGTTCTCTTTAGTAATATCAATGTTACACCCCGTAGTTTCGTGTTTCATCATATCGTTAATGGATACTGATGTCTCGAGAAGAGATACAACCTTACGAAAGGGTAATGAAGGTTTATGACTTGTTTATGGAAGTTCCAGGGTATTTGAAATTTAAACGGATCGAAAAAATACGTTTCAATAAAGTCAGAAAACTATGCAATTTAATGGGGAGGTCGACGTATTGTCAACATGTTTGATGGACTGTCAAAATATAAGTTTGAACCGTCAATAAGTCTGAGATTTTGAGATTTCAGATGTGGATTTGATGGTCCAGATTGACGGACCGTCAAAAGCACTGTCAATCTGACCGTCATTTTGCGATGATGAAAATATTTGACGGATTTAAGTCGAGTTTCTTCGATTTGGGACTCATTTGTTCTTCAAACCAGACCCTAGTCTCTTCCCCAAATCCTCTCTATTGTTCCATATCATCCCAAGATCAAATCCAAGGTAAATCACACAAGATTAACGCCATAAATCCCATGATTATCATAAAAATCACATTCTCCGCCTAAAGTCGGTTTTAGAAAACCTTGAAGATGGAGTAAGCTTTCTATGTTAGGGGAATTTTGATGCGTAAAGGTAAATGGTATCCTCCTATAACTAGTTCTATAATTGATAGTTTGGAGCAAGTTGTGAAAGGATTTTTGTAATCGAAACGCGTAAACCTATGAAATCTTCGTGATATGACTTGTGGGCTGTTTTATTTGAGATATTAGTTAGAATTAACTATTAAATTGATTGTTTTTGTTGTGAAACTAAGAAAGAATATTTCGGAGAATTGTTGGATCGAATTACCTAAGTATCCCTTGTTAAGAGGTCTTATCGATAAGATGTCTAATTGAAGTTTCTTAATGGAATATGGATTCGATATTAATATCGACCCTTTGTTTGCTATAGATAATCATCTTTGAGAAGTACAAGGACTTAGAGCGATTGTAGCTTCGAGGACAAGGTATGTAAGGCTATCTCTTTCTTTTAAAAACATGAAATCCAAAGAGTTTATCATTTTCAACAAGAAACGTCGAAAGCTTCATTCTATGATATATTGTAATCTCTTGTCGAGACTTGTACATCGTTACTCCTATTCTCCTGATCATTGATGTTTGGTTACTGGTTTATCTTATCGTAAGTCTTCGGAAAGAAGTATTCCAAAGAGTTAATAGTCAGAGTCGACTAAAAATCATTCCAAAAGTAAAGTGAAAGAGTTCTGAGTTCCAAAGAGGCCTTACGTGCTAATATATATTACTCACACAACCGTGCAAATAGCTGATGGGCAGTTGTACATGTACATTATACACACCGCGTCGCACTATAGTCGATCGGATAAGCACTTATATGTGCATCTATACATACACCTCAGAGTATATCTGAGGGCAGTGACAAATTATACACCTCGCACTATAAGTCGAGGGCAGTTATATAGTAAGGCATATCTAAAAAGAAGTTCATTTTAGTTTCAGAGTTTCAAAATTCACTCTAAATGGCATCCAGGTTGCTTTATGCTTTCCTTTACAACTTATCTCTTCATATTGATTTTATGCCTTTCTTTATAGTTTACAGTTTCATATTGTTATTCATGGTTTACATACTGGTACATTTCTTTCATTCTGACGTTCCCTATTTCGGAGGCATTGTGTGTTCATGCAGCATGTTCTGATAGGGGCTCTTTTAGGCCACCACAGTAGGAACTATTGTGGTAAGCCGTCAGTTAGTAAGCTTCGTCTTTTTTGGACCTTCCTGATCTACCAGTGAGTATGTTTTACAGAGTTATGTACAGTATGGGTAGGTCGGGGCCCTATCCCGAATATATGACAGTACAGTTACTCGTAGAAGCTCATAGACTTATTGGGTATGTACAGTTGTTGAGGTATAGCCTTGTCGGCTAAGTTGTTTTTTATTGAACTGTGTTGTGACATTGTTGGTCCTATTATGTTATATGTTGTCGTATTATACCCAAATGGCCTTGTCGGCCAAAAGTTCTATACATACAAAAGTCTGTCCATCAGAGTAGTATGCTCGGTTCAGAAGGGCACCGGGTGCCGGCCACACCCTCTAATTTAGGGTGTGAATATGACAGTACAGTTACTCGTAGAAGCTCATAGACTTATTGGGTATGTACAATTGTTGAGGTATAGCCTTGTCGGCTAAGTTGTATTTTATTGAACTGTGTTGTGACATTGTCGGTCCTATTATGTTATATGTTGTCGTATTATACCCAAATGGCCTTGTCGGCCAAAAGTTCTATGCATACAAAATTCTATCCATCAGAGTAGTATGCTCGGTTCAGAAGGGCACCGGGTGCCGGCCACACCCTCTAATTTAGGGTGTGACAAAAACTGGGGCAAAAGTCAACCTCATTTTCAATGCTTCAAAAATGCATTCACAGGCATCTAACCACTAAAATTTGACTTTATTCTGAGTCAATCTAGTCAATGGAGCTGAGATATAGGAAAAATCCTCTACGAAACGCCTGTAATAGCCTGTTAGACCCAAGAAACTTCTTATCCGTGAGACTGAAGTGGGTCGGGAATAATTCTTTACTGCTTCAATTTTTTGAAAATCTACCTTCACCCCTTCTCCAGAAATGATGTGGCCTGGAAACACCATTAATTTCAGCCAAATTTCATACTTGGAAAATTTCGCATAAATTTGCGATCTTTGAGTGTCTGCAACACTATTTTGAGATGTTGTATATGGTCAGCCTCACTTGGGAAATAAAATAGGATGTCATCAATGAAGACAATAATGAAAAGGTCGAGGTAAGGCTTGAAACCCCCGTTCATAAGGTCCATAAAAGCATCTGGTGCATTCATCAATCTGAATGTCATGACATAAAATTCGAAATGACTATAACGAGTTCTAAAGGTGACTTTTGAAATATCAACTTCCTTAACCTTAAGTTGATGGTGCCCTGATCTGAGATCAAACTTGGAATACATTGGGAACCATGAAGTTACTCAAATAAGTTATCCATTATGGGAAGATGATACTTGTTCGTAATGGTGACCTTGTTCAACTGGTTGTAATCAGTGCACATACGCAAAGATCTATCCTTCTTTCGAACAAACAAGACTGGTGCACCCTAAGGTGAGAGACTTGGTTAAATAAATCTCTTATCAAGGAGATCTTTCAACTAGGCTTTTAATTCTTTTAACTCTATTGGAGCCATTCTGTATGGAAAATGGATATCGACGTAGTGCCAAAAAGTAAATCAATTCCAAAGTCAATCTCTCTATCGGGAGGAACTCCAAAAAGATCTAAAAGAAATACTTCTGGAAGCTCATTGACAACTAGCACAAACTAAAGAGTTTGGGTTTGGGTATCTGTATCCCTGACCCGAACTAAATGGTAAATGTACCCCTTAGATATCATCTTTCTGACTAAATGAATCACAAGGCACATGAAATAATAAGAACTAAAACGGTAAGCTGATCATGAGCATGTATGATAGCTGACATGAATATAATAAAGCATGGTAGATTATTTTAAATGGGAGAGCTTTAATATAACTGATATGAAACCACCACGCAAGAACGTGGCATCTGATCTATGTCCGATCAGCTAAGTCATCCCGTAACTTGTCGGGGTACGAGACACGAACATGACATGAATGTATCCAATAACCCGCAATGGATAACATGAATGAATCATCCTAACTGGGCGTAGCGATCCTTATCCTATATTAGCATATGTAATTTCAGGTATTAAACCTTCTCGGTAATATGTGCAACTCCCAAGACATGAACATGAATATAAGTGGCTTAACAACCCATGAATTTCATAATCTTAACTTGTAAACATGATTTATAATATAGTATAACATGTACAGTTGTAATATAACTTGCAAGAGACCAGAAAACATATAAAGTTCATATAATGGAATGATATTGGTTCATGACATGCATTTAAGAATCCATAAAATTCGAGTTATGGGCATTCATGGATTACGGATGGATTCATGATAATCCAAATGAAATATCAAGAATACAATTTACGAATTGGATATAGACATGACATATAATAACATGTGTAGTTAGGGTTATCATGATCTTAGAATAAAACTCTAAGCTTGTGGAAATTCGTATTTCATGGATGAACGTGGTGTGGGGAAGAACAATAGTATTTTTACACGTGAATAGAAGCTCTACATACCTTAATCACTCCAAAACTTGAAGAAATGGTTTGAACTTTTGAAGAGAACACCCAACAACATGAACTTGAAACCTTGAGAAGGATTTTCTTGAAAACCCTAAGATTAAAGCGTATAATCTTGTTACGAACTGATGTATAAGTGTTAGAATTACTTAGGAATATATGGGAGAGACTTCTATTGATGTGGAAGGATGAGGAGATGAGAGAAAAGTCGTGTTATGGCTTTGGAGAACTGAAAAATGGAATAAAAATTCGAAAAACGTGACTTTAAATGAATCTTGGGTGCCTCTGCATTGGAATTGCATCACAGATGGCATTCTACAGTCGTGGATGCTAACGCACATCAAAACAGATTGTTGGAAACTTTGGGATAGAAATTTGGCCAAAAATGTGATGGGAAATGCGTCGCAGAATGTGTTCTACGTCGCATTTCGCATTCTGCGTCGTAGATGCATGTTCGGTGGACTACTCTACAATGCTTCAATAAAATGGTCACAACTTTTTATACCAATGTCTGTTGCAACTGCACCATATATGGATGAAAATATATTTCAAAGGGCTACACCGTTCATGTTTTAAGATTGCTCAAATTCCTTATATAGTTTCCCGTATACCCTCTTTAATTGAAACCTTATGCAAACTCACTTGAAAACATGCTCCGTAGAATAACTTCCTACTATACTTTGCCTAAAGACTCTTCTTATACCTTGATTGATTTTCAAAACACTTCCTATACTCCTCATCTTGGTTTCATTATGTTCCCATAAAATGGGTCAAACCATAGCCAGAAGGTACGAGGTATTATAATAGCTCCCCCTTGGGATCATTCATCCTCGAATGATGGGTGGTCATGGTTATGAATGTGGTTAACTCAAGAACTTATAGACATGACATGAGTACGTGAACGTGAAGAAACATGACATAAATCATGGGGACTGAAATGACATGATTACATGAAAACATGAACATGGGGACATGAGACATGAGTAGTGAATATATAGACGTAAAATATGAGACATGGATGCGTACGGGCAGTGGCGGATCCAGAATTTTCATTGAGGGTGTTAAAAAATAAAGATGTAGTGTTTGAGATTTGAACTTGGAACCTCAAGGTGGAGTTTGAACCCCTCAAACCACTTAGTCAACCTCTAATCTTTTTTTAGGGTGTTCAAAGTCTATATATGCACATAAAAAGATAAATAGTTACCTTTTATATATAGTGTATAGTTTTACAGAGGGTGTTCGGGTGAACACCCTGATACCTTACCAGATCTGCCCCTGCGTACGGAGACATGACATGAATACTGAAGGTATTTACCCTATACGTTTTCTGTTTGTTCCTCAAATAAGTGCAGGTATCTGGACTTCATGTCCTCTTTGGCTTCCCATGTAGTCTCCTCAACTTTCTGACTTCTCCACAACATTTTCACCGAAGCAACTTCCTTAGTTCCCAACTTGCGAACCTGACGATCCAGAATAGCCACAAGACCTCTTCATAGGTTAGGCCATCCTTAAATGTGATAGATTTGGTAGGAACAACCATCGACGGATCTCCCACACACTTTCTCAAAATAGATACATGAAACACTGGGTGCACATCAACTAAATCTTGCGGTAGTTCGAGCTTATAAGCCACTTGGATAATCCTACACAGGATCATGTATGGTCCGATATATCTGAGACTGAGTTTCCCCTTCTTTCCAAATCTCATGACACCCTTCATAGGTGAAACTTTCAGAAATACTCAATCATCAACCTGAAACTCCAAGTCTTTAAGCCTCACGTTCGAATAGAACTTTTGGCGACTCTGAGCCGCTTTCAAACGATCCTGAATCAACTTGACTTTCTCCATAGCCTAATGGCCCAAGCTTGGCCCTAACAACTCTGTTTAAACCAACTTCAAACCAACCAATTGACGATCTACACCTTTGCTCATACAGAGTTTCAAACGGTGTCATCTTGATACTAGCATGATAACTGTTATTATAAGCAAATTCAGAGGTAAGTGATCATCTATAACAACCCAATTTAATTTTTATTTCAGAGTGAACTTTCGAGTTATTCCTTTAATTATAGTTTACTTAATTTAACGGTTTATAGGCGTATATATTTCCGATTTACGTACATAGGTATATATATATATATATATATAAGTTGTCTACTTTTGCACATTTATTTAGTTAGATGACAAAATAAAGATTTTTCTTAAATGAAAAGGGACCAAGTCAAAGTTTCAAAGCTTTTGGAGTTTGGCATAGAAATGATTTCAGTAGGGTTAGATACTAGGAGGAAAAGCAAAGTAGCTTTGGGGGAAATAAGAACGAAGTGGCGGCATGGAAAGACGCAAAAAAAATCTTTTTGAAATTCAATTCATAGACATCAAAGACAAGATGGATCTCCTTGGGAAAAAATAATAGTGCTGCGTTGGCTTTTGGAACAACTGTGAAACGAATCTGAGGAAGTTCTTTGTATCTCCAAATTGTGGCAACGTCAATACGCTAATTTGTTGAGTTGTTTTGGAGGTTTAGGGCACAATTTTGGATAGCGTGAGCTTACTTCTACTGTAAATTTAGACAAGGAAAGATCTTAATTTTTTAGTGCAGCTTTTTTTGGTCCTGACTTGCATATCTGTTTTTGACTTTCTGACACGTGTGCTCGATGACTTGTTAATATCATAATTCTTTACTCCTAATTTGGGGGGTGGGGGGTGATAACTTTGGGCTATGCCGTGATTTAAACATTACTCATATTGTAAGATTGCTTATGACTATTTAGCCTTATGACTGATGTATTTACTTGATTTCACATGATGTCCACTAGTGTATAATACGGTTGGGCTAGAGTCACCCTCCGCTTCCCGAAGAGACTCTGTGTAAGACATCGGGCCAGAACCACCCGTCCTGAAATTTCGTGCCTTCACCGTGAAGTGCATGCCCAGGGGAAAAGGGATGTAAGTACATTTTAATTGTACTCATATGTAAAGCAACTTAATGAATCACAAGGCACATGAAAGAATAAGAACTGAAACTGTAACGTGATCATGAGCATGTATGATAGCTGACATGAATATAATAAAGCATGATAAATTATTTTAAACATGAGAGCTTTAATATAACCGCCATGAAACCACCACGCAAGAACGTGGCATCTGATCTCTGCCCGATCAGCTAAGGCATCTCGTACCTTGTCGGGGTACAAGACATGAACATGACATGAATGGATCTAATAACTCGCAATGGGTAACATGAAGGAATCATCCTAACTAGGTGGAGCAATCCTTATCCTACGTTTGCATACATAGTTTCAGGAATTAAACCTTCTCGATAATCTGTGCAACTCCCAAAATATGAACATGAATATAAGTGGCTTAACAACCCATGGATTTCACAATCTTAACTTGTAAACATGATTTATTAATATAGTATAACATGTATAGTTGTAATATAACTTGCAAGAGATCTGAAAACATGTAAAGTTCATATAATGGAATGATATTGGTTCATGACATGCATTTAAGAACCCATGTAATTCAAACTATGGGCATTCATGGATTACAGATGGATTCATGATAATCCAAATGAAATATCAAGAATACAATTAACGAATTGATAATATAGACATGACCAGGGGCGTCTTTGGGCCCGTGCGAGCTGTGCTACCGCCCCGAAAAATGAAAACTTTTAGGGGCCCATTTTTCATTTTTTTATTAAGTAGTATTAGCCAAAATTAACTGTAAAGGCCCATAATTCACAGGTCTTAGCCCAATCTAATTATTGAAATCGTATATTTACTTATATTAAGGGCCCACTTTTATGAATTAGAACGGGCCCCCCAAATGTTTGAGACGACCCTGGACATGACATATAATAATACGTGTAGTTAGGGTTATCATGATCTTAGAATAAAATCCTAAGTTTGTGGAAATTCGTATTTAATGGATGAACGTGTTGTGGAGAAGAACAATGATGTTCCACATGTGGATAAAAGATCTACATACCTTAATCGCTCCAAAACTTGAAGAAAATATCTGAACTTTTGAAGAGAACACTCAACAATATGAACTTGAAACCTTGAGAAGGGTTTTCTTGAAAGCTTTAAAATCGAAGTGTATAATCTTGTTAGAATTGATGTATAAGTGATAAAATTACTTAGGAATACATAGGAGAGACTTACCTTGATGTGGGAGGATTAATAGAGGAGAGAAAATTTGTGCTAAGGCTTTGGAGAACTGAAAAACAAAATAAAAATTCAGAAAACGTGACTTTAAATGAATCTCAAGTACATATATGTTGGCGTTTGCGCTGCAGATGGCATTCTACGGTCACATATGCTAACACACATCAAAACAAAATATTGGAAACTTAGGGATGGAAATTTGGCTCAAAATATGATGAAAAATACATCGCAGAATTCGTTCTGCATCGCATTTCGCATTTTGCGTCACATATGTATGTCTGGCGGACTGCTCTGTGTAAAATGGTCATAACTTTTTGTACCGATGTTCGTGTGAGCTCCATCATATATTAATGAAAATATATTTCAAAGGGATATAACTTTTATGTTGTAAGTTCTCTTAAATTCCTTATAGTTTTTCTGGTATACTCTATTTAAGTCAGATCTGGTGCAAGTTCACTTGAAAACATGCTCCGTAGAGTAGCTTCCTACTATACTTTACCCAAAGACTCTTCATATACCTTGATGGGTTTTCGAAACACTTCATATACTCCTCATCTTGGTTTCATTTGTTCCCATCGTACGGGTCAAACCTTAGCCCTAAGGTACGAGGTGTTACAGGAGGTCACTTCGATCCTGTCCCATATAACTTCGTTTATAATCCTATATGTCCTGGTATGCCTACACATCCATCTGAGCATCATCATCTCCGCTACCTCCATCCTCTGAACATGAGCGTTCTTGATTGGCCAGTACTCTACTCCATACAACAATGCGAGTCTAAAAACTACTCTATAGAACTTACCTTTCATCCTTGGCGACACACTCTTGTCGCTCAGCACCCCGGATGTGAGCCTCCATTTCATCCATCCCGCTATAATACGATGCGCGACATCATCGTTAATCTCTCTGTCTCTTTGAATTATGGACCCAAGATACTTGAAGCTTTCTTTTTTTGGTATAACTTATGCCTCAAGCTTCACCTCTGCGTCTGTCTCCTGCATCACGTCACTGAACTTGCACTCCATGTACTCTATCTTATTCCTGCTTAACCTGAAATATTTAGACCCTAAGGTGTATCTCCAAACTTCAAACCTGAAATATTTAGACTCTAAGGTGTATCTCCAAACTTCAAACCTGAAATATTTAGACTCTATACCATTTGTAAATAACATGCACCACGACACCTCATTTTGAATGTGTCGTGTCAATTCGTCCATCACTAAGGCAAAAAGAAATGGACTAAGGGTTGATCTCTGGTGCAACCCCATCACGACCGAAAAGTGCTCTGAGTCACCTCCCACAATCCTAACTCGGGTCTTGACACCCTCGTACATGTCAGTCATTGCCCTGATGTAGGCCGCCGGTATACCTCTAGACTCTAAACATCTCCAAAGGACCTCCTGATGGACTTTATCATATGCCTTTTCTAGATCAATAAATGTTGACACCCAATTTTGTCCCATCTTTTATGATTTTATTCGTAATTTTTAATATTTTTGACACTTTTAAAATAATTTTAAAATATATGCATAAATGTGTATATCTTCGTATTATTATTATTATTCGCATATTTTATATCATTTGCATTTTATAATGATCATAAGTTATCCGAAAATTCTATGTTATTTTATTCTCGCAAAATTGCATCGCATTTCTTTATTAAGCATTAAACATTGCAAATATTATATTTTATTATTATCAGCTGTTATGTTTTTTTAAATAATTCACATCTTTTACAAAACAAAAATATGTTTTAATATTAAGCCCCTTTTTATATTTTTTAAATCCATAACCCATTTTATTTTTCCAACCCAATACAAATTCTACCCAAACAAAATTCACAAGCCCAAAACCAAACTCCCAATTAAATTCCTTATTCCCTTCCCCCTTTATTCCCACAAGCCCAAAGTCCCTAAAACAATTCCTCTAACCGACCATCCCTGACCAACCCGTCGCCCCAGCCCAACCGACCACCATCTCGGACCAACCCCTTCACCTCAGCCCAACTCCCTTTTTTTATTTCCCCATCGCCTCACCCACTAACCCGTCAGCCCGCCAACACCCAAAACCGACCCATCCTTCTCCTCTTTAACCCAAACCACTTACCCCCATTTCACGAAAACAAAACCCAAAATCAAAAATAAAAAAAAACCCTAACCCTTACCCTCAAGCCGCGACCCCCACACCTCCCATACCGGCGACTCCCACGCCGCCGGCCACCTCGCTTCGCCATCACCAACCCCCCTCTACGTGGCCGACACCCACAAAATCCGCCACCCATACCCACAAAACTGTAATTGTTAGCTCCTTTATTTTGAATTTCAAACTCGATTCTTGGGGAATCCACTATAAATACACCATGATTGTTCTTCATTTTTAGGAGGATTTTATAGAAGAAAAAAGAGATTTTGGAAGGATTTTCTCGAAGATTATCCCATATATACATAAATATTTTGTTGTGTTCTCGAGTTTAAAGCATTTGGCTTCTTTGTTGTTTCAAGAATCAAGTCCGAAAAAGGTTTGTTCTCCCATTTTGATTCTCTGATTTTCTTCATCGATTTGGAATCGGTCGACCACGACACGGTCGACCCGGTTCGTAACATTTTCAAAACTCTTGCATTTCATATTTATGTATGTTGGTCATCCGAATTTGGTGTTAAAATCGATTCGTTTGGACCATCGATTGGTCAGTCAACATCGACCGGCCCGTCGAATCTTGGCTTGGGTAACATTTTCGTAATTCTTGCATTTCATTTTCTTGTTATTGGTTATCCGAATTTGGTGTTGAAATCGATTCGAAGTTTGGATCATTGATCCGGGTCAGCAACATCGACCGTCTGGCGTCGACCTTGGGTAACATTTTTTTAATTTGCATTTCATATTCTTGTTATCGTTATCCAATTTGGGTGTTGAAATCGATCCGTTGAAACACTTGAACCGGGTCAGATCAGCGATCCGGCTCTGCCGACCCGATTTGGATATTTCCGTAATTCTTGCATTCCATATTCTTGTTATTGGTTATCTCCCCGAATTTGGTCAAATCGATTCGAGTTTGGATCATCGATCCGCCCGTCATCCTTGACCTGGGTCGAGCGAACTTCGATTTGAATATTTCACTCTCGTAACTGGGCCTGATATTTTAAACCGCCAACGCTTTCGTTTCTTTGGCATCGCTTTCTTGTTTTATTAATATCGCATAAGTAAATTGAAGTGTCAGGCGCCGCTTTTCTTTCGCTTCGCTTCGCTTTTTTTTTTTAGTATAATCGCTTAGATATCCGCGGCAACGGATATATTATTGTTTTATTAAGTTTTTGCTTTAGATTTCTTGCGACTTGATATCATTGTTTCTTGCTTTGAATAAATACCGCGTGTTCGGGCGTTTGTTTTTTTTGCTCCCGTTTGGCTTGCTTTTCGCTTTTATCATTTTGCTTTTAAAGAACACCGCACCTTTCAAACATTGCTTTCGTTCCGATCCCTTTGTTTGGCATTCAAATTACCGTTCTCTTCGCTTTATCGTTTTTAAACTAGACACCGCCGTCATTTTCAAAACCGTTTTTTCCTCCGCCTCTGTTTTTGCTCGCATCGCCGCTGCTACTGCTATCTGCTTTCTTTATTCTGTTCGATTTAATTTTCTTGATTTGAACACGATACTACATCAAGCCGATGAAAAATATCCGTCGATTTTGAGGCCTACACAGTTGCAAAAGACTAAATATAACGGCAATGATGAAGACTTAAACTTTTTATCCGAGATCAACATGTTTAGTAGGCTTAGGTGAATTATATATTAGCGACCACGGCGTGATTATAGTGATCTTTTCTATTTCACCCGAGAGACCGACACGCTTAGTAGGCGAGGAAATCAAAATAAACTACATTAGTCATATGTTTTGCAGCTACGGCGTGATTGGAATGTTCTTTCAAAATTTAAGTCTGAGTCTCTCGCGATCAAAACATTCATTGTTTTGAATAATGGATATGAAGTTATTTTGTATTTAACTGCTTCTAACCGTTTGTTCTTACAACAGTAGGATTAAAATAAATAACGGCGAATTATTCCTGAGTTTATTTATTTTATTTCTTTCTTTAATTCAAAGCCTTTTATCTCGCTTTGTATTGTAATATTATTTATCGCACTTATGTAACTATTGAAATGTTTAGAATAGGCAAACTTAGGATTAATTAATAGGTAGTTTAAGATTTGAAACCCGTCGCTAACATTTATTTGTAGGCTCTTACTAAATTCAAACTTAGAAATCCTTCGTTAGTTTATTTATTTTTAGGCTCGTCACGCGTATTCAATATTTTCAAAACAACTTTTGTCATCTTTTATTTGCTTTATTAATCATACCGAATAAGTTTATCTTTTGTCAATTTACAATTCAATGATTCCCAAAATTTTACTTCTTTGGCATTATAAATAAATTGTTTTACTATCAATTGTCAAAAACATATTTTTTCAACTCTACATGTATTTCTCTTTAGATATCATATAAATGTATATTTTGAAAAATCTCTACATTTATCTATCTTTTAAAATGCATCCCTTTTTTATTAATTATTTGCAAACATCTTTTAACTTCATGCTTTAAACATGCATTTTCCTAGTAATAATTAACCTGAATTTGACCGGATAACCGCAAGTTAGCGGATCTTAAAGGATGCCTAACCCCTTCCCTTTAGGATAATAAAGAACCCTTACCTAGAATCTCGCTAGTTTCGCAGACCTTAAAATTGGAGTTTACATTGCAGCACTTAGTTTAATATTTAGGTGTCCTAATTCACCGTAAAAATAATTAGGTGGCGACTCCTCAACCCTTTTTACCCAGGAATCACCCCGGACACGTCCGCGCTCCGCTTTGACCCGAGCAAGGTCGAAAAATAGGGCGCTACAATAAACACCATGTGTAAATCTCTCTTCTTGTCCCTGTACTGCTCTAACAAGATGAATAGCTTCTTTAGTTGATCGTCCCGACATGAATCTGAATTGGTTCTCGGATATAGACACATCCCTCTTATCCTCATCTCGACCACCCTTTTTCAGACTTTCATAGTATGGCTTAACAGTTTGATACCCCTATAATTAAAACCACAAATTAAAAGATATTTTGGTCAATTATACTCCCTCTGTCCATTTTTACTTATCCAGTATATTAAAATAGATATCCACTTTTACTTGTTTAGTTTGAAATAATAAGAGATAATTTACTAGTGGATACCTATTTTACCCTTACTATTAATTATTGGGTTGAAAACTGCAAGGAATTGTTAGTGGCTGCACAATTTTTAAAATATATTTTATTGATTTCAATTATTTAGATAATTTATAATAACTAGGAGTTATTTAGTAAAATCATATTTTATTTATTCCTTAAGAAATGTGTCAAGTCAAATATGTACAACTAAAAATGAATCCATAACATTCAAGAGTTCTCTTCACTCTCTTAAACTTCTTGTCCAATGAACTAACACAAATAAATTGAAACGGAGGTACCGCAATATTAGTGCTTCCAAAATGCATCTCATTCTCACACTATATATGAGTAACCGTTTCATAGGAATATCATAGTGACACAAACTACCAACGTGACTAAATTAGTAAATGGTAATCTTTTGTGGTGAATACAATAAAGGAATATGTTCCTTGATTTTATTGATAAATGATTTATAATATATATAGTATTACAAAAGTATTTATCTTGCTATAAACTAGATAATTAATCAACCTAATTGCAAAAGGATTATAATTCTACCTAAAATATGAGATATACAATTAATAAAATTAATAGAAGAATATTCAGAAAATATTCTATTACACCCTCGCGAAATGAACGATTCACGAACACTGAGACTGCCTCGAAAATCATCAAATAGTATGCACGAAGTCCTTTGGTGAAGATGTCGCCAATCTGATATCTGGAAGGAACATGAAAGACACGAACTTGACCACGAGCCACTTTTTTGCGAACGAAATGAATGTCCATCTCAATGTGTTTAGTGCGCTGATGTTGGACGGGATTGCTAGAAAGATATATCGCACTAATATTATCGCAGTAGACCAGTGTTGTCATTTGAATCAGGAAGTGAAGCTCAAGTAGAAGGTTACAGATCTAACAAGACTCAGAGACGATATTGGCGACACCTCTGTACTCTGCTTCGGCACTGGATCAGGATAGTGTGGGTTGCCTTTTGAAAGACCAATACAATAGGTTATCTCCGAGGAAATGAAGTAACCAGTCGTGGAGCGTCTGGTGTCAGGACATCCACCCCAATCAACATCAGAATAAGTAGTGAGACCAGTGAGCGAGGACCTGTATAGATGTAATGCGAAGTGAAGTGTGCCTTAGACGTATCGTAAAATACGTTTGAGGGCATGCATGTGTGCTTCCGTCAGATTATGCATATGCAAGCAGATTTGTTGCACGTCATAGGATATGTCTGATCTTGTGAATGTAAGGTACTACATGGCTCCAGCCAAGCTACGATAGTGAGTCGGGTCTGAATACAGAGGGCCGAAATCAGCGTTGAGCTTGAAATTGATGTCTACTAGCGTGTGAGATGGTTTGAAAGATGGCATGCCTGCACAGTCAAGGATCACTTCGGCGTATTTCTTCTCATACAAAAATAGGCCGTCAGAATATCGAGTGACAGAGATGCCCAAGAAATAACTCAAGGGGCCCATATCCTTCATAGCAAAATTAGAGAAAATGAGAGACATAATGAACCGGCGGAAAGCATCAAATGATGTGGTGAGGATGATGTCATCAACATATAATAAAAGGTAAGCCATGTCTGGACCCTTGTTGTAGATGAACAAGGAATGATCAGATCTGTTGTGTGAAAAAATTATAGAGGAGACATAATCGGTGAACCGCTGGTACCACGCTCAAAGAGTCTGTTTCAGTCCATAGAGCGATTTACGCAATAGACACACATAATCCGGATGAATAGGATCTTGAAATGCATATGTTGATGCGTATATACTGTTTCATGAAGATCTCCATGTAAGAAGGCATTCTTGACATCAAGCTGATGAATGGGCCAAGACTTGGATAGGGCAATGCTGAGGACGGTCTGAATTGTTGCGGACTTTACGACCGGGCTGAACGTTTCATCATAGTCTACTCCCACCTGTTGAGACCTGCTATCACCTACAAGACGAGCCTTGTACCTCTCAAAAGAACCATCAGATTTTTTTATGTCTAAAAATTCACATAGAACGAATAATGTTAGCATCAGGCAGACGGGGTACTAGGTCCCACGTCTTATTATCAATAAGAGCATTATATTCGTCAATCATTGCGGCTTTTCAATTTGGGTCGGATAAGGCATCCTTTGATTTCGAGGGACATGGGAAGGGATAACTGAAATGGATAGGTTAAACAGTCATTTAGGTTTAGAAATTATGTGCATAGCACGGGTTTCCATTGTTCGAGAGCATGTCTCAAGACGCGGGATGGGAGGAAGGTGGGGTGTCGCGGGATTGCCTGGAAGAGGAAGAAGAGAAGGGGTGCTGGGATCGGCTGGGTGAGGCTCGATTTGCCGAGAGATGGCTGCGGAATCACCTTGAGACGGGCTACTCCAGGCCACCGTCGGCGGAAACAGGTGGTCAGCGTGCCCTGGACTGACCGCGGTGGGTGCGGGTGTCGGGGTCTAGGACGGCGGATTATGTAAATGATGAATTAGAAGGGGGTTTAGGCCATCATCTAGGAAGTCATAGGAATGCCGAGGTGATGAGTTTAGGGAGGCAAAAGGGAATGAGACTCATCAAATAGGACATGACGTAAAATAATAATTTTACGGCTTGACAAGTCATAGCACGAGTAACCATGATGATTGGCGGGGGTAACCTACAAACACACACGGGAAAGACCGTGGTTGGAGTTTGTGAGTGGTCGGGTGGAGAGAATAACAGAGATATCCAAAAATATGCAAGTGTTGGTAGGAGGGTTCCTACGAAACAGAACTTGAGTGGGAAACCTTGAGCTAGAGACTTGTTTGGGATTATGTTTAGGAGATAGGTGGCCATAAAGAGTGCGTAATGCCAGAATTGAGGGAGAATTGAGGCGTGAGCAAGTAGGGCACGAATTAGGTTGTTTATTGTTCGAATTTTTCATTCGGCTTTACCATTTTGGGAGGCAGTGTGAGGGCATGAAAAACGAAAGGCAAGACCATTTTTGGAGCAAAACTGTTTGAATTGGTTATTATCGAATTCTCTGCCATTGTCACATTGAAATTATTTAATGCTTTTTTCAAATTGTGTTTTTACGAAAGCACTAAATGAAGAAAAAATGGGGTAGGCCTGCGATTTATTGCCAATTGAAAAAAGTTCATAGAAAGTTGGAATTATTGTCCAAAAACAACACATAATATCGATGGTCTGCCGTACTTAAAATAGGGGGAGTCCACAAATCACTATGTATGAGGGGGCCTGTTCTGTGTAGGCCTGTTGTGGATGTGCGCCGAGTATACTAGGTTGGGCCTGTCGGATCGGAGGTGGAGTCCACAAGGATATCGGATACGAGCAAGGAGGAGAAGCCCATGACGATGGGGCCCACGCGGCCATGGTAGGTAGGCAGCCCAGAGCGGAGGCTGCTGCCACTGCCGCAGTCGCTGCTGACTATTTCCTGCCTCTTCCCCCGCCGTTGTTGCCGAAATTGCGTCTGCCGCGGCCGCACGGATCGCCTCGGCGGTTGTTCTTGGGTCGATCCAGGCTGCGAAGTCGGCCGGTCTTTGGTGGAGTTGGAGGCCCGGCCGTCGGCAGAGGGCCCGATGGTGGTGGTGAGGGCGATGTCTGCAATGCTGGCCTGAGTGGTGCTGCACTTGATTTTCTGGATTTCCTCAAGAATTAGCTTCGAACGGGCCTCATAAAACGGTGGCAACGGCGTGCATTGCTGAAGGATGATGGCAATGCCGTCATAGGATTCATTCAAGCCTGCAATAAGATGCATAACCAGTCACTAATTAGTGACGGGTGCGCCAACGTTGAAGAGTTGGTCAGCAAGCATCTTAAGTTCTTGACAATATGCAGACACATTTGCAAAATCATCCTGATGAACGCCCTTGAACTAATTTTCAAGGTATAACGCTCATTGAGTTTTGTTGTCATGGAAAATACTTTTCCAAACGTTCCCACGTTTGGCGAGCAGTGGCATCGGTCTCAATGATGGTGTGCAACTGATCATTAGAGATTGTGTCGTATATCCACTGGAGGACGGATGCGTCCAAACGAGACCAGAGTACATCATCAGAAGTCGAAGCCGAGGGGAGGTCTGTGGACTTCGGTGTAGGAGGGATGATGTGATCGATAACTTTGTAAACACGAAAATGGATCTGAAAAGCTTCGCCCACGAGGAGTATTATCATTTTCCATCTCAAGAGTGATAGGAATGAAGTTTTTGATATTATTGACTGCAAATGCAGAATAAAATTTGATTTTGTCAGTCATGAAAGATGAAATTTAGGAGGAAGATGGAGGGAGAATGGTTGGAAAAACTAGAATTCCGTCATGGGAAAGGGGCGGCCGAGAGAAGAAGTCGGTAGCTAGGGTAGGAGATTTAGGGTTAGGCTACTGATACCATAAAAGAATATGTTCCTTGATTTTATTGATGTATTATTTACAATATATATAGTATTACAAAAGTATTTACCTTGCTATAATAAACTAGGTATCTAAGCAACCTAATTACAAAAGAATTATAATTCTATCTAAAATAGGAGGTATACAATTAATACAATTAATAAAAGAATATTCAAAAATATTCTATTATACAGTAATCTTGGGTTACGAAAATTTGCACGATATTAGATACGATTTCCAATGATAAATATGTTTCATTTTGAACAAGAAAAGGTAAAATTGACGTACAAGAATCAATACATTCAATAATAATTTCTTTGTATAAAAAAGAATGATGAGATTCATAATGTAAAGGTCAATACATCTTATTTTTTGTTTGAGTTCAGAAACTGATTTGCTAATTTATTGGTTAAGAAAATTATATATTTAGAAACTATACAATATGACTATGTCACGTTTTCAATTTAAAAAAAGTTTTACTAAAATCTTTAATATTTTCGTAAGTCAAAGAAAGCTGGTTAATTCACCAATTAATAATAATCATTTTTTAAAGATGAAAAATATAATTAATTATAAAAAATTTACACGTAAAAAAATTTAGAAAATCCTTTACAAAATGGTAGTCAAATCAGTAACAAAAGATGGGACTTCCTAATATGAAATGTGATGGAGAAGGTTCATGCTACTTCCATAAGTTTCTAAACTTCAAATCAATGTAAACGTTATATTCTCTTTTAAACTAACTTTTTTGTTGTATTAGGTTGATCTTCTTTTACTGCGACCCACATATAATACATAAATCAATTTAATATCATTAGCTTTGTACCTAATCAAATTGTGTCATGTAATAAATCAGAAGGAAATAAAAAAAAAGTAAAGAAGAAATGAGAAAACAGATCCGTAAAATCAGCGTTAAAAGTGAGGGAAATAGCACAAGCAATATATAATATATTTATTCTGCATAATCGACTCGATGTGGAAAACATGCACAAGCAATATATTGATTTTTAAATTGATGAGGGATAATATGCACAAGCAATACATTGATTTTCACTAATGAACTCCTCCTTGTTCTATAACATTTAGAAGCTAAGTTTCCTAAAATGGCGATCTGACAGAGCTCCCGGTTAGCACTATATTTCCTCATTCGTTTGTACTAATCCTAGATTGACAACAGTTCTAACAAGAATGATATCCTTACAGTACATTTAAACAATGCTGATCCGAGGACCTATCAGGGATTTGTGCGAGAAGGGTTCCACGAAGGAAGGTCTCAAATTGTCAAGCAGATTCAGCAAGTTCTTGCAGTAACTCTTGTTGCTCCAAAGTAGAGCAAGACTGAACAAAGACGAAATTAGCATGACAGTCTTAATAGGAATTCTTACCATCCCCTCCCGTGAGGAATTTCGAATAGCTACTTTGCCAAAGTAACATACCTGAACAGCCGTCTCAATGTCACCCTCAAGAAACGACATAAGCGAAAAGTTCATTTTTAGCCGATGATCAGTGACCCTATTGTCCTGTGAACATCAGAGAAAAGAGATCAGAACGATGAAAAGAAGGGGTGCAGAGGTGGGTGATCCAAAAGAAAACTTTAGGAACCAGTCAGAATATTTCCAGAATGCAGAAACACGAGTCTGCTTCATTTGTACCATCACTTCTTAAACAATAATCAGGAAAAACACAACCTAAGTTTCCATATTCAGTAAAAGTACTTGTTTCTAAAGGGCAGCCTGATGCATAAAGCATCCCACGTTAGAAGGGTCCGGGGAAGGGCCACACCCCAAGCCCCAAGGGGTATGATACAGACAGCCTACCCTAATGCTTAATGTAAGCATTAATGGTCACATGAAGACAACTTTACTATTGCTCCAAGACTCCCCTTCAAATGTTTCATACTTGCCCTTTTATTCTATTTTTAAAAAAAAAATCATTAAAAAAAGGACAGTCCGGTGCACTAAGCTCCCGCTATGCGCGGGGTCCAGGGAAGGGCCGGACCACAAGGGTCTTTTTCAAGAAAATCATATTTTTATTATTTTAGTGAATTTTTAATTTTAACCAAAATTGCAGTTCGAGAGGTAGGATATTATACCATCATAATCATTAATTGGATGCCAAAAGTTCCTTTTGGGGAAAAACATACTTTTCAGTTCAAGGCTAATTACCTTGTAGTTGTATGTCCGAATTTTTTCTGACCGAGCACCAGTACCTACCTGTCATTGTAAATACAAACAGTCTAGTCAGGAAAATTGACAAGATCTCTTGTCCTCGTGCTCTTTAATCTAATACGATAATTTAAATTAACGCAGGGAACAACTACAACATTTACGGGACAATTGGTTTTGTGGCTCATTATAATTTCTTTTTAGTTTTATGTCAAATCTCCCAAGATATCTGTATTTTTACACGTAAGAGATCTTTGCAGGATCATTTTCTTCCATTGAAATTGCAAAGGGTTGTGTTAAACCATTTCCTCGACATTTACTTATCTGTCAGACACTATATCAATATGAAAGGTTTGCGTTAGTGAAGGTATATATTAAATGAACAGCAGGTAGATATGTAAGCTACTTGAACTTGGGAACATGTAGGGGTATGGTCCATATGGATATCATTTCAGATTAGATCATTTAAAAGAAGATCTAAAAATATGTTGTCAAGCATGTTGATTTGAGTTTCCCCCTTCCTACTGCATTTTGAGTATGCTAGTTCAACGATGTGAAGGCTTAGTCATCTTACCTGTAATTTTCTCTGATTTCTTATAGACTCCTGCTGCTCCCTTAACTTAATCTCATACCTGGAAGAACATCACGTCATACTCCGTGCACAGATAATAGTAATTCCAGAAGTTATAAACATAGTAAATATTTACATAAACATCACCTCGTGTTAGTATAAAGAAAAGCATAAATAGGAGTGAAATAACAAGAATGGACCAATGTATAAAGAGGATGCATATATAGAAGGACGTAAACTGTCCACAGCTCTTCAGCCTAGACAGTTATTCTAAGGACCCACAAGATTTTGGTTCTAGTTCACTAGCAGATAATGCATGTCTAATGACATATTTCCTTGCAAGTAAAGATTAAGTGGAGATTCATTATGCATATGACCATCATAGATATTGTAAAATGGTGAATATCGTTTAGAAAAGGGATGACAAAGAGGTGTCATCAGCTCTTGGACAATTTTCCTTCCAGTGATTGTCTTAATTGATCGATCACGGGCTCTATCAGCCAGTGACCAAAATTTTGACAACCCAAATCACATCGCCTTGTGGACTTCCAGAAAAGCGATTAAAGTGACAAACCATATGATGTGTGAAAAAAGTAACATATTTTACATAAATGTGTGTTTGTTTGGTGCATGGGAGACTTAAACCGTTAAACTTTAGTCTATGTCAGAGTGTGAAACATTTTAACCTGGACCAGCCATGTGCCTATCATTGTCATAGAACATAGCCAATACTAACAGATTCTTCCTTAATCGTGGAGGTTTCTTTAGTTCATGCTGTTATATATGGCATCCGCTCTACCTACCAAGGTAGAGGTAAGGTCTGCGTACACTCTACTCTCCCCGACCCCACGTTGCGGGATTTCACTGGGTATGTTGTTGTTATATGCGGTTATACATGGCAAGGTTATCTAGATATGAAGAACATATACCACATTCTTAAGGTTCTTGGCAGTCTTGCATTTGATTTCTTTTCGATGACTGCAACTTGTGCCTAGAGAATCGTGTGATTTTCACCCTTTACTATCCTCTCCCCTCTCTCTCTAACCTACCCCAACAGTCATCATCCCCCTGCCCCCCCCCCCTCCCTATACATCCCCATTTATGACGGTAAGTGCCGCTCCGACCACTCACCGGCGGCGGCGACGGTGCTCGATTTTATTTTTTATTTTATTTTTTGGGGTGAAAACTTCCGGAAACAGTGACGCGGCTGCCGTGAACAGTGTCCGTGAACAATATTTTTCGCCGGCAACAGGTTCGATTCAACCGGAGTTGGTACCTCCGGTTGCCCGTATCCATTCTTTGTCCTTAACCTTCCTGTTAAATTTTGCCATCTCTTGTCTTTAGTTATAGCATTCTTGGCGTAGTGGTGTTACTTGCCTTTAGATTCTTGTTAACTTGAGCTTGCACTTTGACCTCTTCTTGTTTTAGGGTAAACGTTTGAGTAGTTTATTATTTTATATTTGTTTTAGTAGCTTTGGTAACTGATGGTAGACTAGGGTTATGCTCTCGGTTGGGGACAAGGGCGAGGGTTAGGGGGTAAGTGGGGTAAGAGAGAGGCTAGACTTAGAATAGGGTCTTGGAACATTGGGACTTTAACGAAAAATTTCATAGAGCTAGTTAAGATTCTTAAGAAGTGGAGGATTAATATAGCCTGTGTCTAGGAGACCAAGTGGGTAGGACCTAAGGCTAAGGATGTAGACGGATATAAGTTATGGTTCTCGGGTAGGTCGCAGTATAGGAATGGGGTAGGCATTTTGGTAGACAACGAGCTAAGGGAGCAGGTGGTAGAGGTGATGAGGGTCAATGACCGGATGATGACGATTAAGTTGGTAGTTGAAGGGTGCACTATGAACATTATTAGTGCTTATGCGCCGCAGGCGGGCTTGGACGAAGAGGAGAAGAGACGCTTTTGGGAGGATTTGGACGAAGTGGTGGGAGGCATACTACCCACTGAAAAGTTATTTGTAGGAGGGGATTTCAATGGTCATATCGGGTCACTTCCGGGGGTTATGACGACGTGCATGGAGACTTTGGAATCAGGGACAAGAATGGGGGAGGCGTCTCCCTTTTGGAGTTCGCTAGAGCTAGTAGGATGGTGATAGCCAATTCAAGGTTCCTGAAGGAGGAACACTTGGTGACTTTCCGTAGTTCGTTGGCTAAGACTCGGATAGACTTTTTGCTCCTTAGGAAGGTTGACAAAGGTCTTTGTAAATACTGCAAGGTTATTCCGAAGGAGGATCTTACTACCCGACATAAGCTTTTGGTGATGGATTTGGAGATCAAGTTGGAGAAGAAGAAGAAGGTGGTGGATGACAGGTTAAGAATCAAATAGGGGAGTTTAACCATGGCTAGTGCAAATGAGATGGGAGAGAAGTTGATGGCCAGTGGGGCTTGGGAGAGTAGTGGAGATACGACCGGTATGTGGGACAAGACGGTCAGTTGCATTCGAGAAGTAACTAGAGAAGTGTTAGGGGTCTCGCGGGGTAACAGTGGTGGGCATCGAGGGGACTGGTGGTGGAATGGTAAAGTCCAAGAAAAGGTGGAAGCGAAGAAATTGACGTATGTGAGATTGGTAGAAAGCAAGGATGAGGTGGAGAAGTGGACGAATAGGGAACTGTATAAGATAGCGAGGAAGGAGGCAAAACAAGCGGTTACGGCGGCGAGAACGGCGGCTTTTGAACGCATGTATGTGGAATTAGAGGAGAAAGGCGGGGATAAAAAGTTGTACAGACTAGTCAAATCAAGGGAAAGAAGGGCCCGTGACTTGGATCACGTGAGGTGCATCAAGGACGAGGACGACAAAGTACTGGTTGAGGAAGAGCATATTAGGCGGAGGTAGCAGTCTTACTTCGATAAACTCTTGAACGGAAAAGGAAATTGAGACATTGTGCTGGGAGATCTGGAGCAGTCTGGTAGGTACCGGGATTTTAGGTATTGTAGAAACATTAAGGTTGAGGAGGTTAAGGGTGGTATTCACAGGATGCGTAAGGGACGAGCGACCGGGCCTGATGAGATCCCAGTTGAATTTTGAAAGATTGGAAGAGCGCAGGCAGTGCAGATTTGAAGTGGCTAACTGAGTTGTTTAACGTCATTTTTAAGACGACAAGAATGCCTGAAGAATGGAGGTGGAATACAATGAATCCCTTGTACAAAAACAAAGGTGATATCTAGAGTTGCAACAACTATAGAGGTATCAAGCTGTTGAACCACACTATGAAAGTTTGGGAAAGGGTCGTGGAGATGAGGGTGAGAAAATACGTGTCTGTTTCCCAGAACCAGTTTGGATTCATGCCGGGGCTTTCGACTACCGAAGTCATTCATCTTATTATGAGGTTGGTGGAGCAGTATAGGAAGAGGAAGAAAGATTTACATATGGTTTTCATCGACCTCGAGAAGGCATACGATAAAGTCCCTAGGGAGGTTCTATGGAGATGTTTGGAAGTTAGAGGTGTACCTGTGGCGTACACTAGGGCTATCAAGGATATGTATGATGGAGCCAAGACTAGGGTACGGTCAGTAGGAGGAGACTCGGAGCACTTCCTAGTGACGATGGGGCTGCACCAGGGATCAGCTCTTAGCCCATTCCTATTTGTCTTGGTCATGGACGGACTAACGTGACAAATCTAAGGGGAGGTACCATGGTGTATGTTATTCGCAGACGACATAGTCATGATTGATGAGACTCGCAGCGGAGTGAACGTCAAGCTGGAGGTTTGGAGACAGACTCTGGAGTCTAAAGTGTTCAAGTTGAGTAGGACTAAGACAGAATATTTGGAGTGGATGTTCAGCAACGGGAGCGATCCTTAGACAGACGTGGAGGTGAGGCTTGGTACTCAGGTCATTCCGAAGAAAGGAAGCTTCAAATACCTAAGGTCTATTATCCAAGGGAATGGAGAGATTGATGACGATGTCACACATCGTATTGGGGCATGGTAGATGAAATGGAGGCTCGCATCTAGAGTCTTGTGCAACAAAAGGTCTCAACTAAACTTAAAGGCAAGTTTTATAGGGCGGTGGTTAGACCGACTATGTTGTATGGGGCAGAGTGTTGGTCAGTCAAGACTTCACACATACAAAATATGAGAGTTGCGGAGATAAGGATGTTGAGATGGATGTGTGGGCATACAAGGAGAGATAGGATTAGGAATGATGATATCCGGAATAAAGTGGGAGTGGCCTCGGTGGAGGATAAGATGCGGGGAGCGAGGTCGAGATGGTTCGGGCATGTGCAGAGCAGACACACAGATGCCCCAGTGTGGAGGTGTGAGAGGTTGGCTATGGACGGGTTCAGGAGGGGTAGAAGTAGGCCAAAGAAGTATTGGAGAGAGGTCTGAGGACATGACCTTAGATAGGGGGTTGTGGAGAACACGGATTAGGGTAGAAGGGTAGTAGGTAGTCGAGCGTAGTCCTCTTTACGCTTACAAAATGATAGTGTAGTGTTATTACTGTAGGCTCGATTAGCCTGTCACACTTAGTTTGATTCCGGCTGCCATGTGTTCTTTAGTGTAATTTATTTATCTTATTTAGTTGTGTTAGCTACTGCTTCCTGTTGTTAGAATGCGCTACCAATGCGTATTTGATTTTTACTATCTGCATGTCCACAATGCTTTAATTTCTCGTCTGAGTCTGACCGTTTCTCATACTTTGTTTTGCTTTGCTTGCTTTGCCTGATTATGCTTTGTCTTGAGCCGATGGTCTTCCGGAAACATTCGCTCTACCTACCAAGGTGGAGGTAAGGTCTGTGTACATTCTACCCTCCCCAGACCCCGTTGTTGTTGTTGTTGACATGGGCAGTCATTTAAAGTTGTGATTTCATTCAAAAACTAGCAACAGTAGCAAATGAAGGTGTTCTAAGCAGTTAATTTTTTTGACATGCAAACAAGATATTCCGCAGAATTGAAGTAAAGATCCAGACATAGTGGAAAGCTCAAACACCAGAAACTTTCTTTATAGGATCTATAAAGCAGTACTTCAGGTTCATATCAGTAAGTCATTTTCTTAAGCAAACCTATCTAATTGCATTCAGAAGAGGTCCACTATATAAGCAAGGGCTTCTCACCTAATCCATAGGACTAATTTCATTCAGATCTAAGTTGAGCAATTCTGTTTTTTATCGTTTATTTCTATATAATAAAGTTCAGTAACTCCATTAAGTGAAAATCTA
The DNA here is from genome assembly GCA_029783415.1 of Anisodus acutangulus. Lineage (NCBI taxonomy): Eukaryota > Viridiplantae > Streptophyta > Magnoliopsida > Solanales > Solanaceae > Anisodus > Anisodus acutangulus. The sequence goes on from CM056500.1 coordinate 10,597,205, forward strand.
ATATGTGAATCAATGTCACTTACAATTTTGCTCTCAATAGTTGGAAAGCACGATTCTTGTTTTTAAGCTGACTCCTTTCTTCAGTACAAAATATTCTTATTCCCGTTGGTTTATGGTAAAGATCAACTGCAGTCTCCACCTTGTTAACATTCTGCCCTGCATAGCATAATCATGCATTAATATATGCACGTCATTAAGTACAAGAAAAGTTCATCGAAATGTAGTAGAAGATGAAAGTTGAATCATCATATACCTCCAGCACCACCAGAACGTGCTGTTGTTAGTTCTATATCCTTCGAGTCGATTTCCACATCAACTTCATCAGCCTGAAACCAGATAATATTTCAAGGATGAAACCAAAAGAAATAATAACTGCAGAACAACAGGGAACTCAAAAGACCTAGGGATACGTAGATCAAAAAGAACATAATGAAAACACTAGGAAATATAAGAAGTCTGGTGACTGACAACAACTCGGCCATACATGGTCATTTAAATGATGCAGCAAGCTATGTGATTGCTACAACATCTGGGGATGAACTTGCAGTTAGTACAATTACATAAAAGAGATGGCCACATTGTGCTAGACTAAATAGCAGAGAATTTTGAGTGAACACGTGAATAACTAACCTCTGGCATGATAGCAACTGTTGCAGTAGAAGTGTGAACACGGCCTTGAGTTTCTGTTAGCGGTACACGTTGAACTCGATGAACACCAGATTCATATTTCAATTTACTATAGACTCGGTTGCCTTTGATCTCCATCACATATGTTTTATATCCTCCTTTTTCAGCCTTGACAAAGGATGTTATTAAATAGGTCAGAGGAGGAAATTATTTCTTTTTTAGAAAGTGAAAATGTAGATGTCAATTAGAATTTAGTACATATTTACCTCGGAGCAAGAGATCGGAGCAAACTTCCAAGAGTTCCGTTCGCTGTACTTCTCATACATACGCACCTAAACGATGTCAAAGCGAAGAAGAAATAAGTGTGCCATGCCATGAGATCTGATTTCTTCATTTCACGATATTGGCAAAGTAAACAACCACTTCTGCCAGAGCTCGGTGGATAAAATAACACTGTAAAGACTCTATATTGCTTGGTGGAATGTAATGGTGACAAGGATATTTAACATCACATTTATTTATTTCTTAGCTGTCAGTAAGCTATTGCACTTTGGACCCATAAAGGCCATATGTTATAAGGCAACATAGTACTGTCTAACACAACCGTTACAAGTACCAAGAGTTGAATAAACAGAGAAATTGAACTTTTTTTCTGCAATATATGAAAAAGTATCGCAACTATATAGGAGAATCCAGAAGGACTAGGGAACATGTACCTACAAGATCACCAGCCCAAATTCCAGCCTCATCCCCACCAGCACCTGCCCTCACTGCAACACAGAAGAGTATAACACCGATACCCAAAATTAAAGTTTTTTGTGAAAAAGATAATTTAACGAAACATTTAGGAGCAAGAGAATTCAAACTTAAACAGCATACAGCTGACACGCATCACATGCTGGTTAAATTTCAATATTTGTAGCTACTTATGTGCTAGAATCTATAGTGGTAATCATGCCACATCCAAAGATTTATAAGCTGGACAACTTTTAGGGGACTAGCAAACAACCAGATTTTATCAACGTGAGTTGTGCTCGGTTTCATTAAATCTGCAATAACATAAACGTAAAACTCAATGTGGCCATATAAAGGGAAACACGATGATAGCATGTACTCTCCCAGTCATGTTTCAATTAACTTGTTTCCCATTTTACCCCGTCCCAAAAATTAGAGCTATCTCCTATACTGGATAAGTATTTTCCTCCAACAATTTAAGAAAATTCACGATAGTACTAATTTATATCAACTCAAATTTGATGTGAATCTTTCAATTAACTTTTCCACTTTCTCACATTTGAAACACTTTCCTCTTAAGCTCTGTGTAAACCAGTCAAGGTCAATTAAATTTAGTGCAATGGAGTAAAAGAGTCTGTAACCTTATCTTTACTTCCACTTCTAAGTATCTGAAGAAAAGCCTCATGGTTTTTACATCTGCTCATTAAGTTCCTACAAATATTCTACTTTGTTATCATCTGGATCACTTAGTTGTTGTTTGGAGTTCATAAAAATGAAACTAAGACGCATAGCAGAAAATTCTATGAACAAATCAAGACAATAAGGCAAAGTAAAAGAATATATACCTTCAAGCATAATATTTCTAGCATCAAGAGGGTCACTTGGAAGGAGCATTAACTGCAATCGTGAGGAATATCAACTTAATCCCACAAAAAGTGCGTAGAAAACAGTAAATACGAGATCTATCTGGGAGCTGAAATAAGAAAGGTCAAATAAAAATACTTTAATTGAAGAACTGTTATAACCTTAAACTTCTCCTCTAGCTCTTTGATTTCTTCTGTCAAGGATTGAATTTCAGAAGCTACCATCTCAGCCATGTCCTCGTCAGACCCAGCTTCTTTAGCTAAAGCTGCCAGGAATAGAAGAGGTTGTCACATATATGTATAAACTACTACAAACAGCAGCAGTCTAATGAAAGCATGGAGGGAGAGCTAGCAAGTGGCAATAAAAATTATTTTCAAGAAATTGTTGGGAATATCACAAAAGTGGATGATAACCTTTTGCTTCTTCCAGTTGCTTCTCACAGTCCTTGAATTTCCTGTATGTTAACACGACCTAGCTCAAAAACAGGCAACAAAATTGTGAATAAAGTAGTGTGTGCCATTAGTATCTGGTCAACGGTAAAGAAGGAGATAAAATGACAATTAAGTGTGGTACTTCATCTAGCTCTGCCATTGACTGCGCCAGCTTCTGATATTCACTTGGATTCGAGACAACATCTGGATCAGCAAGCTTAACCTGAAAGTGATTCAGTAGTTTTAAATGTAATTCCTGGGCATTCCACATTATAAAGGAAATATGAGAAATTTGACCATGCATTACATAGGCTTAGACTTTGAACCAGCCAAATACGAGACCTGTCTCAAATATATGTTGCAAAAACCTAATTCGCCATATGTTTCTGTCATAACTGCTTGAATAAATTAACATATATATTCAAATCATGCCGAAACGCTGCTAACAGAGTATTAAATGCAAACTTAAGGTCCAGATCACTCGCCTGCTTCATTTAACCATGTAATGGTCAGACTGAGCCTAAGTCTAGCAGAGCCTACATATTTGAGAAGACATTCACATGAATAAATCAACAAGACCATACTACAATTGCACCCTAGGGTGTGGCCTAATGGTCAATGAAGTGGATTGAGATCCATGACGTCTCTGCTGATTTCTACCTATATGTCCTAGCCTTGGTGGACAGAGTTACCTGATACCTGTTGGTGGTGGAAGGTGGCAGGTATCACGTGGAATTAGTCAAGGTGCGCACAAGCTGGCCCAGACACCACGGTTATCAAAAAGAGAAAAAAGACCATACTACAACGTTTATTGAATTAATTCGTCTAAACCATTTTTTCCATCCATGTCTAAAAATCATTTTGATATATCAAGAAATTGTAACTCAATACCAGAATAATTACTAATATGAATCCTTTATATCCTTTTAGCTCAATTCAGACCCAATATTTAATTTCAAAGACCAATCTTCATGTCCATATATGATTTTTGTTTATCTTTTTAACCAAATGCTAGATTCATCATTCATCCCATTAACCTATCGCAACACTCTTTCTTTAACTAGAACTAATTTTCACTTAAAATTTGCATTTTGCAAATCCATAAAGGAGAGTAAACAGAACTGAAAATTAAAAAATGAAAACAATAAACTCTTCAAATTTCGAAAAGCATAAATATTCAGATAGAAGCATACCGACAATTCTTTCCATGTTTTCTCAGCTGATTCAAGTTTTGTAATTAGATAAGGTTCCTGCAATATACATCAGAAAAGCATAACACAACAATTTTCAATTTCTATGTTTACTCACTAAACATTAAATTCCTAAATTCACATCTATTAGCATACATTGCATTACTGATTAGCAAATATTTAGTAAATACTCCCACCGTCCCAATTTAAGTGTCTTACTTTCTTTTTGGTATAATACTCTTTCTATATTTAGTAATTTTGATAATTCAAACAGAGCAAGTTTAAAATCACAACATTCAAAGAACATTTTGTTACATTACATACATTATATTACAAGATTTAAAGGCCTCTTTTTATTCCATAGTGTGGGCTCATTTGGTACGAAAGATAAGAAATATTTAATGCCGGAATTAAATTTGAGATATTTATTTCTTGGTTGGATAAAATTGTGGTATAACTAATTTCGGGATTGTTGTGTTATTTTTATTAACGTGGGAGGCTGAAATAACTAATCACGGATAACTCGATACCAACCAAACGACCCCTCTGTATTCATTTACTAGGGTAAAAGAGGTAAATGTTCCCAAAATAGTACGGACCGCCATGCAGATGATTCTTCTAGAAGGACTACGGTTAGGTGGAGCTCGAATGAAAGCTGATCCTCCAACACAGAAACGGCGTCGTATTGACCATTGAATCGATGATGTGGCAGAAATTCCGGCAACGAAGGCTGTGTTAGCTAGAGTATTCATGGTGTTTAACAGTGACGTGGCTCTTTGCAGCTTTGCAAAAATTGAATGGATAACAGGGAAGTGGAGGGACCCGGGAATATAGCGTAGAGGAAATGGAAATTGGATATTTTGGGCCTGTAGATATTTCTAGTAAGTAAGCCCAAAGCCCAAGCATGGATTCTGGAGATGGGCTCAAAGATTGAACGACCTGTGTCTGTCCATGTGACACGTCAAGTTATCCAGACGTGAGTAAACGACAAAGCCTCAACACCAATGGAGATCGTTTGAGTTGAGTATAAACAAATAATAATTTTGTGGTCTTTTGTAAAAATATTTTTACTTTTGTGTCTTTTTATAAGAGATTTTTATTTTTATTTTAAGATATTGAAAATAATATGTAAGTAAAAGGTTAAAAAATATTTTCTCCTATTCAGATGGTAAGTGGTCATAGAAGACCATTTTCTCAAAATAATTAATTAATCAGGATATAAAATTATTATTTTCTATTCAAATTGTAAGTGATTATAGGAGATCATTTTCTCAAAATAATTGATTAATCACGGTATAATATCCAACATAAGATAATACTCTATCCGTTCATTTACTTGTCCACATTTGACTTAGCATATCCCTTAAGCAGAAATAAATAAAATGATAATTTTTCTATATCATTCCGAATTATTAAAAGTAGTGAATAGAGTAGAATAAATCATTTCAGTGCAGTCACTGATTTACTGGCCAGTGTGAATAAATCAAACATGTTTATAGCTGGAGTTGATGATAATGTTCAGGAACAGTTATCGACTTTGACAGGATTCTCTTTGGGCACCTTGGGCTTATATTTATCATCAAAGAAATGGAGTAAAATTGAATGTCGCCAACAAGTGGAGAAGATCACCATTAGAATCACTAGTGCAAACTCAAAGGCTTTATCATAAACATGAAGGGTACTAGTAATAAATGTTGTCCTGTTTTTAATTTATAACTCTTTGAAATCTGTTTTTATACTTCCTCAAAGTGTACTTAAAGAGATTGATATGAGGTGTAGGAATTACTTAGGGAAGAATACTGATCCATAATGATGATAAGAGGAAAGTGGCTTTGGTGTCTTGAGAGAATTTATGTGTTCCCAAGAAGTTTGGAGGACTAAATGTTAAGAGCTGCAAACAATAGAATGTTGCTTCTATAGGCAAACTCATATGACAATTGGTGATGAAGGAAGATCTATTATGGATCAGATAAGTGCATGAATTATAGATGAAGGACAATCAGGACTCATATACCACCAAAGGATAGTAGTTGTTTCACGCCCCAAAATCCATCCTGGACGAAACAGGAACCCGATTCTAAGAACAACACCCGAAATACCTTATAAAATCAATAAATATCTAATCTCTTTTGACAATAAATCAACATCCATTTAGACGATTAATAAACAGCAAAATGTAAACATAATCATACTTACTAAAATTTTCGGAAGTCTAATAGGAATACTCAATCACAACACGTGAAAAATGCCTCAATAAGTCATACGAAACTTTCAACATCTACCTACAATCTGACAACTATCAATGGAGCTTCTAGGGTAAATAAATAAATGGATAACCTTCGGGACGCAGCCCAGAAACTAAAAGCAATAAACCAAGGGAGAAGGTGTCCCACGAACAAGCATGTGGGCTTACCAATACGTTTGGAAAGCAGCAAGTTCTCCTACTCCGTACGCGTATCACGAACTTGCTCTTCTTTGTGACCTAATATACCATCAAAAACAACAATGGTATGCCTGAGTACTAGGTACTTAGTGAGTGTCTAAGGAGCAATAGTTAACATATCAACATAAGATGGTAAAGTTCGTAAAACAATATCAATGAAAATAGTTTAAATCCAGAGATAGAGTAAATCATCAAACTTAGAAAAAATCACCAATAAAAGCCAAGACACGTGAATATAACAATTTTAACTTATTATACCCTTCATCTCATTAAATCGTTCACTTATAAAACTCAAGATCATCACAGCCACTCACAGGAAACCAAAATATCAACACAACCAACTCACGGGCAAACAATTAGTTGATACATCAGAGCTTTATCCGGAGGCTAATCGTCCTCTGGATAATCATACATATGATACATGATTCAAGGGGTCAATCGTCCACTGGACTGACACAAAAATAGATACATTGGGCTACACGCCTCGGAGGTCAATCATCCTCTGGACTAACATAACAATGTTCAAAAGCAATATTGTTACACATCGTGTCTTCATGCGTCGTCGATATTGTAACGTGGCCAATATAGGCTTAAGGCTGGTATGACCCCTCTATGAGATTTATGAAGATTTATGGATGTATTAAGTAAGTTTTAGAAAGGTATAAGACTTATCATATTAACGGAAATAAGTTTCGACAGAAGTTTTTTAATTCATCGCCTTTCAAAGAATTTTGCGAATCACGAGGCACATCCAGCGACCCACAGAAAGTGCCTGCGAGATGCACACCTACCACATGAATGGACAAAGACTTTTCTTGTCTTAGGACACATCCTGTAGCAGTCCTGCGGGATGCAGGACAGTCCTCTGAGTCGCAGGAAGTGCCACAAGAATATCGGTGGCCAAATTTTCAGCTCATATAAATAGGACCCTTAACGAATTTTAGCTCATTTTCTCTCATTTCACTAATCCTAAAACCCATAAAACACTCTCTAACGAGTCTCCCATGGTCCAAGACAAAAAGGTAAGGGAAACCAAAGGCAAACTACGTAAATCTGACATAAGGAATCTTGTGATCATCGCTAGATTGCTTTCCTTCGTGTTCTAACGTTTTTGGGGAAAGCTTGGTGATGAAGTAAGCTCTGTTTTGGATTATTTCTTGCAACCCAAGGTAAGTTTCATCTTCTACATCATCTATCTAAGGTTCTACAAGTATTTAGGATGAAGTTGTTGAAGGTTTCTTAAAGCACAAGTACTTGTGAAGTCTTGAAGTATGTCTTATTTTTGTGGGATGTTTTATATGATTTGAAGGTGTTATATGGAGTGGTGGAGTTATGGATGGGTTTTTTGTGACTAGTAAAAGTAGTTTGAAGATTTGTTGTGATATTATGAATAGAGTTTGAGCTATAAATAATCAGATGAACTTATGCACGCAAGTTGCTCGATCAAATGTCTAAACAAACTTTTTTACAAGTTATGAATCCAAAATTGATACAAACTCTTCATATAATGTAGATAATCATTCGTAGGATGTGCGAGGGCTCATGGAGTGTAGATCACTTCATCAATAAGGCATGTATAGCTAATTTTCCTTCCTTGGCATGACTTGAATCGAACTCTCCCTTGAAATGATTCTCTATAAGGAAATCCAAGGCTATTATGCTCTTTTTTGTTAAGTTATTTATGTCTCATGTGTATTCCTTGTTAATCGTACTTTCCGTATTCATTATGCCTCTTGATTATTAGTTAAGGTTGAAGAACGTAGCGACAATAATGATAGTCGGAGGATAACAACAATAGGTCACTCTGACTCTGCTTGTGGTGTCTCTTAAGGTTGGTTTGGTATTGCACATACATATACATATCTATTTTCTTACCACGCCACGATATAGTTAGTCGGACATATACTTATATATGCATACCACTGCTAAGTTGGGCAGATATTATTGCGTCTTATATGGTCGGGTAGTTATTATGTGATTACCATATATAAGGACTTGATATGATACTATATGACCCTATAGAGTGGCTTAATTTTATTTACATGTATATATTCATGGTTGTATCAGTTGTATGCCTTCAGCGGCCCTTTTACTAAGTTTCAGGTTGATTTTGTACCCTTCTCTCTTGGATTACATCTCTTGTTTACATATATTGTTTGCCTTACATATTCAGTATATCTTTCGTACTGATGTCCCTTTCTGGGGCACTGTATTCATGTCTGCATGTATAGATAGATAGGGCGATGTACCTCTTTAGTAGGGTACTAGTTTCCAGCTGCTGATAGTCGTGCTTTCCTTCTCCGGTGTTGCGGTACAGAGTTGTTAGATATTATGATGCATATTTCTAGTATTTAGGTATGACGGGGCCCTGTCCCAACCAGTTGATGTAATATAGTACTCCTAGAGCCTTGCAGACCAATGTTTAGTAAATATTCATTTTCAAGCCTTATCGACCTTCTTGTTAGTTTGATGATACTTTTGTTATGGCCTTGTCGGTCTTAGTCGTGTGTATATATACTATTGTTGGGACTCGTCTGTTTGCAGGTTGTCACTCATTCCTATTAGGATATTGTTATTTGGAGGCCTTGTCGGCCCAGAGTTCATGTTAGAACTTTCAGGTACTATAGTGATTCACTCGAACCTTTGGGTGTCGGGTGCTGGACACCCCTCCCCCCAAGGTTAGGATGTGATAAACATGGTATCATAGCAGGTCTGTGCTAGGGTGTATGTATGTCATGTCTAGTAGAGTCTTGTTTATGGGTGTGTTATGCACCACACTTATAAATAAGAGGCTACAGGACATTTAGGATGGTTACCTTTCTTCTTGATCTAGATCGTGCGATAGAAGGGTGTCATAAGTATTCACTCCTAACCTTCATTTGTTTACATTCTCAATGATGCCTGATAATACTAGATGACATGAAGTTATGCGGAGGTTAGATGAGGAAGTATGAGAGGGTGTCAGTCAGGTACCACCCACTGATCAAGGGAGACAAGAGCATCATGATTAAGTTGTATCTCAAGCCTCTAGGACTCCACCCCACCACCTCCAGAGGGGCATAGAAAAGCGGATGTACCTCCAGTTCCTTCCCCTATTATTTCCGATCATGATTTAGATATGTGGAGTATTGTACAATTGTTGACTCGATTAGTGACCTCCCAGGCCCAGCGTCGGACCCCTGTCACTTCTGATAGAGCAGTTAGTGCGTGAGTTTGGGATTTCATCAACCTAGACCCTCTGGTATTCACATGGGACAAATCCAAATGCAGATCCACAGAGCTTTTTAGATCAGATGTAGTAGACCTTGCGAGTTATACATGCCACCGATACTGAGTTAGTAGAGCTTTCCTCTTATAGATTGCGGGATATTGACGTGACTTGGTATAAGACCTGGGAGTAGTCTAGGGGACCCTGTGCCCCATCATCAGGATGAAGAGAGTTTTTTGAGGTATTCTTGTAGTAGTATTTTCCTGTCGAGCTAGGAAAGACAGGTTTCTACATTTAGAGTAAAGTAATATGAGTGTTCGAAAGTATATTTTGTTGTTTAACTTCTTGGCCAGGTATGCTCATACAGTTATGGCTGAGATGAGTGACCGAGTATATCGATTCTTGTGTGGTTTGGGACCACACTAGTTAATAAGTATACTACAACCTCTTTGAATCTAAATATAGATATTTCTTGCATTCGGGCCTAGGCCCAGAACTTGGACGATCGTAAGAGGTAGCAGAGGGTTGATCAAGAGAGAGATAGGGGTCAGCATAAGAGGGCCCGATCCGTGGGTAATTTAGGAGACTTCAGGGGTGGGTTTAGTCTACAGTTCTCTAAGATCCCATCTTATCCGGCAGCCAGTGTGCCACCATAGTTCCAGGGCCAACGTCGTGATCTGACCACTTATTATGGTCAGGTTCAGAGTTCGCGGACATCAAGCATGTATTACAGAGGTGAGTCTAGTCAGATGAAACCTATGTTGCCCTATTATGATTGGTGTGGTAGATGTCATTTTGGGTAGTGTCGTCATGGTTCAGATGTATGTTATTCATGTAGGTAGCCCGATTATATTATGCGGTATTGTTCGATGAGAGGCGGGGGCCGTATAGCACAACTGACAGGGTATGTGGCGGCTTATTCTTCTTCAGTATGCCTTTTTGGGCAAGTACGTAGACTTCAACTGGTAGAGGCAATATTGGAGCATCTAACTCATGCGGTCATCAGAACAACATTTATGCATTGTCGGGTCAACAAGACTTAGAGTCGTCACCAGATATGGTTACATGTATATTATCTGTATTCTCCCTTGATGTGTATGCTTTGATAGATCCAGGATCTACTCTGTCATATATTACTTCCTTTGTTGCTGGCAAATGTGGTAAAGAACATGAATTATTACATAAGTCATTTGAGGTATTTACGCCCGTTGGCGAGTCTGTAATCATTAGGCAGGTATATCGGGATTGTGATATGATGATTTATGATCGTCATACTTTAGCCGACTTAAATGAATTAGAGATGATGGATTTTGATGTTATTATGGGTATGGGCTGGTTGGCTTCTTGTTATGCTAACGTGGATTATTGGCCGAAAGTTGTTCACTTTAATTTCCAGGCGAGCTCGTTGTAGAATGGAAGGGTACTGTCATCACACCTAAATGGAGGTTTATTTTCTACCTTAAGCCCCAAAAAATGATTTCGAAGAGATATATCTATCACCTAGTGCGAGTACAGGATGTGAAGGCAAAGCCTCCAACCCTTCAGTCAGTTCCAGTTGTTAATGAGTTCTATGATGTATTTCCTTATGAACTTCCTAGCGTTCCTCTCGAAAGGGAAATTGATTTCGCTATCGACGTGCTTCCAGATACCCAACCTATATCTATTTCTCCGTACAGAATGTCCCTTGCTGAGTTGAGGAAATTTAATGCTCAGCTGAAAGATCTTCTAGAAAAGGGCTTTATCATGCCCAATACTTCCCCGTGGGGTGCCCTAGTGTTATTCGTTAGTAAGAAAGTCGGTTCGTTGAGAATGTATATTGATTATCGTCAGCTGCAGGGCGCAAAATACTTTTCAAATATCGATCTCCGATCCGAGTATCATCAGTTGAGAGTTAAGGAGAAAGATATTATGAAGACAGTCTTCCGGACCAGATATGGCCACTATGAGTTTTTGGTTATGTCTTTCGGTCTAACTAATGCACCAGCGACTTTTATGGATCTGATGAATCGGGTGTTCAAACCGTTTCTGGATATCTTCTTGTTAGTATTTATTGATGATATTCTGGTGTATTCTCGATCAGAAGCATAGCATGTGGATCATTTATGAGCAGTATTATAGATGTTCCAGGATCGTAAGTTGTATGCTAAGTTCTCTAAATTCAAGTTTTGATTGAACTCAATGACTTTTATCTGGCATGTAGTATCGGATAAAGACATCAAAGCTGATAATTAGAAGATCGAGGCAGTTAAGAATAGGTCGAGGCCCACAACTCCTACTGAGGTACGTAGTTTCCTGAGCTTACCAAGTTATTATTAGAGATTTGTCGAGAATTTCGCTTCTATTTTTGCTCCATTAACAAAGTTGACGCATAAGACGGCTAAGTCCGGTGGATGGATACTTGTGAAAAGAGTTTCCAGGAGTTAAAGAGCATATTAATCCCTGAAGGATCAGAAGGTTATCTTGTATATTGTGATGCTTTTAAAGTTGGCTTGGGTTATGTTCTGATGCAGCACAATAAAGTTATTGTGTATGCTTCAAGACAACTGAGGAAGCGCAAGCAGAATTACCCGACTCATAATCTTGAGTTGGCGGCTGTTATATTTGCTCTGAAAATATGGTGCCACTATTTATATGGAGTTCATGTTGATTTCTTTACATATCATAAGAGCTTACAATATATATTAAGGCAGAAAGAACTGAATTTGAGGTAGTGGAGGTGACTTGAGTTGCTAAAAGACTATAATGTTGATATATTGTACCATCCCAACAAGGAAAATATTGTAGCCGACGCGTTGAGTCAGAAGTCTATGGGAAGCCTAAGGCATGCGGAAGTCAACAAGTTGGAAATGACTAAAGATTTTTACCGATTGGCTAATTTAAGTTTGCGATTTCTTGATACAAGTGACGGGGTGCTATAGTTTAGAATGCCACTAAATCCTTGTTAGTGGAAGAAGTAAAGGCACGATAATTTGATGATCTAGCCTTGGTAAGAATCAGAGAAGGCATTCCCTTTCAGAATAAGCGATTGTTCGAATTGTCTAATGATGGAATTCTTAAGTATAAGGGTCGGTTGTGTGTGCCCGATATTGGAAGACTTCGAGGGCAAATTATGGCGGAGATTAACTAGTCTAGGTATTCTATTCATCTTGGGTCTACTAATATGTATCATGACCTTAGTCCGATATATTGGTAGAATGATATGAAGAAGAATATTACAGAGTTCGTCGCCCAGTGTCCAAATTGCCAACAAGTTAAGGTCGAGCACCAGAAACCTGGAGGATTGCTTCACTATATTGATATTCTGACATGGAAATGGGAGACAATTAACATGGATTCCATTACTAGATTACCTAATTCTCGCTGAAAGTTTGATTCTATTTGAGTTATCGTGGATTATATATCAAGGGGATAGTCCGACTTCATGGAGTCCCGATTTTTATTATATCTGACAGAGGTACACAATTTATATCTAACTTTTGGAGGTCCTTTCAAAAAGGTTTGGGTTCTCATATCATCCTTACATAACTTTTCATCCGCATACAGACGGATAGGTTGAGTGCACTATTTAGAAGCTCGAAAAGATGTTGCGAGCTTATGTTTTAGACTTTAAGGGAAGCTGGAAATATCATATGTCGCTCATTGAGTTTGCCTATAATAACAACTACTATTCTAGTAACCAGATGGCACCGTATGAAGCCAGTATGTGTGGAAGTGTAGGTATCCTATCAGTTGGTTCGATGTTAGCAAGATAGTTATTAAGACCTGATTTGGTGCAACAGGCCGTAGAAAAGGTGAAATTGATTCAAGAGCGGTTGTTAACAACTCAAAGTTGGCAAAAGTCATATTCTGATAACCAGCGTCGAGACTTAGAGTTTGCTATGGGAGATTGGGTGTTCTTAAAGGTGTCGCCTATGTAAGGCGTGATGAACTTCGGTAAGAAAGGCAAGCTTAGCCCCAGGTACGTCGGACCATATCAAATTATTCAAAGAATCAGCCAAGTAGCTTATAAGCTTAAGTTCCCCCCTCCCCAAATTAGAAGTTGTTCATCCAGTATTTCACGTGTCTATGCTTCGTAAGTAATTGAGTGATCCCTCCCGCATTACCCCTATTGGGGATGTTAAAGTTACGAAAGATCTGTCATATGAGAAAGTTCATGTTGTTACCCTAGATCGCCAAGTCCGTAAGTTGTTGACCAAATAAGTTACTTCGATTAAAGTACTTTTGAGGAATAACAACATAGAGGAAATAACATGGGAGGCCGAGGAGGATATGAGTTCCACATATCCCAATTTGTTTTAGACTTCAGGTGATATTGTTAAGACAGATGTGGCAGGTGCAACCCAGATTTCACCAGACGACTGTTAAGGTGAGTTATGAATAACGTTTTTTATTAATGCGTAAATAGACTGCCGTGTGGGGCTAATTTGATAATATTACGTTATTGTGTTGCCTGTGAGGTGTTGGATGTATGTTTGGGTAGCTTGACAATTTTTGGATAGTCCTGTTTATAGAGAAAACTCTGCCGAAATTTTCAAAAATCTTGAGAGTTAGAATATTCCTCAATATTCGAGGACGAATGTTCTTAAGGGGGGAGGATGTTACACCTCGTGTCTTCATGCGTCATCGCTATCGTAACGTGGCCAATATAGGCTTAAGTGTAGTAAGACCCCTCTACGATATTTTTGAAGGTTTACAGATGTATTACGTAAGTTTCGGGAAGGTTTAAGACTCGTCGGATCAACGGAAATAAGTTTAGATGGAAGTTCTTCAATTCGTCGCCTTTCGGAGCATTTTGTGAAGCGCGAGAACACATCTTGTAACCCACAGTAAGTGCATGCGAGATGCACACCTGCCACAAGAATGAACATAGACTTTTCTTATCTCAGAACATATCCTGTGGCAGTCCTGCGAGTCGTATGAAGTGCTACGAGAATGTCGGTGGCCAAATTTTCAGCTCATATAAATAGGACCCTTCACGAATTTCAGCTCATTTTCTCTCATTTCCCTACCCTAAAATGCTTTCTAACAAGTCTCACATGGTCTAAGACTAAAAGTTAAGGGAAACCAAAGGCAAACTACGTAAATTCGACGTAAGAAATCTTGTGATCATCGCTAGATCGCTTTCCTTCGTGTTCTAACATTTTTTTGTGAAGCTTGGTGATGAAGTAAGCTCTGTTTTGGATTGTTTCTTGCATCCTAAGGTAAGTTTCATCTTTTACATCATCTATCTAAGATTCTACAAGTATTTAGGATGAAGTTGTTGAAAGTTTCTTAAAGGACAAGTACTTGTGAAGTCTTGAAGTATGTCTTGTTGTTGCGGGATATTTTATAAGTACTTGTTGTGGGATGTTTTCTTAAAGGACAAGTACAAGGCTACTATGCTCCTTTTTGTTAAGTTATTCATGTCTCATGGGTATTCCTTGTGAATCATACTTTTTGTATTCATTATGTCTCTTGATGATTAGTTAAGGTTGAAGAACGTAGCGATAATAACTATAGTCGGATGATAACGATAATAGGTCACTCCGACTCTGTTTGTGGTGTCTCTTAAGGTTGGTCTTGCATTGCACCTATATATACGTATCTTTTTTCTCACAGCGATGCGCTATAGTTGGTTGGACAAACACTTATATGTGCATACCACTAGTCAGTTGGGTAGATATTATCGCGTCATATATGGTCAGGCATTTATTATGTGATTACCCCACAAAGGGACTTGATATGATACTATATGGCCTTATAAAGTGGGCCGATTTAACTTACATACATATATTCATGGGTGTGTCGGTTGTATGCCCTCAGCGGCCCTTTTACTGAATTTTAGGTTGATTATGTACCCTTCTCTCTTAGATTACATCTCTTGTTTACATATATTGTCTGTCTTACATATTCATTACATCTTTCGTACTGATGTCCTTTTTTGGGGCAATGTGTTCATTCCCACAGGTACAGATAGACAGGGCTGCGTACCTCATCAGTAAGGTACCAGTTTCCAGCTGCTGATAGTCGCGCTCCCCTTCTCCGGAGTTGCTTTACATAATCAATAGGTACTATGATGCATATTTCTAGTATTTGGATATGGCGGGGCCCTGTCCCGGC
This sequence comes from Anisodus acutangulus, assembly GCA_029783415.1. NCBI lineage: Eukaryota > Viridiplantae > Streptophyta > Magnoliopsida > Solanales > Solanaceae > Anisodus > Anisodus acutangulus. The sequence goes on from CM056500.1 coordinate 10,612,802, forward strand.
CAGTTGATATAACATAGTACTCCAAGGGGCTTGCAGACCAGTGTTCAGTATGTATTCATTTTGTTTGGCCTTGTCAGCCTTCTTGTTAGTTTGACGATACTTTTGTTATGGCCTTATCGTCCTCAATCATGTATATATATACATACTATTGTTGGGACTCGTCTGTTTGCAGGTTGTCACTCATTCCTATTAGGATATTGTTATTTGGACACCTTGTCGGCCCAAAGTTTATGTCAGAGCTTTCAGGTACTATAGTGGTTCGCTCGGACCTTCGGATGCCGGGTGCTAGACCCCCCCTCCCAAGGTTGGGGTGTGACAGATAAATTAGGATCTATATCAACTAATCGTCCTATGGACTAGCACAGCTTACCCATACAGACCCAAGCACAAACAAGTACAAGTCATGACATATTAGCTGAGTCACAATCACGACTTATAGCCGAATTCATTTCTCAAGTCATCTTCTCAATAATTGAGGTATTTCAAGTCATAAATTAATTTAAAAACCTTTTTAAAATCACTTATTCAGTTTTAAATTCAAGAAAACTCATTCAAATGCAAAACACATTTAAAGCTTCAATCTTTAGTAAATAAGTTCAATCATCCCATAGTGGGGCAAAACACGTTCATCCCATTAATATAATTCATATAAGGTTTGATGAGGGATTGACCCTATACGTGCATGACCTTGTTCAAATATCATATTTAATTTAAAAGTAAGTTCAACAAAGGACAACCACTAAACTAAGGTTTCAACGTGTACAACAACCAAAAAGAGGATTCTCAAAATCAATTATGGCTTTCAAAAACATTCTTAAAAGTAGACCTGGTTCAAACGACATTTTAAAGTATAGATACATATCATAACACTTTCAAAATATAGACATACTTCAAAGAATATTTTGAAAATGACGAAGCGGATGTTGCTCACCCGACACGATCGTACGAGGTCACAATTCACCAAAATCCGGCAAAATGAGGATTATTCAGAGCAGGTAATAGACATACCTCAATTCCCGCTCGAACATATTCCTTTAAGTTCAAAAAATTGTTCTACAATGATTATTAATAATAAAGTTCAGAACTTTAACCAAATTCTAAGCATTCCTACCCTTATCGAAAAACTAACTTTTTTCGTGCCCAAAAACATGTTCTTGAATTCTTCATGAATCACCTATGGATTTTCATTATTTTTAATACCCTACAGTAGTCTAAATCCTCTAAATAATCTCAGTAAAGATCAAAGAACATACCTTTAAAATATTTCTCAAAGTCTCTTTCAATTTCTCTTTCTTCGATTATCAAGAATCTATGATTTTAAAGGATGAACTAGTGTTAATTTGATGTTAGATTGATGTAGTCATGATAAGAATTGATCAAGAATTTACCTTAGTTTTTTTGGGGAAGCCATAGGATTGTTTTCTCTCCAAAAGTCATCCAAAACGAAGTGGGGAAAAGTTATAATGGAGTTTTAAACATACGGTTCGGAACCAGAAAAATGGAGTCGCGCGGCACCTCTGCCTCGCACCCCCATCATGAGTCTCTTTCCGTGCGATGGCTTTGCATCGTGGGCCCATCGCATAAGGCAAGAAAAACTTCAGAGGCAAGTTCTGCTCGTGCCACCCGCGCGACGCACGGGCGTCGCGACAACCGATATCTTCAGTAAAGTGGGCATAACTCCTAGAAAAGAGCTCCATTTTATCTTAGCCATATATCATTAGAAAGAATTTGAAAGGAATACAACTTTCATGTTTTAAGTTTTCTCAAATTCCCAATGGATGTTCACGTATACAAGCTTGAAGTCAGACCTAGCATAAAATTAGTCGATTCTATCGGATCTTATGTACTTTACTATTCGTCTTGATCTTAGATCACCTATTTTCACCCAAACTCATCTTGATAGGAGACGTATGGTTAAAATGTCACATTAATACTTATTGAACATATTCACACCTAATCCGGATTTACAGTGTTACAAGTTGGTATTGGATAAAGCTACATTCTTTGAAAATTGACATGCTTCAGTGGTATCAAAATGTTTCTTATTGTTTGATAAATAATAGGAAGTATTCTATGACTTCTAGCTATGATGCCATGTTGGGGAGATTATAAAGGTGGAAGGAAGCAGACTTGGTTTGGAATTAATTAATTAAATACTGCTTGCAAGGCATAAAGTAATATTGTGGTTGGTTGCTAAGGGCAGACTGTTGACAAAAGAAAGGTTAAGCAAAATGCAGATACATGCAGACTCAAAGATGTGATGTCTATGTGATGATGCAGAAGAGAAAACTCAAATGCATTTATTCTCTAAATGTAGCTGGACAAAGGAACTGAACTAGAAACTAGAGAGGTGGTCAGGCATGAAGATTCAAAGGAAGAGTGGCAAAATGGTTACAGTGGATTAAAGGTCGGCATCGGAGACAATTTAGAAAGAACTAGCAACTGCTGTATGGGGTGACCGGTGTATCACACCTGGAAGACAAGGAACTGGAAACAATTCAAGGGAATAACTATAACTACAGAGACAGTGGTTGTACAGATCCAAAAGGAGATACAAGCAAAGTTAGAGGCTCGAAGAAAGCACTTAGATGTAGTTTTTTTATTCAACAATTTTTGTAACTAGCTGGTTTTGTTTTTAGAGGCTTCGAGGATGATGCACCCTTTTTGGAAGGTGGTATTGTTCTTCTTGTGCTATGTAGGTATATTATTTTTGTTGGTATATGATAATATTTTACCGTTTATTACCAAAAAAAAAGTATATTACTTAATACTAAGGGTAAAATAGATATAAAATGATAGATTATCTCTTGGGTTTTCAAACTGTATAAGTGAAAATGGACATCTATTTTTAATAGCGGACAAGTATAAGTGGACGGATGAAATACTATTTTTAGTTTGCGTATAAAAATAAGTAATCTCGATATAACACCTCATATACTGTTTGGTTGACGGTATTAAGAATAATCAAATTATACATGAATTTATAATTATTTTATGCAAGATAAAATATTGACTAATAATATGCGTACAACAATGCAAATATTAAAGTATTTACAGAAGAAATGTCTTGTTATAGTAATTAATTTAAATATAACACTATTTTAATTAATAATCATCGCATATTAATATATTTATTATTAATTATTATAAACAATTCTCTTATTATTAATCACCACATAACAATTTATCAATTACTAATTTTAGTCTAACTTACTTTTAAACCAAACGAACCTAAGTCATGGCTAAAAGTCTATTTCCATTATCACTTCACTTACCTACTTTCTTCTCTAATCTCCTTATGAGTACTAGAAAACAACAAACTCGTTTCCAAATGCAATTTCAATGCTCATAAAGTTGTTATTCAACCTCAATTTCAATTTTTTTTGCTATTACTCAAATATTGTCCAAACGCCTGTAAAAACTTTCTAAATAGAGAATATCTACAAGAAAAGTTGATTTAGAGGAAAAAGAGGAGTATTTTACTGGTCAAGGAGTCAGATGTTGACGTGCAGATTGACTTGAAATTTATTTTCCTAGAAAAAAGTAAAAAATCAATCTACTTTACTAAACACTTTCACGCGGTTATTTTTATATACACCTACTTGTATAGGCATTTTTGTTCGAATAGTCAAACATCTTTAACGAGATTTCAACTGGTTAAAGTAGTACTTAATTAGTGTTCTCTTTAACATTACTACATTTGTAATGGTAGTAAATAGTAGTACATAATTAGTGTTCTCTCTCCTAAAATTTTCGTTCCTTGATCGAAAACATTCATCCAGGTGTTCAATATATTAGCATATATTACAAAATATTTTTCATATATTTTGTAATATTTTATGTTGTATAATTATGGTATATATATGATCCTTATTGTATTAGGACTCCACATTGTACACATTATATATATTTGTATTAATGAGAAAGACTCTCCAAGAGAGATTAATACAATCTTATATGGTATCAAGAGCCAAAATCGAAACCCTAAATTTTTCTACCCTACCGCCGCCGCAACCCCCCCCCTTCTCCAGTTCGGCCGACAATAATTTCCCTCACAGGAAATTAATTTTCCCTTCCTTTCTCGCTAACCCACTCACATTCATCCACTATAATGACTCCTCCCACATTTCCCACAGTTGCATCAACCTCATGAGTTGTCACCCCCACCCTACCCACGTCCTTTTTTTCGCCCTCTATTCATTCCACACTCGCCGTAACCAATATTAAGAACTTCATTCATGTGGTTCTTGACCAAGAAGACGATCAGTACTCTACGTGGGTTGAACTTTTCCGTATCCATGCATGTGTCTATAACGTGCTGGATCACATCGATGACTCCCTCCCTCGCCCTATTGAGGTTGATGACCTCACATGGCGTCGTCTTGACGCCATTGTCAAACAATGGATATATGACATAATCTCTAAGGACTTGCTCCATACTATAATGAAAACCGACGCCCCGGCTCGTGAGTTATAGATACAGTTAGAAGAGATTTTTCAGGACAACAGGCACACCCGTGCCGTTTATTTGGAAGAACAATTTAATACCACACGTCTTGAAAATTTCTCTAATATGTTAGAGTATTAGAAGCAGTTGAAACTAGTTGCAGACCAATTGTCCAACGTGGGAACGCATGTTTCCGAAACAAAGATGGTTCTCCAATTAGTTCTTGGTCTACGTACAGGTGAATACGATACTCTAGCCACTATGATACAACAACATGATCCATTACCCAGCTTCAACAAAGCATGTTCATAATTACTGTTGGAAGAAACCCGATGTGCTAAGCAGGTAGAGCAAAATAAAAAAAAGTTAGCAGTTGAAACGCCCGCGCAAAACACCACCACTGCCGGACCGCCGCCACTGACAGACAACAATCAACCACGGAATAACCGCGGCGACGGCAGGGGTGGCAACGGCCGTGGAAACGGCAAGGGCGGTAGAGGCTGGGGTGGATGAGGTCGCGACGGACAGCAATAATCGACAAGCAGCAGAACGGCATGGGTCAGCCCAGGGTAGTGGCCCAATATTGGCGCCTAGGCCTCGGCTCCATTTACTGGACCATATCCAACGGCCCACTATACTGTCCAGCAGCAGCCGAGCGTCATGGGCCAGTTTCGAGGCCCAAGATCGATTCAAGGCATGCCCCATAAGGCCCATTTTTAGCCCAACAGCAGCAGTTTCCGGTGGGCCTAGCCCCCACTGATTTGGGCCAAACCTTTAGCTCGTTGAATATGCAGCAGCCCGACGAAAATTGGTACATGGATATGGGAGTCACGTCTCACCCCACCCGCTCCTCAAGTAATCTCTCTCAATTCTCTCGTTTAACGTATCCTCAAGTTATTACTGTTGGAAATTGTCACCACATTCCAATTCAGGGTTATGGTACCACCTACACCAAACTGCCTCACCCACCCTTCTCACTAAATAACGTCATTTATGCTTCTAACATCATTAAAAATTTAATCTCTGTTAAGCAATTTACTCATAATAATTCTGTGTCGGTTGAATTTGACCCTTTTAGTTTTTCTATGAAGGATCTTCTTATGAGGACACCCCTTACGAGATGCAATAGTACATGGGACCTCTATCCATTCTCCTCCACTTCCCCTGCCAGATCCCGCTCACACACCTCTCTCGTTGTTATCTCTCCGTCAACTTGGCATAATAGGCTTGGACACCCAGGAGCTCATGTTTGTAATTTTCTTAGGACAAATAATTTTATTCGATGTAATAATGGAAAACTTGCCCAACAATACTTTTTGTGCCCTTTAGGCAAACATGTTCGCCTCCCCTTTAAATAATATTTAAGTGTTATGTTTGCTCCGTTTGATATTGTTCATGCTGATTTATGGACTTCTCTCATTCCTAGCTCACTGGATCATAAATATTATCTTGTCTTATTAGATGATTTCTCTCATTTATTTAGATTTACCCACTAAAATTCAAGTCGGAAGTATTTACCAAATTTCTTGAATTTCGTATTTTTATCAACACTCAATTTGAAAAAGCCATCAAATCATTCCAGTGTGATAATGATCGTGAATTTAATAATTCAATATTTCACAAATATTTCAAAAATAAGGGCATGGTTTTTCGATTTTCGTGTCCCCACACCTCCTCTCAGAATGGCAAAGCATAATGAATCATCCGCACCATAAATAATATGGTTCGCACTCTCATGTTTCATCCCTCGGCACCTCCGTCCTTTTAGGTATATACAGTCAAAATGGTAGAATGCCTCCTTAATATTTTACCCACTAGTATTCTTCATAACATGACCCCAACCGAAATTCTATATCGTCGGATTCCCTCATATGATCACCTTGGGATATTCGATTGTCTTTGCTACCCTAATCTTGCCTCCACCACCCCTCACAAATTACCACCTCGAACCACTTTGTGTGTCTTCGTAGGTTTTCCGTCTAGTCATAGGGGCTATCTGTGTTATGACTTGTCCACTCGTCAAATTCATGTGTTTCTTCACGTCACATTTGACGAAACAATTTTCCCTTTTGCAAACATCTAAAAAAACGGAAACACGAACTATACGTTTCTAGACGAGTCAGACACCTCCCCCGTCATACTCACCGAACTCAGTCGTACCACCACAGTATCTCCCCAGTCACCGTCACTGCCACCCGTGACAGTCCCTACCGCCAGTCAGTCTACCAGGTCTCCGTCACCGCCGACTGCCTCTGCTATCACCGGCAGTCTCCCAAACGCATCCCATCGTCACCTCTTTCACTCACCCGCAAACCCAATCATCATCATCTGTGTCACCGCCACCTATCGCCGCTGATCTAGTCAACCAACCCAACCCAGAAATAGCACCATTCAACAAGTACAGTCAGACCACGAGTAACCCAACCCATATATCACCACCGAGAACCCGACACCACTCCTTCCCAAACCCAACTTCGAATCACGCACAATCACTACATCCAACCAGCTACCCAACCCCACCAGATTCGTCGCCGTTACCCAACACCACCAATCAAAACCCAGACCCCGACACCCAACATAAATACCCAAACTTCCCCTCCCCCCACGCACCATATGGAAACTCATGCCCAACACGAGATTTTCAAACCCAAAGTCCAATTTAACCTATTCACGCAAACCATATCCCCGATTCCCAAAACCCCACAATTAGCCAAACTTGATCCAAATTGGAATATGGTCATGCGTGAGAAATTTAATGCTTTAACGGAACAACACACTTGGGATTTGGTTCCTCGATCGGATGGGGTGAATGTGATCCGATGCATGTGGCTTTTTATCACAAATACAGAGACAATTGTGACCTAGAGAGATATAAGGCGAGACTTGTGGCTAATAATACTAATTAGCAAGAGGGTATTGATTATGGTGAGATGTTCAGCAAGGTTGTTAAACTGGCTACTATTCGCACAGTTCTGAGTACTGTCATGGTTAAGCATACGATGATTCATCAGCTTGATGTGAAGAATGCATTTTTATATGGGGACTTGAAAGAAACTATATACATGCACCAACCGCCATGTTTTGTCCATATTGCAGCCCTTCATTATGTATGCCATCTTTGTAAGTCACTTTATAATTTGAAACAGGCCCCAAAGCTTGGTATGAACACTTTGCACATTACATTATGCAGATTGAGTTTTGTATGCAGCAAGTGTGATAATTCTCTATTTATTTTTCATCATGGTAGTAACATTGCGTATATGTTGTTATATGTGGATGATATTGTCCTTAATGCCTCATTTGATGTGTTGAAAAATGAGATCATTGCACTACTTAAAATCGAATTTGCTATGACTGACTTGGGAATGTTAAGTTACTTCTTGGGGATTTCATTGACTATATCTGCAGATACTATGTTTTTATGTCAGCGTAAGTATGCAGAGGAGATTGTGTTCAGGGATAAAATGGCGAACTGCAAGATCATGCCCACTCCAATTGACTCTAAATCAAAGCTCAATGTTGTTGATGGTGATCCGGTGTCCGATCCTATTCTGTATAGGAGTCTTGCAGGTGCACTTCAGTATCTTACTTTCAGGCCTGATATTTCTTATGTCGTTCAGCAGGTGTGTCCGTTTATGCATGCCCCAAGGGAGCCTTATTTTACTGCTCTTAAATGTATCATTCGATACATTATGGGCACACTTGATTGTGGATTGCATATATACCCCTCTGTACCGACCGGGTTGTTATCATATACGGATGCAGATTGGGCAAGTTGTCTGGACACACGATGCTCCACCTCTGGCTATTATGTGTTATTAGGGGATAATCTCATTTCATGGTCTGCCAAGAGGCAAGCCACCCTATCCCACTAGAGTGCAGAAGCAAAGTATTGAGGAGTTGCAAATGTTGTTGCTGAGATCTGATGGCTCCGAAACCTTCTTTTGGAGCTTCAGTGTCCCTTGCGTAAGGCGTCTTTGGTATATTGTGATAACATATCCGTCATATATTTATCTCATAATCCGGTTCAGCATCAGCGAACCAAGCACATTGAGATGGATATACACTTTGTTCGCGAGAAGGTTGCTATCGGTCATGTTAAGGTGTTGCATGTGCCTTCTTCGTATCAGTATGCAAATATCTTCACGAAAGGACTTCCAAGACAGCTATTCCTCGACTTCATATCCAGTCTCAGCGTTCGACCTCCTACCGCTCCGACTGAGGGGGTGAATTAGCATATATTATAAAATATTCCCCATCTATTTTGTAATATTTAGTGTTGTATAATTATGGTAGATATATGATCCTTATTATATTAGGACTCCACATTGTACACATTATATATATTTGTATTAATGAGAAAGACTCCCAATGGAGATTAATACAATCTTACACAATAAATATTACTTTTAATTGAGGTGTCAAAATAAAATAAAATTTATGTATTCAACTTAATCTTTTGTAAACTTTCTTAGTGTATTCTTATCACTTTTAATTATCCACTTTAGCAAATCTTTTTTCTTATTTTACGCTTAATATTAATTAATTATTTTCAAATTATTTTTTAAATTCATTGAGACTATACACTAATTAATATAAGTATTATGATAAATTATATACTTAATTTTTTAATCCTTAAGGGGCGTGCAAAGTGAAAAGTGGACAAATAAAAGTGAACGGATTGAGTATATATTTTTGTGTTGTTGTTTTAAAAAAATTTAAATATATTTAAAATTCAAAAAATCATTATTCATTCTCTGAATGAGCCAAACAACTTAGGAGGCGTGTGTTAATTTGGGATCTAAAACTATCTAAAAGGGATGACATCCGTAATTGGTTGGACCAGTAGACTCTGTCCTTTTTCTCTGCAAAAGATGTGAAAAAGCACCCCTAAGTTATCTCATAATATCTATTATGCCACTATCATTTACAACCGACTTTTCTTGACCAGCAAGTTACCATGGATGATGTCTTTCACATATATATATATATATATCTATGCGCGAGCAGCTAAGTTGGTATGGAAGAACTGCTGCTATATATAATATTCTGCCGTCCCAAAATACTTATTATATTTTTTTAAAATTAATTTAATTAAATTTTTAAGTTAAATTAGATTAAATTAATTTAAAATTTTAAAATTAAAATTTAGATATTCGAAAACTATACGAAAAATATTATAAGTTGCAATTATGCTCATCTTAATATGATGAAAAAATATAACTTAAATTATTGATCAAAATTTATATAGTTTTACTCTTAAAAAAGTGTAATGCTATAAATATTTTAGAACAAAAGGAGTATTTGTTAGAAAAAAAGACTTTTTCCAATGTTTCTACTTTTTGATTAACATAATTTCAACCAAATATCATTAGGGAAAAAGCTTTTGTAAATTTTGAAAAGCAAAAGGATTTTTCTATGGTGTTTGATTGAACAAAAAATTCGCATACTCCCTCCGTCTCAATATAAGTATCTTAGCTTGATTAGACGTGAAGTTTAAAAAATAAATTGTGCTTCTAAATTAAAAATATGTATAATGTACTAAAATGTTCTTTAAATCTTATTGTTATAAACTTATCATATAAGATATTTCAATTGTCAACTTACTAAATATAAATAAAAATATTTTTTTGAGACATATAAAATAGGAAAGTATAGGGACGGAGGGAGTATTTCTTAAACAAATAACATATACTGGTGTTTTCTCAATAAATTTTGCTATGATGTAACGGAGTGATTAGTTCAATTCTAGTTAAGTATAAACGAAATATACTACTCATCAAATTGAATCACAGTACACACTCTTTCTCTAAGAACCAAGAGAATTCCTTAATATAAAATATCTAAACTCTTAAACGTCATCTCAATGACAAGTTAATATTCTTTACTTTTTGTCCTATGATTTTATTCTTTACCGAGAAAAGTAGAGTTTATGCAAGAGAATAATTGCTCCTCTTTGGTGAGTTTTTGGCTATGTGTTGGACTTTTGTCGCTTAAAACTACTCCTATGAATAATTTGATAATTCATCTAATGGAATCAAAACAATACTCCCTCCATTACATAAGTGTTATCTTAATAAAAAACGCACATATTAAAAAATTAATAATGCAATAAAAAATTTATCAAACTATCCCTATTAAATAAAAATAAATTACTTTTCTCTATTAATTTCTTAAATAGAGAGTTTGTCAGTTTTTGTCTAAGGATATTTTACGAAAAAAAAAAACTAAATTATGTCTTGAATTTTTAAAATGACACTTATTTTGGGATAATTTTTTTGGCTAAGGTAATACTTATTATGGAACGGAGGGCTTACTGGCTCATGTAGTTGAAGTGTTTGAATCCTTTTATTTGACTATTATGTAAATTACACCTTCAAAACACCTCAATTTGTTATTAAGTCCCTTCTTCACTTTATACTTTCTCTGCATAAAAAAAGTGTTCACTTAATTTTTATTTTTTTGTGTAAAAAAAGTGTGTCCACTTATCAAATTAAGAAATATTAATCTTATTTTTTTAGATTTGCCCTTATTAATTGTTAGGTGGTCAAATTTCAATATCTATTTAATTAGGGGTATTTTAGTCAAATTATCTATTTTGTCTAGAAATTAATATTTTCTTAAAGGGTATGCAAATGACTAAGGGTGTGTTTGGTATGAAGGAAAATATTTTTCTGAAAAATGTTTTCCAATTTTCCCATGTTTGATTGGTCAAAATGTTTTGAAAACCATTTTTCTTAAGAAAACAAATTCCTTGAAAATGAGGAAAATGACTTCCCTAATGGAATTTGAGAAAACAAGTTCATAAATGACATTCCAAGTTTATTGTCTCTTCCCCAACCACCCAACGGCCCTAAACCGCACCCCCTTCACCATCTCACCCCCACCACCCCCAACACTCACTCCCCACCCATCCCACTCCATAATATTTTAATAGATTACATATAAGTATTCTTAAAATAATATATTTTTACTTACATACCAAACACTAAAAAATAATTAAGAAAACTACTTGTTTTCCAAGAAAATATTTTCCTTCCTATCAAACACACCCTAATGGACAGTCTTTTTATCCTAAGGGAGTAACAAGTCAACTCCTTTTTCTACACAAGACGTGTAATTAGATTAAAGGAAATTTATATAGGAGCTAATTCGTCGTATTTTGTACACAGGACCAAGATGAAAGCACAACTCTGTGGGCTGTGGCTAAAGTAGACCAATTAACCTAAATAGACAACTAATTCATCCGTTCACTTTTAGTTATTCATTACTTATTCAGTATTCTATAAATAAATTTTCATTTTTAATTCACTTTTAATATATCAAGAAAATATATATTTTTTTCTGTTTTACCCAAAATATTAATTGTTCATTTTAAATTATTTTTCAAATTTATTAAAACTATACAATAATTAATATAGATATTATGATAAATTATACACTTTGTTTATTAATATTTTTTAAAGGGTGTGCAAAATTGATAGTGAACAAGTAAAAGTATAAGGAGTGAGTACTAGTTAATCGTAGGACATTTACTAGCTGTATAATAGGAGTAATATATCTCTAATTTTCGTTGCTTAGGTAAGATAAATTACTCGTATATAACACATGTATTAATTTGAAAATTTTAAAAAAGAAGAAGAAAAGACAAGAATGTGAAGGACACGACAGTCATTTCGAATTCCAAGGAAACAAGTGTCGGTTGCTAGTAGTATTAGTTTATTTCCATGAATTTTAGTTAGAGATAATATCTCTATAATATTCTTTGTACGTATTCTATATTACGTAAAATTTGTAGTCCAATTATAATTAAAAAAATTAATTTCATTCTTTTCATTGATCATTATGTACAATATATAGTGTTACATAATTATTTACTCATTTACAAACTAAATAACTAATTTTTCTAATTACAATTTTACTTAATATATGAGATGTACAAAGAATATTCTAGAAATATTCTATCAACAACCATTCTATATATGAAGAAAATACTTAGTATGAAAACACTTAATTTCTCATTATAGATAATCACTCGTTGATAAAAAAAATGCCGTTCTTTGATTATTAAGATATACATTTAGGATAGGTTCATGGTTAGAATTGAACTTATGTTTTTCTTTTCCTTACACGAGAATTGTCTGAGTAAATTAATTAGTAAAACACCCCTAATTAAAATAACGAACAATCTTCAATCATACCTTTTTCTTAACTATTTTAATTTTCCATTTAAATATTCTCTTTTAAACAAAAGGAAGGGAAAGTAAAATATACCAGAATACAATAACTCAAATCATATTGAGCTAGAACGTAAGATCATAATAAACGTTTAAATCTTATATACTACACTATATCACGTAAAAAATAACTAGAATATATCGTTGATACTAATAAAAATTAGAAATAAAATAGATAAAGCAAAACCTGACATAACATGTTATTAACAACAAATAGATAAAACACAATCTATTATAACATGTTATTGACAACAAATAGATAAAGCAAAATATGTTATATAACACGTTAAAGTACACTAATAAATTAGTACGTTTTTTTGTTTCAATCTATGTGACACAATTTTGTTAAGAGTTCCACATCGAAAATTGAATGAAAATTTGGACTCCTTATATTGACTTGGACAATCCTCACCCTACAAACTAACTTTTGGGGTTGAGTTAGGCTCAAGATCCATGCTTTACGTGGTATCAGAGTCAGACTCATTCCAATTCTTTGTTCATCGATGTTGGGCCCCCAAATTATATTGTCCACGCTCCAGCTAAGGAGGTCTGGGCGTGCGGGAGAGTGTTAAGAGTTCCACATCGAAAATTGAATGGGAACATAGACTCCTTATATGGATTTGGACAATCCTCACCCTACAAGCTAGCTTTTGGGGTTGAGTTAGACTCAAGATCCATTCTTTACAAATTCTTTTTGGTCTGTTCCAAAAAATGTCATTTTTTATATTTAGAAATAATTTATTTTTATGAGATGATTTATCACGATACAAAATCTCTAAGATTAATTTTGAACTACAAATTTGAAAAGTATTCATTTTTTTAAATTTCGTATCTAATAAAATAATGTCCCATAAATTAGAATAGAAAGATTAATAAATTAAGTCTCTTTAACAACCCAAATTTGATTTTGGTTTTAATATTTTATAGTCTAGGTTGGTATTCGAGTTTATAGTACAAACAAAAAATGGGAAAACCTGAAGCATGCACACTGTACGGACATTGTATATGTATGTATAGAGTGAGAAAAGGAAGCCTTAAGTGTCACCAAAAGACTGTCTTTGGTCTCGTACGTACACTTAACCCCCCCCCCCCTCTTTCTCCCATCTTATTGCATAGTAACTAAACACATAAACATTAATGTCTGTACATATAATATACTTGTGATCAACACAACACTCTTTCTTTCTACTCTCCCCCACTTCCCAAATTCTTTTTTTTGTTAGCCTCTTTATTTTGTTTTTGTTTTGATCATCTAAATATTGTGTCTAAAAATATCACAAAAAATATGGAGCTGTACGGACGGTCCACAGGGAGTAACGGGTCACAGTCGGATCATCAGTCACAAGAAACGGGTCTTGATGGTTGTTTTTTTTATGTCTACTTTTAACATATTTGAATTTTAAGCTAGTTCTAATTTTTTTTTTATCATGTATGCAATGTGGGTGTTTTTCCTTTTTTATTGTTTTTAGGGTTTTTGATAATGTTAATGTTTTTTTTTTTGTAATGCAGGATCAATGCAGAGGTTGGGGTTATATGGCAGGGAAATTTACCCAGAAAGGCCAGGTGTACCTGACTGTTCGTATTATATACGAACCGGGTCCTGTGGATATGGTGCCAATTGTCGCTTTAACCATCCTCGTGATCGTGATCGTGATCGTGGCTATGTAAGTTGTTGTTCGTCGTGCTTTAGTTAGGACTTACTTTAAGCTAATTAAACCTGAAATTCCGTTAAGGGTGTTCAAGATTTTGTATATGTGTGTATAAAAAGTAATTTTCGACATGTATTTGTAGTGTAATTTGGCGAAGGATGTTTAACTGACCACTCTTTGGTCTATGTGGCTCAGTCATTGAGCCTGACTAATCTAGATTTAAGACTAGAAAGCCCACTAAATCAGGGGTTTTTAGCACTTTATACTGTAAGGAGACTATGTTCTCAGAGCTTGAACTCGAGACTTTATATGCTTTAGCATTCCATCAAATCCTCATTTGGTGGTTCACGTTAAGCTTATTATTCTCCTTTCTTGTATTTAGTGGTAGATTGGAGCTTTGTTAATTGTTATCAATGTGAATGCTAGTCACATAGATTCGTTGAATTTTGTATTTGGAAGTTATAGTCGAGAATGAGTTTTTATCACACATGAGGCGGATTTAAGATTTTTAGTTAGTGTGTGGAGTACATACCCATTATTCATTTGCTAAAATGGATGGTGTAGAATAGGACTACTTTCATTTACTAAGAGGTGTAGCTAGGATTTTGAGTTTATGGGTTATGGATTCTAAAAGACGCAGCTTACTAGGTTCTTGATAAATTATTTATATATATTAAGTGGATTTTTAAATACAAATGCAAAATTTGAGCCAAAGCTATTGGGTTCTAACGAACCTGTACGTGAAGCTCAAGCTCCGTCCCTGCTTTACTTCTCGATCTTCTGAATACGCTATATATTTTTCTTGGAAGGGAAAGTGTGAATGCCTACATTCCTTATTTGGCTGAGTGATTTTGCTCTCAGGGTGGTAAGATGCAGTTGGGAGGAGTTAAGTTCCCAGAAAGATTGGGAGAGCCGACCTGCCAGGTACACTGTTTTCTGTTTTTAATAATTTTGATTTCATTGCTAACTGCATAATGTTCGTGCGCAGTTCTACTTAAGAACAGGGACCTGTAAATTTGGTGCATCCTGCAAGTTCCACCACCCTAGGAACTTGGGTGGATCCTTGAGCAATATACTACTAAATACTTATGGATATCCATTACGCACGGTAATTGTCTCATATGTGTTTGCGCTTGTGTTAACTTTCTGTGTTAGCCGTCTAATGTTCAATAACTACATCACAGGGGGAAACTGAATGCTCCTATTATTTGAAAACGGGGCATTGCAAATTTGGTATAACATGTAAATACCATCATCCTCAACCTGCTGGTATATCAGTGCCAGCTCCTGCCCGTCCGACTGTGCAGTCTCTTCCAGCTCCTCCTGAGGAATATAACAGTGCATCAACTGGTCTTAGAGTAGCAAGGCCTCCACTTTTACCTGGTTCATATGTACCTACTGCTTATGGTCCAGTGCTGCTTCACCCAGGAGTGGTTACCATTCAGAACTGGAGCCCTTACTCAGTAATATAAAGATTATCTTCTCTCTATCAATCAATGATAATCTCTTTTTTTATGCGGTGATTAATTTGTACCTGTTGCAGGGACCAGTAAGTCCTGCGCTATCTCCCGGTGCTCAACCCTCTGCTGGGATTACATCTATCTATGGGATATCACAGCTAGGATCTTCAATACATGCCTTTGCAGGGCCTTACTCCCCATTACTCTCTGCTGCTAGCCCTCCAAGCAAAACACAGAAGGAAAAGAGTTTTCCGGAGAGACCTGGTCAACCCATATGTCAATACTACATGAAAACTGGGGATTGTAAGTTTGGATTATCTTGTAGGTATCACCATCCACCTGACTGGATTGCATCAAAGACAAATTGTGCTATCAGCCCCTCAGGCCTTCCTTTGCGTCCGGTATGATAATGTTTCTTCTTTCTCCGTTTTGTTTGATTTGACATGACGACATATAATCTAACATGGGTAGATTTTTGTCTGCATTCTTTTCCTTGCATGTTCTGACACTTGATTATATTGAACTTTATATTATGGTTTTCCCTTTGAGGATTTTTGCCAATTGCATGCTAATGTGTCATTGATAGTAACGTATACTGGACTTTGAGGTTCCTTATTTATGGATCTGACCAGAAGTCGATGATAGGGGAGAAATGTATAGGAAGAGGATTGATTTATGATTGTTGTCTTGCTTAAATTTGGTGCTCACATGTTATAAATTTGTGATTAATGAAGCTGCATTATCTGTCTCTTTTTCCTTTTTTGATAACCGAGAAATCCTCGAGGGTTCAATGGTGTACGGTTCGAAATTCGGTGGATAATAGACCTGCCTCTCTGCCCATCTCAACTTAAATGCCGCTTTTTTCTGCAACATAGTTCGAAGTTGTGACGTGCGCCTAGCCCAGACGTGAGCCTTCATTTTGATCATTGCTGGTTCAAGATTATGTCTTCATTGTTAAAACTCAATAGCATGAATTAAGGTGTTTGGATTTTTGTGTATTTATTGAATTGCTATAACATTCCTCTTAGCTGTTTAAAGTTCCATGCAGTTCTCCAGAGACTTCTGTAACTTAAGTGAAGTGTTTGTATAACCACATTACGATATGAGTTAACCAGCGTTTGCCATGAAACTGTCACATTTGTTCATGACCTGTTCTTGTTTCATAGTATGATATCATATGAAAATGTCTCTATTTAACAACATACCTAGTATAGTCCCACAAGTGGGGTCTGCGGAATGTCTCTATTTAACATGAATGGATGTATAATATGCTGTGCATCAACCAGGGAATTTGCAGGTTTGTTGTGTTTTTATTGGTTATTTTGTTGGCAATTGGCAGCAGACGTTATGTGAGTTCAGTTCTGTCCCAGCCTTCTCGGATGTAAACAAAAAAAATTGACCTAATTACTCTTAACGGTAGTATAGTTACATCCATGAAGTGAATTCTAAGTTTGTCAATGTTGTTTTTCTTTTATTTAGTTAAATTTAATGAACTTAATTGTGTGCATTTGAACTTAAAGTTTACCAAGCTCTTTCCACGGTTAGAGAGTGATGAATGTTCGCCTCTGTTTGGTCATAAAGAAAATGATGAATCATGTTGTTTCTTTAGCTAGACTTTCCTATTCTAAGAATTTTGCTAGGCTATCCTTTTCTGAGAATCTTTCTGCTGGTGTCAAAGCATGTATATGTGCACAGATGCATATGTTTATCTGAGCAATTTCTTCTGTACACGGTTGGTAAATAATTGCTAAGCTAAGGGAGGTAATGATCTCTTTATTCCTTTCTTCATAGCATGCTTTTCCTAGTCATTTTCAAAGAATTATTTGGAACTATTTATTGCACTAGGAGGGAGTTAGCATCTTGTGTTCTTAACTTACCATCATTTTAATCACATGCGTACGAAATTGCTCATGCTCAACTGCCTTTGCAGTTGAGTTTTCATGATGTCAAAATTTTGTGTATTTCAAGGAGAGGGAGTCAGCTGAATGCTACTGTTTCTTAATCCATGTAAAAAGTGAGGGTTTATTTTCTGTCATGTTTGTTTGGAAAATGATCTTGGTTGACTGTCTGAAAGTAGTGCTTCTTGTAAGTCTTCATGTTTGAGCGTTCCGCTGATGTACATTTTTAAAGCAGGGGGTGCAGCCTTGTTCCTTTTATCTACTGAAAGGCCATTGCAAGTTTGGTCGCGCTTGTAAATTTGATCATCCTATGGGAACAGTACAATATAATTCATCAGCATCTTCCCTTCCTGATTTACCAATTGCTCACTACATGCTGCAGTCTTCCTTTGCTTTGGCTCCTACTTTGCTACCGGAGTTACAGACTGGATTTGTTTCAGGGTCTAAGGTGGACTCCTCTTTATCTAGAGCACCTTCTTCGTTGAAAGTACAAGTGGTACAGTTAAACTAATACTTTCTTAGTCTGGTCCTTCGTTCTCCAATATGCAGTTGTTAAGTCGGAGAAGTTCACCATTGAATTTAAAGTAAACTCGGGTCACTATGTATTATTTGTTGGTATTCTATGGTACTTTATAGAGCAGTACGGGAAGTAATAACTATTACAAATGTTCAAAAGGATAAATAAATGGTCAATCTTCAAAACTGCCGCATGTGTGTTGTGTCTTGAATCTTGATCACCTTGCAAAGCCAATGTTGAGAACTGCCACAAGTTTGTTGTGTCTTGAATCTTGATAACCTGAAATCAAGAAACAACTAAATCTGGATGGTTACAACGTTGTGTGTTGAGTCGAGGATAGCCCTCTATTCTTAAGACAAGATTGCCCCGTATATATGCTTTTACGTTAGCGGGCAATAGTCTCTCAAGGTAAAACAACACTTTAATCTCAACACTACAAAGCCAATAGGTTGAGCCTGTCGAAGAAAACAAATATGACTCGACTTGCTGAAGATATGGAATAGGAAGGAAGAGTTTCTCTCTACTCTTCTCTTTTGTCTCTGTGTATATAGTGTGTCTCTGTAGTGTATATCTTGTGTATACATGAGGGTTTGGTCACTGTTTTTTCAGTCGAAAATTGCACTGATTTTCGCTAAATTTCACTCACTGTTTTGTGCTATTTTGTGGCTGTTTTTCCGACCTGTTTTGCACTGTATTTTCGTCGATATTTCTGCCCCTGAATTGAGCCAAAGAAGGCTCAATATATAGCAAGGAGAAGGAGCTATACAACTGCCCAAAACATGGCTGTTAATGGCCATTAGGAGGCCATTAAAACAGCCAAGTAAAGGCAGTAAATGTCCATCAAGGAGGCTGATTTAAGGCTGTTCATGGCCAAGAAATTGGCTGTTAATGGAGGAGTTAATCAGCCAAGTAATGGCTGATTAATGCCTCAAAAAACAGTCCCAACGGTAGGCTTTCTGCCTTCCGTCACCTTCCTAGAAACTCTGGGGATCAAATTGTAAATATTGAAACTTCAGGGACCAAATTGTACATATGAAAGAATTTTGGTTCAAACTGTACATTTGAAACTTCAGGGATCAAACTGTACATATGACAAAGTTCTCTGGTCCAAAAAGATAATATCAGAAAGGCCCATAGAACCCGAAACCGGACGGATTTTAAGCAGCAAGCAGGTGGTGGGCTTAGCCTTGAACCCATGCACATCTAGGTCTTTCCTCCTTTAAACACATGGGATACCCCTTGGGGTCCCAAACCCTTTACCAATTAGAGACTTATATAGAGAGCAATTCTTCCTATTCCCACCGATGTGGTAGATTTGTTCACACCACATTTTCATGCCTTAAACACCTTACTTCGCGGACCAATATCTCTTTCATTTCTCAACGAAATTAGACGATTCTTGGCCCTACGGTCATCTACTCACTTCGTAGATCATGCATGTGCGAAGAGACAAGGTCTTCAACATGTGGAGCACTAGTGTTTAATTCATCAAAGATGGGTGGACGCATCTCCCTGCCAAAGGCTAATTTCCAACATTATTCTCCCCTGCTAATCTGTCTGTTATACTATCAGTAGAGAGCTTAATGTTACTCAAAGTCGGGGAATTGAAGTTTTTGTTATCCCTCTTTCCCACTGTTTGGCATGAAGTTCCATTCGTTTAGATTGAAGGCGAAATCTGTCTTGTGAAGTAATAAGCCATACTTTTCTTTGAATTTTCTTATATTTCTTATAATCACGAGACTGCAAGTTTTATCTGTTTGCTTGGATTCCTCTCCCAGTTCGAAGTTTTTTCCTTAAAAGCTTCAACCTTTTGAGTACGACAATAGTTGTGACTATAACAAATTCTGGAGTATGGTAGGGCAGTACACTCTGCTCTCTTGCGACCGCTATTCTAATCAAAAGATGTAAATGCCCTTATCAAAGGTAATTCTTCTAGATACAATGGGGGAGAGTGGCGCTTTTTGAAGTGCCAGTCGCGGTACATTATTTTATGAACCCTACACTTGGAACCTTGCAAGTTATGGCCAACAGAGAAGGGGGAGCCTTGGGTGGATTCCATCAACATGGAATAAGATTGTAAGAACATGTGGTAGAAGGTAGTACCTTTCCCGGAGGTTCCCAGCTGACGTTTATGTTATTAGCATGATCTGCATTTTGATCTAGAATGTCATCTACCATGACCTAAAATCAGCAAGATCTAATCTAACGACTTAGAATTAGCCAGCATGAATGTTGCAGACAAAGGCTAGTCAATATATTGGATCAAGTTAACAAGAAAAGTGTCCAACCGTAAAGGAGAATCAACAATAAGAAGATAAACTGAATTTACTCATTTTTCTGATCGACGAGCAATTGATGGAATGGGTAACAGGGTTGTGGTTATCAGTTCCATTGGGAGGAGACAAATGCAAGCAGCTGGATCGTGAATAGCCTAGAGATGAATTCATCAACCGTCACCAAGGCTGGAAATGCCACAAAAGTTCCTAACAGAGAAGACTGAAGGCTTGTAGCTCGGAGAGCTCGTGATGACACAGGTGATACCGAGTAGCTTTGAAGCTCCTGAACACACTTAACAATAACTAGTGCCTTATAGTAATTTACACACATTATGAGTAATAAAAAAAATATTGGGAAAGACAAATTGATTATGTCGTAAAATTTTCTTGGCGATTGTGTTTGCTGAACAGCTCCTTAAACGAAAACAATTAAAATAAAGGTGAGTATATTATATCAAACTATAATGGATGAAAGAAGTACAAGGGCAAATATGAAGCCCCTAAACTTCTCAGAAAAATAGGAGGAAGAAGTCCAACTGAAGTCACCCTGAGTGATAACCCCAAAAAAGAAAGACACTGTGATTCCATTTTAACATTATATTGTTCAAACAAGAAGCTTAAGAATATATGATTTGGATGTCAAGTAAAACACATCCCTTTTCTGTCCCTCGCTCTATGAGGATGCGCGCCTATCCAGAACGTGCAAAGTAAATCTATGCACAGATTGACAATTCAAGCTCATTCTCTGCTTTCCTATTTATTCTTCTGTAATCCCTTGAATATCAAACGTAGATAAGGGTAAATTTGACCTCTGTTTCTTGCGGATGGATCATGTAAAATCAGATTTATGGCTACTGCTAGCACAATTCTCTGTTCTGATGGAATCCAGCAAGGTACTCGCGTCGTATTTCCTTCAGAAATTTAAACACAATAAGTGCTTTCATTGTAGTATTTCTTTTAAGAATGTAGGCACAATATGCTGCATGAAGCTAAAAAAACTCAACACTTGTTTATATACCTTTAAAGTAGAAGTTTAAGTGAGTATCTTCTTTCAAGGTTACAACTTACAATCGAAAGACAATGCAAGAAAGAATTTCACTCAACACATCAACATCCATCAAACAGCACTATGAAACACTATATATACTCTTTCAAATTCACATTAGAGTACAATATCAAGAAACCGAATGGCGCCTTCTCTTCTGAAAAAGTAACCGACTTTCTGAGTTAGCTTTCCCGCCTATTGGCTTTAAATCTCTTATTCGGAATAGTGCATTTAGCTTGCTTAATTTCTTGGTGAATGACTTGAATAACTTATTGGCAGGATGTGACTTTACTAGCTCCTGTTTCACGGAGACGCGATCTTTTTCTAAATCTGTAAGCCTCATTCTCATTCTTGCAACCTCGAGCTTCAGTTCTGTATTTTCTCTCCTGACTGGTGCATAGTTATCTCTTGGAGAGATGGATCCACTTCCTGCTCCACTGCCTGAACGCTGAGGGAACTGATTATTCATTCCGAAGAACTGATTATGGCCCCCGTTCATCGCATTTCTCAGCCTGATTTGTTCAAAGTATAACACTTGGACCACCATTTGCACACGAAACCATTCATTTTGAGCTGCATGACTACAAGCTTCTTGCCATAGTTTCTGGCAATCAATGGTCTTACAGAGTCTAGCGTTCAGTCCTTAATGTTGGGATGTACCTGCCATGAAGATGTCATTCATAATGTAAAAAAAATCCATAATTGAAATACATTTGTTAAACTCCTTATATGAGAATACTAAGTAGTCTTTTGGTTGCTGGTTAGGAAGTGAGTTATTCATATATTAAAACCAGCATAACTAGTACCACGTTTGGTAGCATTTTAGTTATGTATAAAATTTAGCACACCAAGTACGGTGTTTGTTATTAGTTAACAATCCCGCATAACTAATACATGTATAAGTTATGAGTCAATTTATGAAATAACTAATACATGACTTAGTAATACATAAATAACTAAACATTGCATAACTAAGCGCTGCATAAATAATCCCTATATTACCATTTACTAATACCTGCATAACTCTAGCCAGCAACGAAATGACCCCTTAACTGTTTTGAACGGGGGAGTGAGATCATGTTGATGAGGTTAAGCACCTTACCTTGAGGAAAATATCTACAGCTCGATATAATCCATCATAAACTAGACGAGTGTGGTCTGGAAGTAACTCTGCTAGTGCTATATACTTTGATGGCGTTAGGTTCGAATCTAGTGCAACTTCTGCCAGATAATTGTCCAATAATTTTGACACCTTAACAATTTAGCTATGTTTAGGAGATCCAGGACTATCAAAGTCGTAAACCGTTTCACTTTCATCTCTTAGTAGGTTGTTGTCCTCTTCATCATCGTCATCCAAATTCAAGAAAAAGGAAAAGATCCTCAAGATAGAATCTATGTCATATAGAGGGTTGTGATTGTTTCCGTGCGGATTTGCAGGTATGAGAATATCTTCAAGAATTGCCTGATCTAGCTGCAGACTGATACGTCTCTCTAGATCAGATTTGCAAGAAGTAGATGCTGATGCTGCTATTGCAGATTTTAACAAACTTGAAAGAAAAGCCATTGGCACTGTGCTTTTCCTGGATTGTGATGGTAATAAATTAACTATTGTTTCAACGATGATCCTTTGTCTTTTCTGCAAATCCAAATCCAAGTAACTTCCTTTAACCAACTGAGGATCATTGATGAAGAGTCCCTGAAGAGAATTTTGAGCATAATTTATCAAAATTCTGCTGATAATGTCTTGTTTAAGACCTTTTGTTTTTACTGCAGATAGAACTCTCTGAAAGAAATCCAGATCACCGCGAGTGATTTTCCCCACCAGTCTGATGGTGTCTCTGAATCAAGGCATTGAACAGGTTTGGGTGGGAAATTATGCTCCAGCTTTGACAAACCAGATGTTAACTGCTCTTTACAGGCATTGTTTGCAATTGCATTAATCAACCGACTAACAAGATTGACTTCTTCGGATACTGGTAATAGTGTTTCACATCGATGAAGAACAAATATCGAGTTGGATATGTTTGGGAATACTGTATCCTTAAGGAATACCTCAGTACGAATTTCCAGGTTTTTCTCGGAGATGTCTTCTGTCATTTCCATGAACCTGGCTGCACATCTTAGTAATGCCACGTTTGATATGGTTATCTCAACGTTCACACCGTAGCAGAACTTTGCAGCAAGTTCAAATGCATCAGATCCACCAGGAAGACCAGTAAGATTGAGTCTTGAAATCTTTGTATCCTTCGCTTCTAGCAGTAGCTTTCTAATTCTTCCACTTCGAGATACCAGAGGAAACTGCAAAATATGTCAAATTACTAATCACAATTGAAATGTGCCCAAGGTATTAGAACACATAACTTATTTAGAACAACTTCAGCTGTTGTTTCTTACCCTTCAGACTGATGCTTAAGTTCTGTAATTCTGTTTTTTCATCTGCCTATTTACTTTTCTTTTCTCTCCCTATTTTTACACCATGAAATAAATTGATTCCGTGTGGACACGAGTGTATTAATATTGGTTGCCTAAGCTTACTTAGAAATCATTTTCAAGCTACTTTAGACTAGCCATTTCTTTGGACAACATCTGCTTTTGGTAGATCAGATTACATGAGGAGAAAGTTTGAATACTTCATTTTTGTACCTTGTGAAGAGCAAAACTGGCTGACCTGACTTCTATCGTAAGATCACTAGAAACATCAGATATTGGCCTGCAATAGAAGAGATAAGGTCAATGATCAAAAGTTGTAAACTACATAAGTGTCAAGAAAGCCACGGAAAAACTTCTCCGTTTATATTTTTTAGCCTAAGGTTTAGCGCACGTGCAACTTACATCTCGAGAATACAATGCTGGTTGTACAAAGTCTTAAAGCTATCTAAAATCAAGCAGATGAAACCTTAAGGCTTGGGGGAGCATAAGTCAGCCTGATCATAAAACACTATGAGCGGAAAAGGGCAAAGAAAATGTCTTGAATAGATACAAAGATTGTTATACAAAGTTACACTACTGTGTGTTGTTCTGCTTTTAGATCCAATTTAGCAAGTGACAAGACATCTTCTGGTGTCTTTGAAATTTGTGGTCTGGACTCATTCGTACTTGTTTAAGGGCCCTCATAAGATACACATGCTGAAACTCATGGAAATAATTATTGCCGTCTACACCATTCACACCACATCTTGAAACAAGAAAATTGGAACACATTGGACTTAGATGTTAAAAAGTTAGATATTCGATTTGTCATTTTCAATGATTGCAGCCCTAGAAACTGCTCATCTATAGTCATTATCCAGAGCATATGATATTAACTTTATGATCTGATGGAAATTTTAGATTCTTAGATTTTAAGGTAAGTTCCATCACAATCAATTTCTAAAGCTAAAAGTATTGCCATTTTCACTTAGTCAGCCTTTGAATATGGTCTGGCATAATTTATAAACGCATTTATTGTTCAGATATTTTGGTGGTTGTAGATTTTTTTTGTGCATTAATTACTCTATGATAAATATAATTGTTACCAATAAACATCTTCCTCTAAGTGGAATTTTAGTGATAACTTGCTGATAATACCTTTTTGTAATCTGATAGAAATAGTCGGAAGGGAAAAAAGGTTAAGTTAGCTAAGAGAGTTGCTAGTCCTCTAGATTTTGCAATGTCAAAAGAAAGATGTTTCCTTTGTAATCTAGGACTGACTACTATGAACGGTTGAGTGGGTACCAGTGTTGAACTGTGATGATGGGTGATTTGGGGAATCAGCCTTAAGCTAATTCCGATTGTTGATTGATTGGGCTTGTCGCCATACTTGTTATCGTTGTGCTTATTCATCACACATGCTTGATATGATATCCTGATTGTACGTGGATTATATGTTGATGTATTTCTGGAAGCATGTGATCTTCATATCTGTACTGGTTGCATCTCATTATATCATGATTCGTGCCTTATATATGTCATTTGCATTCATACACTCATGATTCTGATGACATTGATATTGGAGTGGTATGATTATGTTGTGGGAAAAATACTGGAAAATGTAAGAACACTGTTGAGATTAGGGCTGGCCAGTGGGCCGAGACGGCCCGACCCCGACCCGAGCCCGCCACGACCCCGCTAAAAAAATAAAATAAAAAAATAACGGGGGCGGGACTCGAACTCGGGACGGGACGATGTCTCGTCCCGCCAGACCCGAGCCCGCCCCAGGCCTGCTAGACCCGACCCCGACCCCGCCCTTTTCCCCCCTTTGCAAATATGACCGTTGCACCAACGGCCATTTTAGATTATGGCCGTTGGCCAACGTCCATTTTAGGCCCCCCCTACCCCTTAATATTTATTTTTAACCCATAAGTTATTATATTTACACTTTAACCCAATTTTCCAACTATAAATAACTCATTTTCTCTTCATCTTTCTCACAAATCTTCCTACAATCTCTCTAATTTCTCAATATATCTCTCTACAAGTCTACATTGTTTGCTAAATATTCAATTTTATTTATTCATTTGGGAATTGGGAGTGAAGTTGACAACTAGCTTGATGATCTTCCATCGAGCAAAGTTTCAATTTTCAACCTCTCGATTTACGTCGGCGTTTGGTACATTCGTTCCTTCATTAAATTATTATTGTCTGTTTATTTTATTTAGCGCACTTAATTTTATTGTCTTTAATTATTTATTATCATAATTAAAATGGAAGGATTAAAATGTATGTTTAAGGGTAAGGGTAAGGGTGCTTCTTCTAGTAGGGGCAACCAGAGCAAGAGTACTTCTTCTAGTCATCTTATTCTTACACAAGATGATTTTGTTGATACTCAACATTTTCCTACAATACCATTAGATTTAGACCATGAGCTATTTTCTGGAACTCAAGAAGACTTTAATTTAGACGATGATCTAGATGATACACCCACTAATGTAGATGACAGTACACCCACTAGTGCACCTTCAACTGAAATGTCTCTTATTCCCCCTAGTATGAGACGAGGTCCAGCAAAACGACCATTAAAATCAGATGCATGGACATTTTTTGATAGGGACGTAGAGAATCAAGTAGCCATATGTAAAATTTGTAAAAATGTTTTAAAATTTAAAACTGGAAAAGGTCACGGTGGGACGGGGGGTTTAATTAGACACGTAGTAAGTGCTCATCCAGCTAGGTATGCCCAATACCAGGCTTCAAAATCGTATGCGCAAACGCCCGCTCCATCGGGACAAGGTTCACATACTGATACTGTCCCGGACCAAGTACAGGGTCAAATTAACCTTATGACGGGGGAAATTGTAGGCTCTAAATACAATAAACATAGAGATAGGGAAGCAATATCAAAATTAGTTGTTGTGGAGGGTTTGCCCTTTTCATTTCCTTCATCTCCCGATTTTATTCATTACATTAGAGATATATATAATCCTGCTTTTAACGATTTTCCTAGATCAACTGTTAAGAGAGATGTATTTAAATTCGCGCACGAATATCAACAATATTTACGTTTTTCATTATATCATTTTAATGGCAAAGTATCTATCACGTCTGATATAGGTCGTAGTACTAACGGCCATGATTATTTAACTGTAACTTGTCATTGGATAGATTATAAATGGTCTATGCAAAAAAGTATTTTAGCGTATAGATATATAGATGATAGGCACACTGGTACTTTTATTGTAGAAAATATTTATCAAGTGTGCGATTATTACGGAATTACCCATAAAATTATGACTATTACATTAGATAACGCTTCTAATAACAATTACGCAATTACAATTTTAAAAAAATAGTTTAACTCCATCTTTTCCAGACCATTTTCATATAAAATGCGCGTGCTATATATATAACTTAATTGTAAAGGATGGTCTATCACTTTTTGAAGACATTCTTAGTAAAATACAATTTGCTATAAATTTTATTTTTAAAAGTAATAAAGTACAACGTAGAAAAGAATATAAAAAAACTTGTCACGATTGTGGACTACCTTATAGAAAAATTCCACAAGAAGTATCCACTAGGTGGAATTCTTTATACGAGCAACTACTTGTTGCTTATGACTATAAATTACCTATAACTTTATTTTTTAACTCTCATAATAAAAAGCCAGCTGATATGATTTTAGATAGTGATTGGGAAATTTTTTTTGAACTTTATTGTATTTTTAGAGAAATTTTTTCAAGCAACAAAAGAATTTTTCGGTATATATTATCCTACTATTTCAACTATGTTATTTTATATAACTCTAATATTTTTATTACTTAGTGAATATATGAAAAAACCAGCTTATAAGGCAGCTATTAAAAAAATATTTGTCAAAATAAAAAAATATTAAAATATTTTATTCCTATTCCCTCTATTTATATTATTGGTTCTGTATTAAATCCTACTATTAAAATAGACGGTACTAAATCACGAATTGAAACTATTTACGATTGTATAGAAGTACTACCACCTCCAGGTCCCAAAAATCTAAATCACCCACCACCTATTGAACAAACTAAAGATGAAGTGTTGTCTAGCGTAAAACACCAATGCAAAAATTTATATAGATTTTATCAACAAGAAAATGCTAGTAACTTACCGGCTTCCATACCATCTTCTTCATCTTCAACACAACCTCACAAAAGACATGTTGTTTCTGCGGCTAGTATTGAAAGCCTCAGAAATAGAATGTGCGGTCGTACCTCTACTACTAACCAAATTAGCGAGTTGGATATTTTTATTTTGCGTGGTTCTGCATCGTATCAAGAAGTTATCAATGAAGATGGATATGAAGATTTCTTTGAAATCTTGGAGGGAATGAGAAGACCTTTCCGACACTTTCATTGATGGCTCGAGATGTTTTGAACATTCAAGCGTCATCAATCTGCGTCTGAAGCGCTTTTTCTGTGACGGATATCAAATAGGAGACCACAGACACTCATTAGCCGGAGACGGCTTGGAAAATTGCGGTATTATTCAGAGATTGGATACGAGCGGGCGGAGAAGGTGCGGTCAACCTGAGATCAACGAAGAAGATGATGAAAACTACAACGAAATCTTAATCAAGGTAGTGGAAGCGACGTGGATCAATTTGACCAACAAATACCAATTCCAACCGAAGAACCACATGAAATCATCAAGCAATTAGAACATGTTTTTTTGAGAATGTAATTTTTTTAATTGCAATTTTATTATGTAATTTGCAACTTTTGGACAACACCACAAAGTTGCAATTTAAATTTTAGACAATTGTATTTGTATTACAAAAAAATCATATGTCTATTAAATAATATAAGAGGCACAAAAACAGCCTTGAAATATTTTTATTACACTATCTTGTTTTGTTTATTGAGTTTTTTTTATACATATGTTATTTTAAAAAAAAAAAAGGAAAACCCGCCGTAACGCCCGAGCCCGACCGACCCGATATCGACGGATCGGGATCGGACGGATCGAGCAAGTCCCGCTGCACTGACCCCGCCGACCCCTTCTCCCGTCCCGCCCCGACCCCGCCAGACCCTACCCGCCAGACCCGAGCCCGGCCCACTGGCCACCTTTAGTTGAGATTATGGCAACACTGAGATAATGATGATACACGGGGATCGAAGTCGCACGCTTGTAATAGATATTATTACAACCAAGAGTTGGACTGTGATGGGACATTCCAGATGGGTATATGGACTTCGCGGGTCCCCCATGAATGTACGATCATAATAAAAACTTGACATATTATATATGGGTTGATAAAGGTATCGGGCATAGGCGTTGCATTCATACCATACATATATTACGTCATTGATTACCTGTGGTTGTATTTGATACTCAAATTGGTTATTGATGACTTGATTGGATTTCGGTTATAAAAGGATTGTACTTTCTCATGATAACTGGATTATTGTAATTGAACTTCTCTGGAATTGGATTACTTAAGTGATTATGAAACCGTACTTGAATTAATGTGATTCATGGACTCTGTGAATTGTTTTGTGACATTATATGGGTTATTTGAACTGTTAGTATAGGACTTATTTGTATAAACTTGATATTTATCTCTTTTTGCGTATCTTCCGTCGTTGTCGGCCTATGATGTATACGTGGGCACGTTCTGTACTCATGCTACAATTGTTGCATCTTTTCTTGATGCAGAGACAGATCTGACCACTAGCTCGAGACCACGTGGTTGAGTTCAAGCAGTTGAGCTCCAACACTCAAGGTGAGGATGCTACCTCCAGTATACCCTTGGGTATTCTATCCCTATTTCAGTCTTTTACTTGTACTTGAGAGACATGACCGACATTTTTAGCTTATGTATTGGTTTTTGGCATTTGTTGCCCTCAGTTTCAGACTTGTATCATTTTTATAGTGCTCTTGTATCTACAGACTAGATCACGATGTATGTTGGTCTTCAGACTTATACTATTCCGAAATCATATCTACATTTCCGCTTTTATTTACGTCTATCATATGAATGATTCAAGAGTGGTTCACCTACCGGTGGGATATGTAGGTGCCACCACGATTCCTAAAAAGGGGTCGTGACACTTGCATCCAATTGTGAAACTTGCCATCCCTTTTTGACTGCCACCCCAAGTAAACATCTAATTGTGGTTATCTTAACTTAGGGGAAAAGGTCTCAGTGTAGTCAATCCCTTTCTTCTGAATGTCCCCATTACCACTAGCTTGCCTTTAATCTTTCAACAGTACCATCTGACTTATGCTTGACTTTATAAACCCATTTACAAGGTAGAGCTCTCTTTCCTTTTGGCAATTCAACCACACCCCATGTATGGTTGTGTTGCAAAGCTTGTATTTCATTATCCATGGCTTGTTACCAGCCTGGATGTTTGGAAGCTTCTGTGAAACTGTTAGGTTCAGATAAAATGGACACAGAGTGTAAAACATGTTGATTGTTGGAAGAGAGAGCATTAATAGAAAATATAGTGGGATCAGAAGGTGCTAGACAACAAGTGGTGGGGGTAAGATCTGTGAGGTAAATGCTGTTATAAATGTAATCATCTAAGTAGGATGATTTCTGATGTGTTCTAGTACTTTATCTGACTAGTAATGATGAATTAGGGATTGTAGAAGGTGTAGAATCATGTAGAGATGAATGAGGTGAGGAGATAGATGGAGTGATAGTAGGTGAGTGACTTGGTGATGTAGGATTAGAAGAATTTGGAAGAGTTGACTCATTAGGAGTGGTATTGAAAAGGTCTGTGAAATCAAATGGATCATCAGGGGAAGAAGAGGTGTAGGAGATTGAGGTGAGTTCATATTGAAGGGAAACTGATTTTCATGAAAGTGAACATCCCTAGAAATGAAAATCTTTTTAGAGTGTAAATCCAACAACTTGTATCCTTCTGATCTTGAGGATAGCCTAAGAAAACACAAGTTGTAGCTCTAGGGTCAAATTTTCCTCTACCCTGTGCTAGTGTAGAAGAAAAACATAGACGTCCAAAAAGACACATTCCCCCCCTCCGAAAGAAATAGGTACTTTAGATTGAAAACTACAAACTCCTATTCAATTCTAGAAGGTGCTTATGTTTTTCTCTCAAAAATTCCATTTTGTTGAGGGGTAGCAATGCAACTTCTTTGATGCGTAATACCCTGATTAGCCAAGAAAGTTGTCTCTGATCATCCCCTTCCCAACTCTAGAGCATTATCTGATCTAATACCTTTAACTTTCACTTGAAACTGTCTTTCTACCATATTAAGAAATAGTTTTAAGGTAGGAAAGGCACTGCACTTAGTGGTCAACAAAAAGGTCCATGTTCCTCTACTATAGTGAGAAAATATTTATATCCATTGTAAGTAGCAGGCTTGTATGGTCCTCAAGTATCTATATGAATGAGTTCAAAAATCCTTTTAGACTTTATTTGACTGAAAGGAAAATGATTTCTTGTTTGTCTGGCTTTAGGGTTTATATCACACACATATTCAAAGTAAGGAGGAAAGTTAGGAGGAAAGGAAATAAAAGTGAATTTCTTCATTACTGAAAATGGCAGACGTCCAAACCTTACATGTCACAGCTTTACATCTGAAATAGCTGAGGCAGAAACTGGAAATTTAAAAGGACTTTCTACATGATTAAAAATAATTCCTTTCTGAAAATTAAAAACATCTTGACTAGGTAAGATCTTAGAACTAGAAACTCTAGGCTGTAGAAGATAAAGTCCCAAAAACTTCTACCCTCTTCAGAGAAAGGTCCTGCAATAGACACTTAGAAGCTGTGAAAAAGATATAACACTGTATTTGAATACACAATCTATTGACTAAGATCAAATTATATTTTAGGGACAAGAAGGACATTCTTAGGAGTAAGATTGGGTTGAATGGGTACACTTCCTGTATGTGTGACACTCGACCTAAAAGAATTAGGTAGAGTGATATTTATAGGAGTTGGAAGTGCAATTAAAGAAGTGAAACTTGATAGATTATAACACATATGTTCTGAAGCACCTGAGTTTATTATCCAGGTGCTAGTTATAGATTGAAAAACAAGTTTCTGAATATTTGAAAATTGTACCAGCTATTGCATTTGCATTGATTTCTGAACTGGATGATCCTGATTGTCCCATTTGCAATTGTTTGAATATGTTTGCAATCTCTGAGCATTGTTCTTTGTTGAAATGCTGGCTTGCAGTAGTTATTTCATGCTTTCTTGTATTTGTTCCATCATTGTCCTCTATACCTGCTACTATATTTGCCTTTATTTGCCCTTGATATGCTCTTGGATTGTTCAAATCATCCTCTTGATATCCTCTTTGGTTAGTGAACACAAAATCTTCAGGAAACCCATGGAGCCTATAGCAGTCATCCTCAACATGTCCAATTTTTAGACAGTATGTACAACTCACATTTGGGTTGTATTTAGCTCTCTTTCCTCTTAACTTCTTTTGCCCATTACCTGACTTTTGAGGATAACCTCTTAGCTTTGGAGCCTGATATGAATTTCTATAAGCCTGACTTACATGTCTTTGAACATTCTTTCCTTTGTTTGTGACCATGAATGGTACTGAATCAATGAGAGTTTGTGCATTTGCATAAATTTCTCTTTCATTCTCTTCTTGCAAAAGAAGGGAATAAACATAGTCCATGTCAGGCAGAGGATTCATCATCAAAATATTTCCTTTTGCTTGACCATAAGCATCATTTAACCCCATTAAAAATTAGATTAGTCTTTGATCCTGTAGTGATTTTGACAACTTTCTTTTTCCATCACAAATGTAAGTGCAACCACTACAAGAAAACTGGATGTAACGACGGGAAAAATGGTCCCTAAAAGCCTAAATCTGGTCCCTATTACATCAGCAACCAGAAAATTTTGGTCGCCACCCGTCGCTATAGGCTCCGCCGCTAAAGATGAATAGTGACGGGATATTATTACTGGTCCTAAAAGAGATGCGATGACTCTCCATTAACCTTGCCAGTTACAAAATTTCATGGTCATTACAGCTCATAATTGTCTCCCTTGACTATAGGAATAAATAAGGAATTATGAAAGGACACAATTTATTAGATAGTCAAACTAGATCAAAATGAAGAGGATACATATATAGTATGAGTAAATGTGTTATTTTAATGTTTTGCTATCTTCATTAAAACTTAGACAGTAGATTAAATCAAAAGCCTTAGTAACGTTTTTAATTATAGTATTTTGTTTTATGAAATATGTATTTAAATCTTTGTACAAAAATGTTGTAAAAGTAAAACTATTTAATTAGATATTTAACTTAATGTAGGGGTAAAATGGTAATCAAACTTCGAAGGTGTGAGCTCCCTACTTTAGTATAATATGATCAAGTAATTTAATCTAGTATAACAAGTTAGCTACCAATTCTATTACTAATATATACCAATTAATGCTTATCATAGACGTTTGTTTGGTGTCATATTAATTGCTTCAATTATTTCTTCAATGAAGGGGGGTTCAGATGTTCCCATTCACCGGAAAATTACACAATATATATTATATGGTCGAAAATAACTTTTATGTATATAGAGTGGGTGTTAAATCCCTTTGGCTTATTCGTGTATTTATTTTTTTATATTTTAAATCCTCTTAGTGAAAATCTTGACTTCCCCAACGGTTAGATTATTGGTACATTTAGATGGTAGCATGAATTCTAGTGAGTTGGGCACTTGTGAGATGACAATATGATAATAATAAAAGCATAATATTTGTGAAATGTTTAATGCTTAATTAAAAATAAAACAATGCAATGCCGTTTTGCGAAAATAAAATAACATATAATATTATGATAAAAAGTATGATTGTGATTTTAAAAAGCAAATGATAGTAAAAAATGTGAATAATAATAATAATAATAAATAGTATTGAAAATAGACAACAATATTAAAAGCCTTATTTATATGTATGTATATATATTAAAATTGTTTTTGAGGTGTTAAAAAATATTTAAAATGCAAGTAAAATCAGAAAAGATGGGACAAAATTTGGTGTCAACACACTCCTTGTCCTACAAAACAACACACATACATAAGAAACGACATAAAATGTATTCTAAGATAAACAAAAGCATAAGCAAAAGCCATCAAATGTACCGTAACTTCACGGTACATCAGTCTAGGTAGATGAATCCAGTGGCGGAGGTTAACGGGGGGAGGGGGGCTGTGGCCTCCCTCAATTTTTTTTTTTTTTTTTAAATATAACTCAAAATACACATATGTTTGGCCCCAATTCCCCAAATCGCAGAATTCAGAAAGCCCTAAGCCCCCAAATCGCAGAAAACACTAAGCGGCTAAGCCCCAATTCATTGCCGCCTTCAATCCCAGCAAAGACCAGCCGTCTATGCCATTTTTGGTGAGTTCAAGGAAGCATCCTTGACACTCGTCGCCTCAGTCGCTGCTCCACAATAGGTAATCTCTCAAATGTCCATATGTTTGGGATACAAAACACAAAAAACTCCAATTTTCTACATTTAATCATCTTCTTCGTCCAAATTTATGTATTTTTTTTTTATAAAAAAAGTGATAGTGATTGGGGGATGAATACGTTTTTTTTGAATAGTTTCAATTTTTTCTTATTCATATATATTTTTTAAAATTCTGATGTAACTAAGGCAAAATATTGATTACTTCAAAGGGAATACACATATCAATTTTTTCTTATCCAGTTTGCTTTTAGTTTTCTTATCAATTTTTTCTTATCCAGTTTGCTTTTAGTTTATAGTTTGCTCGCAAAAACAGATGAATGCTTTTAGTTTATGTTTGTTTCTTTGATAATTGATTTTTGTATTTTTTTTAGGAGTGGTAGTTGATACGATGGTCCAACTTAGGAAAATTGATGCATTTTTCAAGAGGAAAGCTTCCAACAAAGATGAAAATTGTATAGCTTCAACATCGACACTTGAAAAGCACCACTCCGATGATCAAACGGTTCAACTGGATGAGCAACCTTGCAAGATTCAAAAAGTCACCATGGATGAATTTGATGTCAATTGTTTAGAACGTGACCCCGGAAAGCATCCCCAAATTTGGGAATATCCAGTCAATCGAAGAGATGAAGTTCGAAGAGCTTATCTCAATTAGGGTCCCTATCAATGTCAAGTTGAAAAGTATTCCCTCAATAGAGATAAGCATCCAAGGCGATTTCAAGCATCTTGGTTCAAAATTTTTCCTTTATGACTCGAGTACTCACCGACTAATGATGTTGCTTATTGTTTGCTTTGTTACTTGTTCAGTAAAAAGCCAAGTGGGCATCCTGGAGCTAATGTCCTTACTAGAAAAAGATTTAAAGCATTGTAAAAGGTCAATGATGGGAAGAGTTATGTTTTGCTTAATCATATTGGTGAAAGTCCGTGTTCGTCTCACAATAATGCATTGAAATCTTCTCAAGACTTGTTCAATCAGTCTATGCACATCCGAAATATCCTTAACGTGCAGAGTTCCGATCAAATTAGCAAAAAATAGACTTCGTCTCAAGAGCTCTATTGATTCAATTCGTTGGCTCACGTTTCAAGCTTGTGCTTTTAGAGGCCATGACGAATCACTGGGAGCAAAAAATAGAGGTAACTTTCTTGAAATGATCAAACTCTTAGCATCATATAATGATGAACTTGCAAAAGTAGTTCTAGAGAAGTTTTCCTTATTCATGATTTCTTTTCAAACTTGACTTTTGTTGTCAATATTATATGTTCCTCTAGTAAGCGTCATGATGAGCTGCAAGCTGTCAAATTAGAGGAGATATCACTTTTGTTAGAGATTGGTGAACTTGATAGTGGTAAAGGACAAAATCAGATAGGCACTTTGAAACGAGTTGGAGATACTCGTTGGAGCTCACATTTTTCTTCTATTTGTAGTATGATAAATATGCATGATGCAACTTGTGTGGTTCTTCAAATTATAAGGAAAAATTGATCAACTTACACTCAACGAGGGGATGCTAATGTTGCTTATAAGATTATGAATTCATTTGAGTTCGTATTGATTTTGCACATGGTGAAAGAGATTATGGGACTTACAGATTGTCTTTGTCAAGCTTTACAACAGAAATCCCAAGATATACTTAATACTATACATTTAGTCAGCATTACAAAAATATTAATTCAGAAGTTGAGAGATGAAGAATGGGATCAATTATTGAAAAATGTGACATTATTTTGTGAACAACATGATATTGATTCTCCTGATTGTAATGATGTTTATATAGTGTGTCAAGGGCGTGCTAGTCATCAGAAGGATCACATCACAGTGGGTCAACATTTTAGAGTGAATCTCTTTTGTGTTACTATTGATCAACAATTGCAGGAATTGAATCACATGTTTAATGTTCAAACAATGGAGCTTTTGAGCCTAAGCAATAGTTTGAATTCTAAAGATATTTACGAAGCATTTAATATGGATGATATATGTGCTCTTGTAGAAAAATTCTATCCATTAGATTTTAGTGAGCAAGATAAAACAAATTTGAGATTTCAACTTCAACACTTTATCCTTGAGGCTGTTAGTCATCCAAAATTGAATAAATTGTCAACTATGTCTGAATTGTGTGAAGCTTTGGAAAAAACAGGGAAGGCGAATAGATATTACTTGATTGACCAGATAATCTGCCTTATCTAACTCTTTCAGTTTCTACGGCTACTATAGAAAGATCATTTTCAGCAATCAAGATAATCAAGACATGGTTGCGTAATAAGATGGAGGATGAATTTCTTGCCGACAATATGATGGTTTATATTGAAAAAGAGATAATTGAAAGCTTTAGCTTTGCTTCAATTATTAATGATTTCAAGTCTTTAAAAGAACGAAGGGCAACACTTTAATTCTAGGTACGTAGTTCCTTTTATATATTATATTTTTGTTGGGTTGATGTTATTTTGAATCTTTGATAAAATTATATTTTGTTCTTATAATATTTTTGTTAGTAGTTACCGCCCCTTAATATTTTGGGCAAGATCCCAAAAAGTTTTGACTTACCGCCACACCTTGCTTTTCCTTTATTACTATTATATATTATATTTTTGTTCCTTTTATATATTATATTTTTGTTGGGTTGATGTTATTTTGAATCTTTGATAAAATTATATTTTGTTCTTATAATATTTTTGTTAGTAGTTACCGCCCCTTAATATTTTGGGCAAGATCCGCCACTGATGACATCTTAATCACAGGTAATGATGATCAGGAAATACAATAACTCAAATTATTTCTCAGTTCAGAGTTTAAAATCAAGGATTTGGGAGACACTCACTACTTCTTAGACATGGAAATACTAAGGGAACAAGAAGGTTACATTATAAGTCAGAGGAAATTCACCTTGGACTTGTTATCTGAGTTTGATTGCTCCCATCTGGCAAAAGTCACTTCACCACTTGATCCTGCGCAGGAATTACATGAAAATGATCAATCTTTGCTATCAAATCCAACTATATACATACACTTAGTTGGTAAATTGAATTACCTTATACATACGGGGCAATATTGTCTTAAAGACAGAGTGCAAACACTCGACTCAACATACCAAGTTTATTGCAATTCCAGTTTCTTGTAATTCCAGTTTATTGTTCAAGTTAATTGTAATTTCAGTTGCTTGTAATACTTAACAGTTATATATTTCTGTTTTCTGCATCATTGTAACCAACAAAGGTTGAACAATGAAAAACAAGGATAAATTTCCAAATTCAGTCTTCAACTTTTTTCACTAACAAAAAATGACAAACACATTTTGTTGGGTTGTAGCTCAATAGAGTGAGTGAAGTTTGATGTGTAAGTTTATATGGCTCTAGAAAGCTAGGCGAGGCATTAGAAAGGACAAAGAATGAAGGCCCAAGGCCGGTAAAGTGAATGAATAATCTCTTAAAAACTCATTTAATCGTGAAAGCTAAAACTTTAACAAGTGTCAATTGAATCATCATCCTAGAGTCTTTCTTTATCATCTAGTTGATTGATTGTTTCATTTTATTTCCATTATTATTTAGTGTTCAACTCAAACATTAAGATGCCTTGGTGTTATACTGTTATGTGGTCATGTGGTGTGCGACGCCGGCAAAGAAGCAGTTGTAAAGACATACGCTAATAATTAGCTATCACAAAAAGCTTATGAGTGGATTTCTTTCAAAAGGTTAATTTTCGTGTGCAGTAGCTATGTCAGAATTTAGTTAAAGGTATTCAATGTTTAATATACTACTGCTTACTGGGTAGAGTGCGGAACTTAAATGACCTAAAAAATAGGGCTTTGAACTAAAATATCTCATGCAAAAAAAACCCGTCTAATAAGTACCTTTTGCAAAAAAGGAGTTAACAGTACAAAAGAAATTCCTGCACTAAAGGAGTTAACTGTAACGGGCAGTTAAGTAATTCCTGCGCAATAGGCGTATATGAATTTTTCCATACAGTTTGTATAATTTCAAACTTTGAAATTCACGTTTTTCCATACTTTGACCGAAGATTAGTTATGTCTCAAAACTCCGGAATGTCAATATTTTATATAGAACCTGATATCTTTTCTGCGAACAATAATGTAGACTCAATACATCAAGAATACCTAAATGTTTGGATCGTCTGTTTTAGGGGTTATAAAGTGTCCGGAGTAAGTTTTGTTTGGAAACTTGTTATCATTAGGTTTAAGTGTTTTATTTTTTAAGGTTTTGATTTACACATTTTATTATTTAGTCAAGACATTACTTTATTTCGAATATGTCGAGATTTTTTTCATAATTAATTTAGAACGTCGCACGAGTTACGATAATTAAGAAAATAATATGAATAAATATAATCTTATCTTAAAATGTACAACTTAATTACATATACACAATTACTAATGGGTCCCACATGTAGGAGCCTTCCCGAGGCCTAAGGTGATCCCCACAACCCCCACCACCCTCGCCATCATCTCCATCCCCCTTTCTCCTTTTAATAGCAGGACACTACAAGCCATGACCATCCGCCACCATTTTTCCTTGCCGTCCTTCTTCGGTGTTCGGACCATGGCGTGCACATGACCGCCTTTAACTGGCATGATCGGAATCAACCTGTTGGGATTAGTAGGGTCAAAATCATCAACATCATCCTCCCGTGGAGACGGATCCACAGACGCTGAAGGATGAACCTGAAATAATATATAAATAATTAATATTAATTTTAATTTAGATTTAA
Source organism: Anisodus acutangulus (assembly GCA_029783415.1). Taxonomy (NCBI): domain Eukaryota; kingdom Viridiplantae; phylum Streptophyta; class Magnoliopsida; order Solanales; family Solanaceae; genus Anisodus; species Anisodus acutangulus. Next base: position 10,651,908 of record CM056500.1, read on the forward strand.
TACATTATCTTTTGATAAAAAAACAAACTTGTGTGTCGACGGGCTCCTGAGAGGGCTCTTGAATGGCTGGAGCCGTAGTCTGAGCCGAAGCCGTAACTGGATTTGGAGTTGGAGCTGGATCCTAAGATATGAAAAAATATGAAATAATCAGTGTAAGTATTTTAATTTGTTAAAAGTAAGTATTTTAAACACTTACCTCTAGGCTATAAAAAATGTCAAAGTCTATGAATGATAAGTCGTACTCCAGCTCATTGTCATCGTGTAGATCACGAACTGGTCGCTCACCCAGTAGATCACGAACTGAAGGTTGCGCAGACATTTATGCCTCATATGAATCCCAATCTATGTGATATAAAAATAAATGCGTCGCGTATATAGAAGTGTAGATGTTCGGTAAGAAGGCGACAATCGATCTGAAGTCGACGAGCGGTGTTGACAGATGCTGCTGGGCTGGAGCAGGAACGGTAGCATGCTCGTTAGGCTTATCTACTAGACAGAGGCCTCCACTGCCACCACTTCGGCCATGGTCCCCTCAGCCACGATCCTCTCGGCCATCAACCCCATGGACACCAGTCCCTCGACCACTATCCCCTTTGGCCTCACCCCCTCTACAACCCTCCTTCTACCACCAACACCTCTATCACCACCGCCTCCATGACCACGACCATCTGCTGCCTGATACAGTCCATCTGGAACACGCTCATACATATGTTTGACCTTTTGTGATTATTGGATACCCAACTCGGCTACCTAAAATATCTGGGTAGCAAATCCCATTGTCTCGAGGATAGCCATATGCTCCATGCTTAACAGGCGCACCGCCTGTACGGTCAGTAGTTGCATTTATTCGCAAATATTAATAATTGATTAAATTTGTAACATATTAATTAAGATTATTAATTAAATTTAAGTGCGGTAAACTTACCAATACCTCATATTGTCCCGCGAGTGATGCATATCCTCGGTCATCTAGATCACGTCTCTCAGGGTTGCTAATCAAGCTGCGTGTGATCTGCCGGTACCACAACATGTAAATATGGGTCGGAGTCATATGTCCGACCACCGATGTCGCCACATATAGTGGTTGTGATCATAAATAACTGGCTCAGGTATATTTTGTACATGCCCAAACTGTCGTAAGACTCAGTGGGGCACGTGATCCTCAACGATATCCAAGTGTATCAATGGACACCGTGACACCCACTCGGGCTTATCAACCCTGCAAAACGTCGGTAACTGATCCAAAAACTGAATATACGACCTTCGTATAAAAAGCTGTAAAAAATGACCCCAAATTAGTAAATAATAAAGACAAAAATAGTAAAAAATAAGATAATAATGTAAAATCAAACAAACTTACCATGTCCTCCGTCATATAATCTAGTTGATCCCTGAGCAGAAGAATACTGTGGTGCGTATCCACATCTCGGGACTGTGGTGCGTATCCACATCTCGGGACTGTGGTGCGTATCCACATCTCGGGACATGCCTCTCGTGCATCTCCGCGCGTAGGACTTGCCATCAGCAATGAAATCAGGTTGAGGGTGCCACTTCAACTTCAAAATTTTGAAAAAGGTGAAAAAATATTTGATTTTCATCGTCAAACGCCTACTAAAGACCAACCCATTTGAAGGACAAATCGCACAATTTTTTCGTTTAAAAAAAGGAGGAAAAATAAAGGAAGGAGAATTAAAGGAGTGTGCAATTAAGGCATTGATGAACTCGGTGGAGTCGGATCCTTTCCCACCCGAACTCGAGTATTGACCCAGACCCACAGCTTCCGCCCCATTTCCCTGTAGATGAAACCCTAATTAGTTTTTTGGGTGAATTGACACGAAAAGGCAGAAGGAAGATGACTTTGTCGCTATCGAAAATCGGCAATGTGTTACCCTTCTCCAGGCTCTTCAGGTAATTAATTCTACAACTAATTCCGTGCGTCAGAATCTATGAGTTTAGTAAAGTATAGTTGGGTCTAGGCAGAGATCGAGCTAGAATTTTGAGTTTATGAATTCTGCATTCTAGAAACGTAGCTTACTACAACAACAACATACCCAGTGTAATCCCACAAGTGGGGTCTGGGAAGGGTTTCCAATAGACCTCGGCTCAAAATAAAACAATAACAAAGCATGTCAAATAGGAAAAAAGAAACAATAACTACAACAAAATAATATGCTAAGCAGAGAACAAGAAACAATAAATAATAACAGAATTCAAAAGATAAGAAACTACAGAAGAAATTATTGGATTATTGATAAATTACTTATTACATATTAAGTGAATTTTTAAACAAAAATACAGGGTTTGAGCCAAAGCTACTGGAGCGAGACTCCGCTCCTAGTTCTAGGCTGGGATAAAGGAGGAGGGTTGTTGTAACTTGAAATTTAGAGTTAAAAAGTAGTCTTAACTTGATGAATCTTTGATTACTGAAATATTTAGCATTGGAAGGAAATGAACCTAATAGAGATGAATGAATTCAAGGGATTCATATAGTTGGGTCTGCTTAATTTGGATACTAGATTGATATATAGGCTTTGAAATCTTATTTTTTCATTTTTCTTGACAAGTCTGTATTTGGGGTTCCTTGACAACTGTTTTTTGATTTGTTAGTTCCTTGACCGCTGTTTTCTGGTAATGTCTTTGATTTCTCTTGAAAGTTTGGAATCAATTAAAGTTTCTATCTTAAGGGTGTGTTTGGTATGGAGGAAAACATACCAAAATGTTTTGGAAAATATTTTTTGTAGGAAAATAAGTTCTTAAAAATGAGAAAAATGACTTCCCTGATGGAAGTAGGAAAAACAAGTTATATAAGTGATATTCCAAGTTCATTATCTCTTCCCCACCCACCTAACACCCCTGAACCCCCACTCCCCACCCCATCCCACCCCACCCTCATAATGCTCTGCTAAATTACATATAGATGTTCCTGGGATAATATTACTTTGCTTACTTACCAAACACTAGAAAATAAGGAAGAAATTCACTTGTTTTCCAAGAAAACATTTTACTTCATACCAAACATACCCTTAACCTTTTTCTGTTTTTATTTTTGCAGCGAGCATCTCTATTCCCTTATAGTATTTTCAACTTTATTTTCTACACTAACTGTAACTAGTATTCTGGTGAAACTGAGAAAAAGTCTCATTTTGAAGCTCTGTGAAGTATTTTCTCTCTGTGATATCCTGTTCATGTTGTACTGGATTTGCTGATCACGTTATTCTCTTTGATGGTTGTACTGTATTTTTAGCTGTATTTGGTTACATTATTCTGAGATTTGCTGAAGTATATTCAGCCCAATTCATGCGTACAATTTGTAAAGACTTTCCTGCATGAGTTTTCCTCTGTATTTTCTGTTTGAAAAGCCAAAGAAAGCAACATAAGAGACTTGAGAATTAAATGAGCCCCAATGTTGCCAAATAGATTCAGAGGATTCGTATGGGCAATTCCAACTAGTGTGCGATGGAGGCATAGTTGATTGATAGATGTTGGCTACGAGCTTCATCTGATTTTAAATTTTGATCCTTGTATCTTGTGGGACTTGAGTTTGAGCCCTTATCGCGGTCTCTTAGCGCATTGTTCCATATATTATAATGTTTAAGCAACTAATCAACAAAGATAGAACATTTTAGAGCTAGTTCTCCAATACATGGCCTTGTAAATGGTCAAAGTGTTAGCACCAAGGGTGTGTGACTTAGTGGTCAATGAAGTTGATTGAGAACCATGAAGTCTCAGGTTAGGGGTGCAAAAACATTAAGTGAATTCTTCCCATATGTCCAAGACTTGGTGGACAGAGTTACCGGTACCTGTGTTGGTGGGAGGTAGCGGATAACCCGTGGAATTAGTCGATGTGGCACAAGCTGACCCTGATACCAGGGTTACAGAAAATAGATGGTCAAAGTGTTGGAGTCAGAGGCGGACCCAGGATTTTAAGATGACGGGGGCACCATCAAAGGAAGATGCACATTAGTCGAAGCATCGATTTCAAATCCTGGGGCCGTCTTTAATCACAATGTCATGCAACACCGCATTATTTGAAAATTTTGTTAAACATCCATAGAATCGATGTAAAATAATTATAAATGAAATGACATAATTGTTTAAAGCTCGCTTGCCGGCCTGGTGGTTTGGTCTCAAGTTAATACACATTAGGTTCCTTGTTCAAAACCTCCCAGCAACACGTTTTGTTTCTTTTTTTTAACTATCAGCTTAAAAGAAATGTTGTAGTGCGGACTCGAACTTGGGTCACGCACTTACACTCAGGGAGCCAAGGGGCACAATGACCAATTGACCCACTCCAGCAGATATGTTTGAGGTCCTCTTAAAATATATGGTAGTTCTTCAAGGTATATACAGATACAAAGTTTCTTCCGAAGTTAACGGGGGCACGTGCCCCCCACCCCACCATAGAGGTCCGTCCCTGGTTGGAGTTATATCTTACAGAAACCAATGTTTGTGGCAGTTTAATTATATAACACTAGTATTCTTTTCCTCTTCGGTTGAGAGGAGGTCAATTTCTCTGGTAGAATTACGTTAGTTAGTTCATTTGATATTGGAAGAGTAAGTGAAATTTTGGAACTTGTCAAACTCTTGAGAATTACGGAATTGTCTTATCAGGAAACAATAAACTGTTGTTTTTATTTAACATGACCTTTGGAGTTTTTTCCGGTTCTTTGTTATTAAGTAGTGATTGAAGAGTAGTCATTTAAATGCAGACTAATAGGAGCGTGCGCTTTAAGCACTCTTCAATTGGATTGTCATAATTTGCTCTTATAGACCAGAATGAGACACAGCTCAAATGGTTGATAATGAGTTTCTACGACTTCAGCATTTCTTTAAGCCTTTCACATTTTGGTGCTTGTTTTAACAGGCAACTGGAGCTGGATATGGAAACTGTAGTTAAGGTACTACAACCTGGTCCAGGCAACTGGAGCTGGATATGGAAACTGTAGTTAAGGTACTACAACCTGGTCCACTGGGCATTGTGGAACACAAATTTTCTGCTGAGGAAATACATAAAGCCAGTGATACTGTTAAGCAGGCAGTGAGCAATTGGCGAAGGCAGGCTAACATTGAGAAACATAGCCCCATCATGAAAGATTTTATCGATGTATGAGAGAATTGTTTCTTCATTTTCTATCAATAATCTCATGAAACGACAATAATGTAAATCTGTAAGATCAATAGAAATAAACTTTAGTTATGTTTATGACAAGCTCCAGTCGTTCTGTTTCCCAACCCAATCCAATTGCAATATGAACCATGTTATTTTTTTGCAATTCTCTTTTAACATCACTTTTGGTAAGGTTAAGCTAAATCAGACATTTGAATACAATTGAATGGTGTAGCAAATATTTTACTCAATACATGCTTTGACTATTTATTAATTCTAAGTTTATTGACATCTTTGCACGGTAACTTATTCAAGAAACTCGAAGAAAGTCATGTAGTGTATTGACAGTATAGAATGTTATTGTTGTATAATGCATTAAGCTATTGTATGGATAGTTGTTCCTGTTAATATTGTTCCTTGAAGAATATTGCATATATAATGCAACAAAACGAAAAGATAATAATCAAGATATCGAATGTGAGGGCAGTTTTTGCCTGATCACTTAGCTCCATGTTCCTTCCACCAAGTCGATCCACCATGTCGGGGACAGATTCCCAGTTTTCTACTTCTAGCATGCGTGGATCTTGAAGCTTCACTCTCATTTTCTCTGCTTCACGACTTGCTGCCTCCTGAGCTAGTGTCCAATCATAGAATCGACGTTGTTCCTCATCGCTCAGGACATCATAAGTTTCTCTTAGTTTCATGAATTTCTCCGATGCTGCTCTTATGGGAAGGGTAGTAGTGTCTGGATGATACTCCTTTGATAGCCTCCTATAAGCAGCTTTAATTTCCTCCAGGTCAGCGGTTGCAGATACTCCCAAGAACCTGAATTGACAAACTTCTAATTTAGGCCAGCTCATTCTAGGAGATATATATTAAGAAAATAGTGAGTAAAAGAGGAAACTTAGAATGATCACTAGTTTATCCTTGTGCTATAAAATTTTCTGATTGAACTTTGTAATCTCTTGTGACATATCATGTGTATATTTTCTCAGAACAGGTAGTTATATTTGTATATCCTTATGTGAACTAAAAGAAAGTAAAAGCAATAAGTTGAAATTCTCCCCATGTAAACTGTGAGCCACACATTAAGAGATAAGATAATAACAGACTTGAAGATAGAAACTAGAAAATGAAGACTAACTGGTAGTGAGAATTAGCTGAACTGTTGAGCAGGTCAGAGAATTTTTCATCAAGGAGATTCTTTTCGTCTGTTCTGATACGTTCTTGTGTTGACTGTGATTTACTTCCTATCCATCCTTCATCCTCATTCTCCCAGTGAATTCTTGTATCGACACCAGGAGGAGCACGTTTTCGCCCGCTGGGGCCTTCTTGGGTTGCATAAACCTGGAAGCCAACACGGCGGCTTCTTTGTTTTGTTGTCAACCATCGGCTATATGTTCTGTGCTCAGTGCTTTGGTTCCTGGAAAGGAAGGTGAATGGAGCTGGTGGAGCTGTTGCAGAGGCCATGAGAATAGAAAGTTTTTTTGTGTCTAACTTGAGGAGTTTAGAGGAGGGGCCTTCCGACCACCTTGTCTTTCTGTGTGGTGAGGAATTAACCGATCATTTTTTGAAATATCAATAATTTTGAAGTTTTAACTTATGTACACTAATAGTTTAAAAGAACCTTTATGAATCACAAATTGAAGCACATTAATTTCGCTTGTTGCCATCCTTTGCCTCCGGGGCTCGTCCCAAGCACAAAATCAATGTTGAGTCAATAGTTATTTCGAGGGGTACCAGAACTGGAATTAGTAACCTAGAAAATGAGGCAGACTAGCTGCTACGAGTATGGTAGAATAAATTATTTATTTTTAGTTTATATAAGTTAAATAGATAATCTTGTACCTCTAGAAAGATAGGAGAGAGATATCTTGGGAGTTCAAACCTATAAATAAGAACCTAGTCAAGTCAGCAAAATAAAAGTACTAAGATATGAAGTTGCGAGAAAACCTATATGAAGGAATTCTAGTTGTGGTTTGTCTCTATTAAGTTTCTGAAAGTCCAAAATATTGAGTGCAATGCCATCTGGCTCCCCATATAGTGAATTGTGTGATCTCACTAAAGTATAGAATTGACAATAAAACTTTAGCAATAATAAATATATTATTATTAAAAAATGTAAATGGCAACAAAAAAATAATTTCTTGTTGCGAAAACTTTTCGCATCAGAGGTTATTGCAACGACATGTAATAATTTTTGTTGTTGCGAAAAGTACTTTTGGTAACAACATCTAACATATGACAACAAAAATATTGTTGGCAAGTGCCTTTTTTTTTGTAGTGCTATATAGTTCCATTTCTTACTTACAGAATATACACTTTATATTCCAGTGATATTATTAGTGATATTGTACATCTATAATTATGGTAGTAATATTTTGTATTAAGAAAATATATATTTGATTTCCGTAATTATAGGTTAGGTTTACTAGTGTATATCATGTATATAAACAAATTACATTAATGAACATACTGAAGGGATTGTTCTCAGTCGGGCTCTCTCAAAAGCATGGCCCATTCATCAGCTGGACGTGAACAATGCGTTCTTATACGGTGAACTCAAGAAAATTGTATACATGCATCAACCCTTGGGTTTCAGGGATCCTGCTTATCCTAACCATGTGTGCTTACTGAAGAAGTCATTGTATGGGCTAAAACAGGCCCCTCGGGCCTGGCCTTGTTGTTGCCTCTGTTGTCCACTAGGCCTAGCCTAGTTTGATCATGGAAACGGGCAGGGCGACATGGCCACTCCCCATTGGCCCGCAGTTCTGCCACGCCCAGCCGCCCAAGCTCGCCAGGGGTTCAGCGGTCTCGGCCCTCGCCGACCGCCATCGCCGCCGCCCACCATCGCCGTTGTCGCCGCGGCCACCACTGTCGTTGTCGCCGCGGCCACCACCCTTTCCACCGCCACGTCCGCCACTGCAATATTTCCACGGTTTTGACCCTTTTTTCCACCCCCGTTGTTACGATTTTGACCATAATTTTCTGAGAATGATTGAGAGTCATCGGTTTCGCGGGACGTGGCCACCATCATGGCGGAATTGGCTCCGGTAGCCGCCTTTTTAGCCAAAAATGCTTCTTCTAAGGTGAGCATGGAACGTGCTTGGTAGAACTGTGAGATGATTGCTTTGGCGAAGAAGAGTTCCAACCCCATTATACGCCTCGGAGAGGCCTGCAACCATATGAAGAACAAGACGATCATTCGTGACGTGTGCGCCAACGTTCTTGAGTTGATCCGACAACTCCTTGAGCCTTTGACAATAGGCAGAGGCACTTGGAAATCCTCCATATTTATGTGGGAGAATTCTTGCTCAAGGATCACGACACGAGAATTTTTGTTATCTTGGAATATATCACGCAACCTATTCCAAGCTTCCATTGTCGTGGCGTCGGGTTCGATGATTGTCTATAAGAGGTCCGTAGAGATGGTGGAATAAATCCATTGGAGCACCGTAGCATCAATAATTGCCCACAACTCTATTCCATCATCAATGGAAGGCACCTTCTCCTTGCCTTTTTCCGGTTTGACGATGTGATAGAGGACTCTGTGAGACCTGACGTGAATTTTAAAGAGTTCTGCCCACGTTGCGTACTGGACGTTCTCCATTTCAAGAACAATAGGGATGTTGGAGACTGCAAGGGCAGGATGAAATGTATTCCTTGTGGTACACATGATTGAGGAACAAGAGGAGAATTAGGGTTTCAGAAAAAAAAATTGAAGGGAGGGGGACGACCGAAGTGGGGTCAACTGAAGGGGAGTAGGGCGGCGAAAGTTGTTTTTGTGGAGAAGGAAAAAGTTTGCCCTAGATTGCTGATACCATGAAAGAGAATAATTCCTTGAGTATTTTTGTTAATGTAATTAGTTTATATACATGATAGACACTAGTAAACCTAGCCTATAATTACGTAAATCAAATATACATTTTTCTAATACAAAAGAATACTACCATAATTATAGATGTACAATATCACTAATAATATCACATGAATATACGGTTTATATTCTATCACTTACTAATCCTTGGGATCAAAAATGCAATCACACTCCTCTTTAGGGGTCGGATGACAAAAAAATATGTTAGTACTTGGAATGGAAATGTTTTCACATAATCACTTGACTTTTAAACAGCAGGACTGGAGGTTAATGTAATTTATGATCTTTATATGGCAGGTAAAAAAGAGCTAAGTTGTTCTCTGTACCAATAAATGTTTTTGTATGACCCGTTTTAATCTGCCTTGCTTTCAATTCCTAAGGTTGGATCTTTATACAAATAATATCACATTACTTGTTAATGTACCATTACTAGGAAGGGGCGCGATTCAGTTCAACAAACGATCAAAACGTAGCTTTTGTATTAGCAGGATATAGAGTGAATTTTGCGGATTCAACCAAATTAATTACGTTCGGTTATATATATATATATAGATATATATATATATATATATATATCTATATAGATATATATATTAAATTCTGAATCTACAAACTTCAAATTCTGAATGTGTATTAGAATTTAGATGTCAGTGTCCTTATGGAGTGACATATGCAGCATGAGGAGGGCCAAGGGGAAACAAGTTCATACTCAAGTAAAGCATCGATCACCACACCAACAACTAGGCAGTGTCAATTCTTCTCATATTAATATGGTTAAAAAATATATGTCAAAATATTGGTTAAAGTTATATAGTTTGACTTTAAAAAACGAAAAGTGGACAACTAATATGAAACAGAGGGAGTAATATTAATAATTTTCCGGCCAAAAGTGTTTGTTCGACTGACCACCTTTCAGCATACGTAGCTTGCCCCTGCAACTAAGCATTCAAAGTTCAACATCCGGGAACTGGGAAACTGATCAATTGGAAGAGGTGTTGGAGAATCAAGAAGTGGAATATGTGCAAGAATACAAGAGGCATGTGGTTAAAATCAAGAGTCACAATCAAGAGTCTATGACAGTGTATATAATTTATTATTACAATGCTTAAGAAACATTAAGGACTTGTTGAGAAAACAGTCTTCATTGAGCATGTTAAAAGATGCTCAATTGACTGCATTCAAGTCCACAAACATTGAGTAAACCAAACTACTAGATATCAATGTGCACTTTCTACATGGTGGATTGTAGTTTCACCAGCACATTCGACGTGACTCCTCGAGTACCAGATATCTAAAGCAAGAAAAAGCAAAAAGTTTTACAAATTATATACATAAGCTATAACCAAAGAGCTTTAACTTTCTTGAGCAAAGGAATAAGCTCTCCTTCTAAATGGAGACTCATAATCTCATTAGCACCACCAATTAATTCTTGTCCAATGAACACTGCTGGCACGCTAGGCCTCCGGCCTAGTACCATCAGTGCTCTTTCCACTTGTAGGCCATTGGGAAGTTCATCCAATTCATATACAGTTAAGTTAGCACCAAAACTTGTTATGAGTGACTTTATAGTGTGGCACATGCAACACTTGCTTTTGCTGAACATCACCACTGGCTTTTCTGCTACGAATTTCTTCACTGACTCCATTTTTATTTGGAAAATGATGAATACAATAAGAGGAAGAGTGATATGTACTTTATGATGTGAGTTGATCAGTTGTTGAAGTGATGATGAGTTTGAAACCCCTCTTGAAGCTATTTATATACTAGTAGTGATAGTAACTAGTGTAGATTCTATATGCTTCCTTTATACCCTCAGCAATTAATTAATTAAAAGAAAGAGAAAGGAAAGAATAATTTCTAGGTTTTCAGATAAGGCGTTGACACTGTTACATGTACTCTGGCACTTGAGGTTTTTGATACTGTCTTAAAAGTGTCCATACAAATGCAATCCACTTTAAAGTATGGAGGTTAGTATGTGCACGTTACGTTGTTACATATCTACATACGATTTTTTTTCCGATTAGGAATATGTTATATGGTAAAGAGTTTAAGTTCTACAGTAAACTAGGGGTGGCGCTAAATGTATGGAAGTAGAAACGGGGTTTGAATTTGAATTTTATGGATTCTGAAATCTACATCAAGGATTTCAAGTGCTAATAATTGGGTTCTAAATTTAACATGTGTAGTGAATTTCATAATACAAATACAAGGTTTAAGACAATGCTACTAGGTTCCGTCAAACCCATAATTATCTTCTAGCTTCGCACCTCTATTGGAGGGGGTTCAAATCCAATCCCTTTAGTTAAGAGAGATTACACTATGCAAGTAGAGTAAATACAATATATATATATAATTTATTGAATCCGTTTAATATAAGTTAAATTTTCAACTAGCTAGGTATAACCTTTACATATTTTAAATTCCTTCGTTAGAATTTCTGGTTTCGCCACTTACACTGGGCAGCTCTTTACAGGAGAACATGGTAAATACTAAATAGTCCATTTTTCATTGTCACACTATGTTCATTAAAATGGACCAGTTAAATAATGTAAAAACCTCTTCATGCATTTCTGAACTGATCACCTCATGAACTCTTAAAGTCTTGTTCCTAAACATATAGGTTTGATATCAATAAATTCATTTTTTTTTTGTAAAACAAATGAATATGTGATAAAATTGATGATGTTGTCATCAATAGACCCATGTCGGTGTACTTAGCAATGAGGAAAAGGATGTTAGATTTTATCCACTAATGATATTCTTGGCAAATTCCATCTTAATTTTTAGAAATGATAAAAAGAAGTGAATTACCCTTTTAGGGCAAATGGTCGTTATTCGTTAAAGAAGGTGATTTTTCTTTTTTGCCTAACACACGTTGCACTAAATGCTGTCCCTATGACATATTCTCCACTAATACACAATCATAGGAGAATTAAGATCTAATAATTCACAATAAAGAAAGTACTGAACAGTATTATTATATTTGTTCTTATCATCATGTGATTCTATTGATCGTTTTAAGATGCTTACTTGCGCATTTGATTTAGGTCGGTTGTTTTGTCGAGAAAAAAGAGGTCCATTCTTTTGATTATAAAGCTTTCATATTACTTAATATTTTAATAATTAATAGTTGCAAGATTACAGATTCTTTACCTCAATCAGATAGAGACTTGAGATTTCTCTTTTGCTTGGCAAGAGCCCATTGTTTTTTTGCTTTTAGCATATGAATAAAGTTAATTAAAATTCCACCCATGGATAAGTCAACGAAAAAGAAAAGTTCTGTACTTGTATAAGTGGATGAATATTAAGATTCTAGCCCTTCAACTTTAGGTGCAGCTGAAATTTTTGAAAAAGAATAGCTGCTAATATATATCTTAACATTAAAATAGTGTGATCACCAAATGACGTGATGCAGCGGATTGAGCTGCTTCTCTCTTAATCAGAGGTCTCGGGTTCGAGTCCTGGGTATGAAAAAATCCTTGGTAGGGAGTGCATTCCGCCTAATGGGGCCCTACGGGTTGCAAATCCGGATATAGTCAAACTCCAATGCGAATACTAAACACCGAGTGAGAAAAAAAATTAAAATAGTGTGGGAGGCAAAAATTTCATCAACTTTGTCTAGGAAATTCAACAATTGATAGGCATATATTACATAAATAAATTTTTCATCTATATACATTAGTCCTATATAATTTTCCTGGCTAAGGAGAATCAGGCGCGAGCTTCATTTATTTTATTAGAACTAATACGTCAGAATATGAATATATATCTAAATCTAAGTACATATATGAATATTAAGATGTCGTACATATTATGAGTTGAATACTAAATAATTAAAATAATTTATTTTTCAACATTTGAATGGATAAAACTTGTTAAAATTAATATAAAATATTAATTAATCTAATACTATATCAACAAAATACTATTGTAAAAAAAAAAATATGACAGTTGCTAAGTCGAGGATCTTTCGGAAATAGTTTCACTACTTACCAAGGTAGAGGTAAGGTATGCGTACACTCTACCCTCCCCAGATCCACGTTATGAGACTTCACTGGGTATGTTGTTGTTGTTGTTGTTGTTGGTAGTGATTGCTAACAATGCTGGTTGTGAGTGTCATTGGGGGTGGTGTTGGCTGCTAATGGTGATTGTGGGTATGCAGTAGCTAGTGACAATGATGGCTAACAAGTAACAACAATAGTTAATGGTGGTGGCAATTGATTGTGACGATCAATAATTGTGGTGGTAAATTGTGATAGCTGATAGTTGCTAATGACTAATATCGGTGGCTAGTGATATATCGCGGTAATTGATCATGATGTGGTTGTCAGTAATGATTGGTGGTTGGAGGTGATGATGGTAAACGTAGCTAATGGTGACGAATGATTGTAGTGATTGATGACAACTAATTGTGGTTGAGGATGGCGGTTATGTGTAGTGATAATTAGCGAAGAAACTGAATGAATAATGGTAAAATATAATTTTATAAATTTTTTAAAATGTATATATGATATTTTAATAATATTAAAATTTTATTATAGATGTTAATCATTTAAATTTATTCAGAATGTCGATCGAAGCATCAAAATCTAGGTATATGAATTTGAGAGTTTTCAAGAAAGTACATAAATGAGCCCCCAGGGGTACATGCGAGTTGGTTAGTGGCAAGGTGATTGGGGTACAACCACTCCGACATCGCGGGTTCGAATCCGTGTGGTGACAGTCTTTGCTGAAATATTGCAAGGGTTGTTGGCTGGTTCGTTCCTTGGTCCTCTCCTTGTGGTCGCCACTGGCAAGATATCCTCGATTTACATCCCACCTGGCCAAGGAGCATCTGGTACAGGTGGGGGGGTTTCGCCTTCGGGACTTTCCCCTTCACAAAGAAAGTACATAAATGAGTTGTTTAAGAAAAAATAAAAAATCAAAGAAGTAGACAAAAGTCAATCTTTCTTTTCTTAGCCTTAAAGGGGTTCTATGTCAGCAATTAGCATCTCAGGGTATTGATGCATCATATCTTTTTGTCTTGGTGATAACTAGGGATGTCAATGGATCGGATCTGGACCGGATTCTACTAGATCTAGATCCAGATTCATTTTTCATATTTGGATGCATAACCGGATCTAGATCCACCGGGTCCATAAAAATCAAATTCAGATCCATCGGATCCACCGGTCCACGGATCGGATCTGGATCCACATCTAAAAAAATTTCTCTTAGAGTTGTATATTTTTTTCATGTTTCAGATCTTCATATGAGTCAAGTGGTTCTCAGAGTTGTATATTTTTTTCATGTTTCAGATTTCAATCCTAGGCATGTTTGTCAAATGAAAATTGAGCGCTACAACAACATTAAGCTACATTGGGTGTCAATTCATCCATTTTTCTTTGTTTAATCTGCACTTTAATTAGTGTAAAAATAATTAAAGGTGGAAGCCATAAAGTTTTAATCTTGATCTTATATTAGATGTTGTATTCGACCACAATTAATCATCCTTCATGACTGTAACTTTTATAAGGAATATTTTGCAACGAATTCACTCTTTCATCTGCTAAAGCATGACATGAGATATGAATATTTCAACAGAATGAGATCAAATAATCAGCTCCTTTTACATGCAATGATTGTACCATCATTTGTTTTCCGCTTAGTTTTTTATTGGCCTTTTGAGAATTATGAGCTTAAACGTATGAACCATTTAAAAAATAAAGTCCAAATCTGAATGTAAAATACATAAATTATGATTTTTTTAAATACTTATAAAATTACATTCTAGGTTATGAATATATTTAATAAAAAATGGATCTACGGGTCGGATTTGGACCGGATACGGATCTCAAATACAAGATCCAGATTCGATCAGTCAGAAACGGATCCGTCGGGTCCAAATTTTGAAGATCCATATCCTATAAAATGGATATGGATCCACCAAATCCGGACCCAGTCCAGTATCCATTGCCATCCCTAGTAATAACTTCAAATTTGTGTGACCACCAACTGAATGAATGGAATTAAGGAATGTTTCATCTTTAATTTGGATCCTCAATTGCACTTTCGTGTCAAACATTACTAAAGAAATTAACCTTATATATACAGTTTAGTTTAATTTTTCTGTTGAGAGGCTTTAGGAAAAACCCCTCCCGCCCGTACTTAGAATTCAAACTTATGACTTAAGTATCGTTTATTTACTTTTATAGTTACAACAACAATAACATATTCAGTGTAAACCCATCGAGTGGAGTTTGAGGAGGATGATGTGTATGTAGCCTGTTTACCTTGTGAAGGTAGAGAGACTGTCTGAATCAGAAAGAAAATTAATTACAGTAGGGAAAAAACATGTAGAAAATAATGGAGAAAAAAATAGTAGCAACAACGAATAATACGATAACCAAAGCAAAGGAAAGAACATGCAATAAAAAATCGAAGAATAGGAGAGTAATAATAATAATATTGATAAGAAAACTACACAACACTTGACTACTTTCTACCCTAAACCTCGACCTCCATACCTCATATCTAGGGTCATGTCCTCGGTAAGTTGCAAGCATGACATGTCCTGTCTAATCACTCTTTCTCAATACTTATTCAGCCTACCTCTACCTCTCCCCAGACCAATTATAGTCCACCTTTCACACCTCCTCACCGGGGCATATGTGCATCTCCTCTTGATGCCCGAAACATCTCAACCTCACCTCCCTCATATTGTCCACCACAAAGGCAACTCCCTCCGTGTCTCGAATATTTTCGTTCTTAATTCTATCTCTCCTAGTATAACACATCCATCTCAACATCCTCATTTCTACTACTTTCATCTTCTCAACGTGCGATTTCTTGATCGGTCAACACTCCGCCTCATACACCATAGCTAGTTTAAGAATCACTTTATAAAACTTACCTTTAACATTCTTATCATACAAGACACTGGATACAAGCCTCTATTTCATACACCAGACTCCAATATGATGTGTAACATCTTCGTCAATCTCCTCATTATCTTGGATTATCGACCCAAGATACTTGAAACTCCCTCTCTTGGAGATGACTTGTGTTTCAATCCTCACTTTACATTTGCCTCGTGAGTTACGTCAATGATCTTGCGCTTCTAGTACTCCGTCTTTGTCCCACTCTACCTGAATTTTTAGACTCCTAGATCTGTCCCCAAACCTCCAGTCTATCGTTAATTACGCCGCATGTCTGTCAATTAATACAATGTCATTTGAAAATGGTATACACTATGACACTACCCTTGGATATGCCACGTCAATTCATCCATCACCAAGACAAATAAAAATGGGCTAAGAAATGATCCTTGTTGCAACCCCATCACGATTGGGAAGTGCTTCGAGTCTCATACCACGGTCCTCACCCGGGTCATGGCTCCACTACCCTAATGTAAGCTACAAGTACACATCTAACCTCTAAACATCCATAGAACCCCAAGGGACTTTGTCGTATATTTTTTCTAAGTCAATGAACACAATATGTAAATCCCTTTTCCTCTCCCTATACTGCTCCAATCAATCTTCTTACGAGATGAATGACTTTTGTAGTTGAATATCTCGGCATGAATCTAAATTCGTTCTCGGTAAGAGACATAGTCCTCCTAATCCTCATCTCCACCACCCTCTTCCAAACTTTCATAGTGTGGCTTAGAAGCTTGATACCCCTATAATTATTGCAATTCTGAAAATCATCCTTGTTCTTGCACAACAAGATTGTTGTACTCCACCTCCATTCTTCAAGAATTTTTGACTTGTTGAAAATGATGTTAAACGACTCAGTTAGCCATTCCATACCTGCTTTACATGCGCTATTCTAAAATTTCTCTGAAATTTCATCTGGCCCGGTCGCCCTCCCCCTTCTTGATCATCTTACAAATAATCTCCTTAACCTCATCAAACTTTATACCCCTATAATACTCAAAATCTCAACTACTCTCAGAGTGCTCTAAATCCCCCAACATAGAAGAAAATGACATTTTTAGATCTCTTATGTATAAAAAATGAAGATCTCTTATAAAACACAATAATACTAATTTTCATAAAAGGCTAAAAAATCATTTCTCCCATATTTTTTTGCCCTCTTCATTCAAGAGTTTAGTCACTTTTATAATTACACTAGAAAAAATCCCTTTTATCGAAGAAAATTCATATACAAATATTAAGAAGTTATTTGTTAATGGTATAACAAACTCATCCCCTAAAAGCTCACTATGTTGTACTCCCCGATTGAGTGATTGGAACTTTTTCTAATAAGTGGTTTACCCTCTTGAAGCGTAGCTTGATTCTGATTCTTCTGAACTTAGATTCTTGAATTTCGTCACGATAGTAGCACTTTCCAACCTTCTTGAACCTCCTCTATTGGTAATTGGTTCACTTGAGTTATCTTACCAATCACAATAGATTAGTTAGCATTATATTGACCTGGACTCTATCACTTGAACACTTGAAATTTAGCTAGCGCTTGACCATAAATTAAAAAATAATAATTTGGATGAAGTTTTTCAAATTTTAGAAACGTGTATGGCCATAGTTTTCCTAAATATATTTCACTTTTTTCTAAAAATAATATGAAACGTGAATTATATCCATAAATTTTAAAAACTACCAAGAATACCTAACCATATCAAACAAACATACTTGCTAATCCGAAATTATTCTTATATGTTTTAATTTTGTTGTTGAATTTGGTTCCAGTACCCTTATTTTACTAATTCTGTAATTTTCTTGCTGAATGCATCTCAATTTGTGTAATTTTGTTGTTGAATCGTACTGTTTTATGCATTTCAATTTGTGCGAATGTGGAGACGTCTTGGATATGAAGACTCAATAATTAGTTATTGGACATTACAAGCAGTGACATAATCTTTAGGATTAAACAATAGTGACTGCTAGGAGATAGCTTCAAACCTTCAAATAATTCTTCAAAACTGAAGTATACTTTATTAATGGGAGAAACATGGTAGATATGAATCAGTTGTGTCATAAATAGATGGGAGCTCTTTTATAAAATACAGAAGTTTGGAGTAATTTTAATTTTTTCTTAAAGGTCAATGGATAGATATTGACCCAAAAACAAGTTTGAGTTAGAATTTGAAAATTGAAGATTTGTTTTCAAAATTTATTAAAATTTTATGGCCAAACAAAAATTTAAAAAATATTTTGAAAATATACTCCCTAAATCTATGGCTAAACTGGAGCTTTGATTGGCCGTCAATTGACTAATTATTTCATGTCATTATTTAACCTGCATTATCGTAATTTTTTTATTTGACTTAATGTGTCACTGACACGTAACATACAGATTTGGCCTTTACCATACAATTGAGTCTTTCCTACCTCACTCTTGAAGTATATTTGACTTTAGTTAACTTTAAACTCATTTCAGGCCTCAGCAAGGTGAGTGAAGTCCTCGCAGTCACCTTTATGTATTTTCGAATATCCAAGAAAAAAAAGGTCGTATACATATACATTTAAGAAGAAAATAAAAAGTAAATTAGAAACATATATAAAAGTCAACTTTTCTTAGGTCTTCTATAGGTCTATATATGTCAGGAATTAGCATCTCAGGGGAATTGTATACATACTGAAAACTTATTTTAGGCTTGTAGAGCTGTATGTCAGTAATCGTATCTCTGGGGGTATTGATGCATCCTTTTAATTCTTTGGTGATAATTTCAATTGGAAAAGGGGAATATTTCATGTTTGAATTGGATCCTCTACCACACTTTACCACGTCATCGAAATCCAGTTTTTTTTTCTTTTCTAAACTCAATTTTTGGGATTTTTTTAAAAAGAAATTCACGATTAGACAAATTTACAGTTGCTATTTGGAAATATTAAAATTTCTATGGGAGATTCTATTTGGTCACCCCCATTTAATTTGTACTTAATACCTTTAAAAATACTTAACTAGCACTCAGTATTAGGTTATTCAGATAAACAATTGTTCTTCTATCTAGGATTTGATATTATTCGAGCCTTTTTAACGGCTCAATTTAGTCCATCTAAAAGCTGGATTGATATAGTAAAATAATCCATGAAAATCTTGTTAAAACTTTTAAAAGACCTTTGCTTTATTTGACATGTTATAAAAGGCATAATAAAGGGAAAATAATAATAATAATAGGTAATTAAACAAATTATAAGAAAACAAACAAGTATATTAGTCGAGAGTCTATCGGAAACAACCTCTCTACCCCTCAAAGGTATCTGGTCTGTGTACATCTTACTACCACGACTCAAATCGGAGGGCCATGATGGGTCCCCGGATCTCACCCGCCGGATAGCACTAACCATACAGTAAACACCTATTCATAATTAAACACGGACTAAGCCGAAAAAGGACTATATAAAGTCGGATAACCATCTTATATATACATACATACCCAAAGGCCGACAAGGCCATACATAACAACTACACACATGATACCTGTCTACAAGCCTCTAAAGAGCACACAACAACCAAAGGTAGGGATAGGGCCCCGCCATACCCGTATATACAAGCAAAAATGTACCGTACCAAAATTAGACCAACACTCCGAAACAAGGGGAGTGCTCTAAAATTCGCTGAATCCGCAACCTACTAACGTGAATCGTCGCCTTGCCTACGTTAACCTGCGGGCATGAAACGCATCGTCCCCCGACAAAAGGAATGTCAGTACGACTGATGTATTGAGTATGTCAGGCATGAATAATAGCATAACATGGATATAACAACTGAAACAGAAACAGTCGACCAACAGTAAATGCCTCTGAGGGCCCTAATACATATGCCTAGATGTTATGCACAATGCAAATGCGGTATACATATAAATATTGGTCTCATTGGGCATCTTTCTCCCCATAATATATATATATATATATTGCCCCTTCAATCAGGCATTTTCCTTTTCATAATAGCCTCTGTGGGCATCATATCATTTCGGCCTCTGCGGGTGTAATTATTACCATATCACAGCTGATCAGGTGGTCTGCATATCCCGTTCCCCATCCCCAATATATGGTTCAGGGTAAGACATAAATATAATGCAAATGAAAATGCATAAGTAACAATAGCACATCATGGGTGACACAATATCCCTGTACATTTGGCTAACAATGTGAATATCAACATCTTTTCCGTATGCCTCAATAAGGTCTTGGAAACATATTTAGACATGCTCTTATCATAGCCTTCAGCTAACATTAGGAATGTTCAACATTTCTCCTACATACCTCAATAAGAATTTAGGAATATATTTAGACATGCTTTTAGTATAGGAATCAATAAATAAATATTCTTAACTACTAGGAGTAGAATAATTTATGGAATGATATCACGGTTATATTTCGTTACATGGAACATGTCAAAAAAAAGAAATAATTTACCTTAACATACCTCGATAATAACGGAACCAACCTCTTTTCACTAATTTCCTACTTGAACGAGAAATTGGACAGTTTGGTATTTCTTGAAAAGTATTTAGAGGATGCTTTGTTTAACACCATTGCTGAGCGTCTTCTCCTCCAAAGCAAAATGAAATTTTAACTAAAATAAATTTGTTGATGGTTGCTGAAAGTCACAACCAAGATATACTCCCAAACTGAAAACATGCCTAACCCCTACTAAATGTCCTTAATGATTGATCTTCATTATGTCTTCCACTAGTCTAATTCACAAGTTGCCACCCCATGAGTTTATTAAGCCTAGTTATTTTTTTAAGTGCTTAGTCGTACGCCACCCGTAACATCCACTAAGCATTGTCCCACATTAAGATTAATTAGTCTCATAATTAATCATTTATACACACAATTAATTTCGTGATTCCAATTCACTTAAATCTTGATAACTTATAAAACCTTCATAATCTTGTGATATGACACTAGTCCATAACCTCTTTATGGACACACCAAATTTATTTTCGCTCCCCGTCGTCACACTTGTTACGTCCAAAATTATTTCAGGATTTTATCCTTTTATATACTAATATCTTTATTAGCATATGTAAATATAACATAAATTTTTCCAACGCTCGGGTCTATTTACACACGCCTAACGATTTTACATACGCCTAGCGATTCAAACCGTGCCTCGAAAGTACGAGATGTTACACTTACCCTCCCCAGACCCCGTGAGATTACACTGGGTGTGTTGTTGTTGTAAACAAAGATATTAAAATTTGGTAAGAGTTGGATGAATTGAGTTATGGTTCATTGTTTAGCCAATTTTGACCCACCGTATTTTTGCCAAAGTAATCGTTGGGCATGTTAATGACATTTCATTTATTAACCAAACTATTTTAACTCATTCAAATTCAGTCCAACCATCCTGTTTAACACCCCTAGATTTAACTATGAAGGCAATATACACCCACATACATAAAAAGACTCCTAATTACCATTTTTACAGATATTTTTAATTAATTACCAAATATAATAATATTTTACAATTTATTGCAATTTAAGAGAGAAGAAATATCCCTTAATTTTAGCCCCCTAAAACTGATAAATCTATTTCCCCCGAAAAAAATAAGATATATCCCTTAATTACCAAACAAAACAATATTTTATAGTTTTAATTAGCTTAAATCATATGCTAAAAGCAAAACAAGGGGCTCCTTCCAAGCAAAAAGGAAATCTCAAGTCTCTATCTCATTAGTCATAACCTCCGAATGAGGTAAATAATCTTTAATCTTGTAACTATTAATTATTAAAGTATAATTAAGTAATGTGAAGCTTTATAATGAAAAGAATGGACCTAATGAAATAACCGACCAAATGAAATGCCTAAGTAGGCATCTTAAAACGATCAAAAGAATCACATGATGATAATTAAGAACAATCTAATATACGATTCATTGCATTGTTTAATATGAATTATTAGATCTTAATTCTCCTATGATTCTGAATTAGTGGAGAATATGTCATCATAGGAGTATTTAGTGCAACGTGTGTTAGGGAAAATAGATAAATTACCTTCTTTAACGAATAACGACCATTTTCCTTAAAGGGTAAATTATTTTAAAAAAAAATCAGATGGAATTTGACAAGAATATCATTAGTGGATAAAATCAAACATCTTTTTCCTCAAAACGCTAAGTACACCGACATAGGTCTGCCATCCTCAATTTTATCAAAAATACTTGTACATTTGTTTTACAAAAGCATAAATTTATTGATTGCAAATAAATGCATTTGTTTTAGAACAAGAATTAAGCTTCATGAGATGATCAACTCAGTAATCCATGGAGAGGTTCTTACACTATTGATCAAGTGGTGCATTTTAATGAGCGTAAGTGTGACAATGAAAAATGGATTAATCATGTGTCAATAGCGGAGCCAAAAATCTTGACAAGGAAGTTCAGAAAATATAAAAATAATACCATTCAGGAAGTTTCACTTATTTTAAGGAAATTCAACAATTTGTATGTACAAAAAAAAAATATTTTTATCCTATTTACACAATATAATTTCTACATTAAAGGAATTCAATTGAAACCCCTTCCATACCTTTAGCTTCATCTCTGTCGATATACTAAGCTCCCGTTAAGTGTGTTGAACTTAAACTCTTTATCATACATATAATATATTCCTAATTAGAAAAAAATTGGAAAAAAACATGTGGATATGTAACAAAGTTCACATACTAACCTCCATACCTGTAAAATAATATTACTTTAAGGTGGATTGCCTTTTTTTTGGGACACTTTTAAGACAGTATCAAGAACCTTGAATCCCTATCTAACAGTTTCAACTCCTTATCTGAAATTATTCTTTTCCTTTTAATTTATTGCTTGGGTTGGGGTGGGCATTATAAAGGAAGCATATTGAATCTACACATCACTTTAGTATATAAATAGCTTCAAGGGGGGTTTCAAATTCATCATCACATCAACAACTGATCAACTCACCTCATTCTTTTGTCCTTCATCATCATCCTCTCATATTACATTCATCATTTTTCCATTAATTATAATGGAGTCAGTGAAGAAATTGGTAGCAGAAAAGCCAGTAGTGATGTTCAGCAAAAACAAGTGTTGCATGTGCTACACTATAAAGACACTCATATCAAGTTTTGGTGCTAACATAACTGTATATGAATTGGATGAACTTCCCAATGGCCTACAAGTCGAAAGAGCACTGCTGGTACTAGGCCGGAGGCCTAGTGTGCCAGCAGTGTTCATTGGATAAGAATTAGTTGGCGGCTCTAATGAGATTATGAGTCTCCATTTAGAGGGAAATCTCGTTCCATTGCTCAAGAAAGCGAAAGCTCTTTGGCTATAGCGTGTATATATATACTCTACAAACTTTTTCTATTTTAGATATTTGATAGCCGAAATCTACTAGCATAACTAGTTCACTTCAGACTCACGTCGAATATGTTGGTAAAACTACAATCCACCATGTAGAAAGTTCAAATTGATATCTACTAGTTTGGTTTTCTCAATGTTTGAGGACTTAGAATGTAGTCAATTGAGCATTTTTATCTAACATGCTCCTACTCTCTTAAATTGTTATATATATTTTAATATATTTTTATGTTTGGTAATTAAGTATTTATGAAAAGGGGATAAAATCATCTTTATGAATTTGAGAGTTTTCAAGGAAAGTACAAAAATGAGTAGTTTAAGAGGAAAATAATAAATTACTCCCTCTGGTTCAAAATAAGTGTCCACTTAGCCTTTAGCATACTCATTAAGAATTAAGAAAATATTAATTCTTAATTTTTTCTTAGGTATTTTGACTAAATTAACTTTAATTAAATACTACTAAATTAATATAGTTACTTGATTACATAAAACTTCTCTTATCTAAATAGGGATAAATTTAAAAAAATAATAATTTCTTTTTGATAATGTAAATGATTACTTATTTTGAATTAAAATAAAAAAATTAAATGACCGAATGAAGTAACAAACAAAGTAGACAAAAGTTAGAACTTTCTTTTCTTTGCCTTAAAGGACTCTATGCCAGCACTTGGCATCTTAGGGTATTGATGCATCATGTCTTTTTGTCTTGGTGATAACATTCAAATTTATGTGACCGCCAACTGAACGCATAGATAGAAGGAGATGTTTCAGCGTTTAATTTGGATCCCTTATTACCTGATTTGTGTGGTAACATTCGGATTTCAATAGTTAAATGAGTTAGGTTTGGACTGTCATTGTTTTATATATTTTTAAAATATTTTAGATTATTAATATTATGATTTATAATATTTTTATGTAA
This sequence comes from Anisodus acutangulus, assembly GCA_029783415.1. Taxonomy (NCBI): domain Eukaryota; kingdom Viridiplantae; phylum Streptophyta; class Magnoliopsida; order Solanales; family Solanaceae; genus Anisodus; species Anisodus acutangulus. The sequence goes on from CM056500.1 coordinate 10,676,098, forward strand.
TTTTTAAATATATAAATTTTATTTCAAAAGACTTATAAATTTCATATTCTAATTCACGATTAAAGTTAAAAAACACGGCTCTTGAAATTCGAACGATCTCACTAAAATTAAGATGGAGGGAAATACACCATTACATCAATAACACGTGTTAACCTTGTATTTAGCTTTTATGAATAAGTGTACTTGACTGCGCTAAATGAAAAAACAAAACAAAAACAAAATGATATACTCAAAATCAGTGGCGCATAGAGAATTTTTATTAAGGGGTTCATCTACTATATCAATAACTGAAAAAACTCAACCTTATATATGTGTATAGTTTGATTTTCTAGTGAAGGGGTTGTGATATGTAAAGTAGTACGGGAAGTAAATAAATATTACAAGTGTTCGAAAGGATAAATAAATGGGCAACTCAGAACTGTCGCAAGCTTGTTGAATCTTGAATCTTGATAACCTGAAATCAAGAAACACTAAATCTGGATTGTTACAACTGTGGGCTGAGTCGAGAGATGTCTCTCTGTTTTTAAGATAAGATTGCCCCGTATATATGTTTTTACGTTAACGGGCAATAGTCTCCCAAGATAAAACAACAACTAATCAACACTACAAAGCAAATAGGTTGATTCTGATGAAAAAACAAAACACGAAACGACTTGCTGAAGAACGGAAAAAGAATGAAGAGTTTTCTGTTTGTCCACACGTTTTTGGACAAAATTTCAGTATGTGCTCTTTTATAAAGAGAACAATTATTCATTTTCCCACCGATGTGGTAGATTTGTCCCACACCATATTTCCATGCCTTACTTCGTTGACCAATATCTCTTTCATTTCTTAGCGAAATTTGACGATCTTTGGCCCTACGGTCATCTACTCACTTAATAGATTATGCACGTGTGAAGAGACAAAGCTTCCAACATGCGGAACCCTAGTGTTTAAGTCATTAAATAAGGGTGGACACACCTCCCCACCAAAGGCAAATTTCCAACAGGGGTTTCAGATAACCCCTTCAACTCCATGCTTAGAATTCAGACTTACGACATAATTAATTTTTAATCATTTTTATCGTTACATTAAAAAATTTCCTTTATATCAAGAACATTCATATACAAAATTTTAAAAAGAATTATGTGCTAATGGTATTAACAAACTAATACCCTTGAATCTCACTATGTTGTACTCTCATATTGAGTGATGGGAATTGTTTTGATTAGTGGTTTATCCTCTTGAAGCGTAGCTTGATTCTGAGCGTAGATTCTTGAATTTCGTCACGATAGCACTTCCTAACTTTATTGAACCTCCTTTATTGGTATTTGGTTCACTTGAGTCATCTTACTAATCACAATAGATATGTCGAAAAATTAGCTAGGATTTAATTGATCGGGCTAGGAGCCCGTTTAGATGAGCTTATATCTTTTGACTTATAAGTTAAAAGTAATTTTTTTGTGTGGATTACCTTTCATATGGACTGGTTTTTAATTTTTGCCCCTCAAATAAGTGGTCTTTAATCTTTGCCTCTACTTCTCATTTAATAAAAAAATTTGGACCAAAATATCTTTATTCGCACGTCTACAAAGCCAGAGATTCGGGTTCGAACCCCAACAACAACAGCATACCCAGTGAAATCTCACAATGTGGGGTGTGGGGAGGGTATAGTGTACGCAGACCTTACCTCTTCCTTGGTAGGTAGAGCGGTTTTTTTTCGAAAGACTCTTGGCTCAAGACACAACATAAACACAAGCAAAGCAAGAGAAACGGTCATACCCGGACAAGAAATTTAAAGTAGTATGGCAATGATGGTGACAAAAGTGGATAAGCCATGATAAAGCATTCTGAAAAAAAGCAATAACTAACGCAAAAAGATAAGATAAACAAAGTACACGAAAGAACACACAACAACATGAATCAAACGACAGAGAACTATAAAACAATACTGCGCCTACTAGTACGATAGGCTAAGCAGGTCTACAATAATACCACTACAACTACCAATATGTAAGCGTAAGTAGGACTACACTCAACTATCTACTACCCTTCTACCCTAATACGTGTCCCCCACAATCCTCTATCTAAGGTTATGTCCTCAGTAAGTTGAACCTGTGGCATATTCCATTTAACCACCTCTTCCCAATACTTCTTCGGCCTACCTCTACCCCCCATGAACCCGTTCATAGCCAATCTCTCATATCTCCACACTAAGGCATTTGTGTCTCTCCTCTGCATATGCCCGAACCATCTCAACCTCGCTTCTCGCATCTTATCCTCCACTGAGGCTACTCTCACTCTGTCTCGGATATCATCATTTCTAATCCTATCCCTCCTTGTATGCCCACACATCCATCTCCGCATCTTCATCTTTTGGATGTGTCAAGTCTTGACTGGCCAATACTCCGTCCCATACAACATAGTCGGTCTAACCACCACCCTATAGAACATTGCTTTTAAGTTTTGGTGGCACCTTTTTATCACACAACACTCCAGAAGCAAGCCTCTATTTCATCCACCCTACACCAATATGATGTGTGACATCATCATCAATCTCTCCATTCCCTTGGATAATGGACAAGAGATACTTGAAACTTCTTTTTTTTTAGAATGACCTGAGTACCAAGCCTCACATCCATACTTGTTTCAAGGTCGCTCCCGTTACTGAACTTGCACTCCAAGTATTCTATCTTAGTCTTACTCAGCCTGAATCCTTTAGACTCCAGATTCTGTCTCCAAACTTCCAGCTTAGAGTTCACTCCGTTGCGGGTCTCATCAATTAGGACTATGTCATCTGCGAATAACATACTCCATGGCACCTCCCATTGAATTTGTCGTGTTATTCCATCCATCACCAAAACAAATAGGAATGGGCTTAGAGATGATCCTTGGTGCAACCCTATCATCACTGGAAAGTGCTCAAAGTCTCCTCCGACTGTTCGTACCTTGGTCTTGGCTCCATCATATATATCCTTAATCGCCCTAGTGTACGCCATAAGTACACCTCTAACCTCCAAACATCTCTATAAAACCTCTCTAGGGACTTTGTCGTATGCCTTCTCGAGGTCGATGAAAACCATATGTATGTCCCTCTTTCTCTCCCTATACTGCTCCACCAACCTCTTAATAAGAAGAACGGCTTCTGTAGTCGAACGCCCCATCTAAATCCAAACTGGTTCTCAGAAATAGACACGTCTCTTCTCACCCTCATCTCCACGACCATTTCCCAAACTTTCATAGTGTGACTTAGAAGCTTGATACCCCTATAGTTGTTGCAACTCTGGATGTCACATTTGTTCTTGTACAAAGGAATCATCGTACTCCATCTTCATTCTTCGGGCATTCTTTTCATCTTAAAAATGACATTAAACAACTTAGTCAGCTACTCCAAACCTGCCCTGCCTGCGCTCTTCCAAAATTCAATTGGGATCTCATCAGGCCCGGTCGCTCATCCCCTACACATCCTGCAAACATCACCCTTAACCTTCTCAACCTTAATACTTCTACAATATCCAAAATCCTGATATCTTTCGGATTGCTCCAGGTCTCCCAACACAATGTCTTTACCTCGTTCTTCGTTCAAGAGTTTATGGAAGTAAGATTGTCACCTCCGTCTGATAAGCGCTTTCTCCACTAGTACTTTGTTGTCCTCGTCCTTGATCCACCCTATGTGATCCAAGTCACGTGTCCTCCTCTCTCTCGTCTTGGCTAGTCTGTACAACTTTTTATCCCCGCTTGTTTCCTCTAATTCCACATACATGCGCTTAAAAGCCGCCGTAACAGCTAGTTTTGCCTCCTTCTTTGCCATCTTATATAATTCCCTATTCGTTCATTTATCCACTCCATTTTTGCTTTATACCAATTTTGCATAAGCCACTTTCTTTGCTTTCACTTTCTCTTGAACTTTACCATTCCACCATCAGTCCCCTTGATGCCCACCATGGCTACCCCGCGAGACACCTAGCACTTCTCTAGCTACCTCCCGAATGCAACTAGTCATCCTATCCCACATACCGGTCGCATCCCCACTATTCTCCCAAGCCCCCTTGGCCATCAACTTCTCCCCCATCTCATGTGCACTAGCAAGGTCAAACTCCCCCATTTAATTCTCTGCTTGTCATCAACAACCCTCATTTTCTTCTCTATATTGATCTCCAAATCTATCACCAAAAGCTTATTGCAGGTCGTCAGACACTCATTCGGAATAACCTTACAGTCTTTACAAAGACCAGTATCAACCTTCCTAAGGAGCAAAAGTCTATCTGAGTCTTAGCCATCGAACTACGAAAAGTCACCAAATGCTCATCTTTCTTCAAGAACCTCGAATTGGCTATCGCCATCCCAAAAGTTTTAGCGAACTCCAAAAGTGATATGCCTCCCCCGTTCCTGTCCCCAAGGCCAAAGCCTCTATGCACGTTGTCATAGTCCTCCGGAAGTGACCCGATATGTCCATTGAAATTCTCTCATACAAATAACTTCTTAGTAGGTGGTATACCTCCTACCACCTCGTCCAAATCCTCTCAAAATCACCTCTTCTCCTCCTCGTCCAAGCCCGCATGCTGCGCGTAAGCACTAATAATGTTCATAGTGACTCCTCCAACTACCAACTTAATCGTCATCATCCTGTCATTAACCCTCCTCACCTCTATCACCTGATCCATTAGCTCGTTGTCTACTAAAATGTCTACCACATTCCTATACCTCGACCTGTCCGAGAACCATAACTTATACCCGTCCACATCCTTAGCCTTAGGTCCTACCCATTTGATATCCTGGACACATACTATATTAATCCTTTTCTTCTTAAGAATCTTAACTAGCTCTATAGACTTCTCCATTAAATTCCAATGTTCCAAGACCCTATTCATAGCCTAGCATCTCTATTACCCCACTTACCCCTCTAACCCTCGCCCCCGTCCCCGACCGAGAACATGACCCTGGTCTACCATCATTCACCAAAGCCACTAGAGTAAAAAACTAATCAAAGGTTAGAGCTAACACACACGGGAACCAATACTAATACACAAGTTAGCAAGAATCTAGACGTAAGTCAGGCTACTACAGACCGGATAAATAAAACAAATGACAAGAATATAATGTCAAAATTTAATACAGTGAAGCAAGTGAAATTTAACTCCAAGGACAAGGACAAAAAATGAATACGGGCACCTGGAGGTATCAACTCCAGGTGAATCGAATTTGTTCGCCGCCAAAATCCACTGTTCAACAACAGAAGAAATGTTCCCTGCTGGAAATATTGTTCACTACCGGAGTTACTGTTCACCGCCTGACCTTTTCGGAAAACTTTAGTCCTGTGCAGACCCGATCGAAAACTACTCCAGGCAGTTGTAACCTGATGGGTTACTGAAAAAGTTGCCAGAAAATCATCGGGGCTTTGAAGCAATGGCTGTCGTTGCTCAAATAGTTACAAAAAAGTTGGGGTAGCCTCGGAAGAATCAGAATACATGGTAATGAAGATTAAGGCGCAAAAGAGAAGGGAAGAATGGTCGGTTGATTTTGAAGAGCGAAGCGTTAAAGGACCAAAAGAAATAAGTGGAATATTTATAGGAGAGGCAAAAATAAAGAAGGGGTAATAATTGAAAAATCAAAACATCATTACGGGGCTCATTCCCTAGAAAAAATACTGATGAATGCGTGACACATGTAAGGTGGGAGGCACACAGGTAGCAGAGCATTAAATGCTATGGGATGGCGTGGGAAAGGGAGATGGACAACTGAATCGGTGCACTATTCCTTAAGGTCATCATATCGGGAGATTGACGGTTGACAGGTTCTTCCACTTCCCGGTCCCTCGAAAAGCTCAAAAAGTGAGAGACTATCTGTATTGGGTAGAAAAGCATCCGGAAGCATCAAAGCGTAAACAAGAAGCTTTGTGGTTCTAGAGGCTTTAAAGGATCTTCACAACTGTCTTCCACTCCTAACAAATCCCGTCACATCAGTCAACCTAGATCAGAGCGCCGCGGTACGCGTGGATGTATTGATGTTAGAGTGCTTACGTCGCCAGAACTCCCTAGGGTCATAATAGTCTAAGTTTTGGTCTTATATATTCAAGGCTTAGAAGAGAAGAAAGACACATTGTATTCTCTCTAAGCACACATTTTGTAACTCAGATCTCTCTTAAGCTAGTATACGATTCTCAGCTTTGGCTCATATTCGATCCATAGTTTATTTTCAGATCTAATTTACTACTTTTCGTTACTTGCTTATTCTTATTCTTATTCTTTATATCGTTCGTCTATAACCTAAATATCAATTCTGGACTCAATCAAGGGGGTCACCGGATCGAAAATGACCTACTTGTCTTTAAACTCTTGAAATACAATTCTCTAACTACGTTTTTGGTAGAAATCATTTTTACCGAAAAACAAAGGCCTCTCATTATAGTTTGGCTTTAGGCCACCAACAATATCGATCCGCCCTTGCCTAGACCCCACTTGTGAATTACACTAGATATGTTGTTGTTTTTGTTGTAGTTGGATTCGACATATATGAAGAAGCAGAGGCAAAACCCAAATTTAAAGTTTATGGGTTCAAAATTTTGGTTTTTGTAAGTTATTGCGTTTTAAATTATTAATAATTTAATGGATTTCTTAAAAGATATACATACAAGATTTAGATAAAAAGTTATTGAATTTGATCAAAATCGTAACTCATATCCTATCTCCGCCCATGTGAATAATTGAAGACTATACATCAATCATCAACCAATAACTATATTTTTGGTTAGTCGCCTAAGTTCTAACAAGGGAGAAATAAGTGAAATAATAGTGAGTGTGTACTATTTCTTTATCATGCTAAACTACTCTTCTTAGTTAGCTAGTTTGAGTGTCGTAGTGTTTGTTAAGAGAACATGTACGTCTAACATAATGATTTTTAGGAGTTGGTTAAAGGAAAAAATGAATAGAAAATAGCTAAAATAGGTTGCATATGAAGTGATCACAAATTGAGTAGCATACATCTATATCTATCTATATATATATAATAAAAAATAGAGTCCTAACTTTCATAATAAAGTGTACACAATTTGCGAAGTGACAAAGAGTAAAGTACCTAAAGTAAAAGCATTGCAGCCACTCTATTGCATATTGGGCTTTGACTAAGATCAGGTTTCAGGCTCTCGACATTTCCTCAACATGGCCTCGAATTTTATTAGTATTCACGCGTTGAGGGCTAATTTGTCGGAACTCGGAGGATGATTTACAAGAATGGCCACGAGGCATCCTATTAGGCCTGACCCAATTTAACATGCACTTACTTTAACAAAATATTTAATTGATACCTAATAAGTATTAGATAACTAGTCCGGCGCCGAAATGGCATATTATTGAAGCAAAAATTTAAAAAGGGGTTGTGAGCTTCTCAATAAATCAAAACGGATTTATCGTGTAACTCTCTACGAGTTGCATGTTTATCGTCCGTTAAGGTACGTATCTCATGCTTTAAAAAAAATCATTTGCAACTCATGTAGACCTACACGAATTGCTGAAACAATTTAAAAAAGAAATATTTTGCATCGCAACTCGTGTAGGGCTACACGAGTTACAAAGGAAAATTATTTTTTATTTTTTTTATTTTGTGCAACTCGTGTAGTCCTACACGACTTAAGTCAAATTCTTGGAGAGACCACTTCCAATGTGGTGGTGGTATCTATTAAGATTCCTAAATTTTCATATAATAATTAGATATTTGGTGAGACCACTTCCAATGTGGAGCACCCATGCAGTTAAATTCTCAACTTTCTCCAATTACTCCACCTTATTAAACTATGCACCACAAAAAAAATAATAGGAGCAATGCTAGGAAAAAAAATCTTTTGTAACTCGTGTAGGGATACACGAGTTGCACAAAGGAAAATATACTTTTAAATAATATTTCTTTGTAACTCGTGTAGCCCTACACGAGTAGCAATGATTTTTTTTAAAAAAAATTGTTCTAGCAACTCGTGTAGACCTACACGAGTTGCAAATGATTTTCTTTTTTAAAAGAATGGGAAACGTACCTTAACGGACAGTAAAACATCCGTTAAGGTAACATTGCAACTCGTAGAGAGCTACACGATAAACTCGTTTTGGTTTATTGTGTAGTTCACAACCTCTTTTGGAATTTTCGCTTCAACAATATGCCCTTTCGGTGCCGGACTCATTAGATTTCAACAAAATTGTCTGCTTCTTCTCCGCTTCTTCTTCTTTTTCTTAATTGTTGTATAATTGTATTTTTTGAATGTTCGATATTTGGCCTTCACAAGGCCACACTTCATACAAAAATGTCTAAAGTCAGATATGAATTTTCAACTTAAGTCGCGTACGTCTGAAGTTATTCCCAAAGCGGATAAACTTGCAAAAGATTTTTAAAACATACACAAGTTAAATGGCGGCCTCAAAAATGAATATTTGTGTACTTGCCCCTTGAAGCTGTTGAAGGTGGATGGTCTTAAGCTTTTGACCAATTTTGCGCCATGGGAGAACTTTAACTAAGTTTAATAACTTAACTTTTGTCCTTGAAGGTTTGTTCATAGGACAAGTGCGGGTCAAAAGTTCAATTCCACCAATTTTCAAAGTCGTTAGATGTAATTTCCTGTTATATACAATTTATGTTTGTCTCTATTTTTAAAAGTAATGCAAATATAACTTTATGAATTGCCAAAACGTTATATTATTATCTAACATCTACTATATTTTAGATTGTGTTCTAATATTTTATCGGAAGACTTTTAATTTGCTCAAAAGAAAATTTTAAATTGTGATCTCAAAGGTCTATAAGTTGCAAAAAAATTAAAAAAAGACTCATTTACGAAACAATTGTTTCAAAAAGTGACCAGCAATAATAGTTTCTGTGGTTCGAGAGGGACTAAAGTATACACTTTTATCAGGGGCGGAGCCAGTGTACATATTATGGGTTCGGTCGAATCAGTAACTTTAATCCAAATTATGTATTTGTCTTAAGAAATCAATTGAATATGAACACATTCTTAATTTAGAACCCAATAACTTAAAAGAACTTGAATCTCGAACTCAATAACTTTAAATCCTGACTCTGCCTCTGACTATTACCACCACTAACCAAGGATTGAGAAGAAATTGGGGCAAAAGGAAGATAAACATGAGCACTAAATTCAAAACTAATTAGTGATGTTCAGTTTAGTGACTGGTTCACTTTCAATTGATATATACATTTCACAATAAGATGCAACATTCATAGCCAGAGGGTAGTCATGAATCATATACTACACCTCATTAAGTGATGGCTTGAAAACATATATCCACATCTCAATATAATCTTTAACTACATTCCGAATTCATAGGGAATTAACTTCAGACAAAAGCTTATGAAGAATTTTCCTCAGTTTGCAACTAAAGAATCTTTCAGGGTAAACAGGTAGTATCTCTTTCTACAGATAAAAGGGGAAGCAACAATGCATATATATCGCCTACTAGGCCAGATTCATCATGATTTTATCTTCTTTTTTTTGTGTTACGTAACTCTGATTCCCATGCTTCCTTCACAGCTAAGATAACTAATAGAGAAACAAGTAGGAGCCGGATATAAAACAGGCATATAGGGTTACACAGGTGTTTCTGTCAAGTAAAAACTCATATGCACCTGTTGTTTATGCTAAATTAATACTCACTCCGTTCTAATTTATGTGACATTTTTTGTTTTTTAAGAGTCAATTTAACTAAATTTTGAAGCTAAATTGGATTAGATTAACTCAATATTTTAACATTAAAATTTATATATTTTAAAACTATATGAAAAGTAATATAAGTTGCAACTTTTCCTATATAAATTTGGTGAAAAAATACATCTTAAAATATTAGTCAAAATTCATATCGTTTGAATATCAAAAAGTGAAAAGTGTCACATAAATTGAAACAAGTGAGTAGCAAATACGTGACATATTTCTTTATATACACATATCACTAAGCAATAGTTAATTACTTAACATTCTTACTTTGAATTATAGCTTAACAATGGTAAATTTGTATGATATGCAAACATTTGGTGCAAATAAGTTTTTACCGTGTTAGCTAGACACAATAGCAGAGCTAGAAATCCTAAAGGATTTTAAAAAGTATAACACTGTGACATTTGCAATGAATTTGTGACCTAGAATGATTTTTGAACTACACAATATAATTTTTCGACATGTGGAAATAAGTTGAACGGCCTTTTTCATTGAATGTAGCCCCGCCCCCCTAATCATGCATTATCAACAATAATAATAACATACCCAATATATTATGACATGTGGGGTCTGGAGAGAGTAAATTGTATGCAGGCCTTACGACTACCTAGCAGAGATAAAAATATTGTTTTCCAAATACCTTCATCTCAAGTAACATATAACTAACAAATTTTATTTTCTAACTCGATGCTTAAAATAACTCATGTTGTGAGGATTAATTATCGATCAATGTGTTACATTGTGACACAAACAACTTGGTTCCAATGGCGAACCATCTAGGCGAATAAAGAATCTTTGTGTGAATACGAAAAGGTGAGAACAAGTTGGATAAACTCGTATCTTTTACACATCAGCTATAAGATCCTCCAAAAATTACCACTTATCGAGCACACTTTTAATAACAACAAAGAAAATTACCCCTCAACTCTGCAACATGAAAATCTCAGTTTGGAAAAGTAAGGAATCTACATTTCTAATTATTAACTTCTTTGATTCCATAGAATTTGAGTACTGTTGCAAAAGTGTATAGTGAACGTGTAAAATATTTAGAGGAATGAAGAATGTCAAGTTTTATTGATGATTGATATTCTCCGACGCATGCATCAAATAATAATAGAGCATATTTTATTCTATATTATATTCGACAATATTCTTCTTGATACAGTAGCATTGACTTTAGAATCTAAACATCGTTATTCTTGAAATTGTTTAATACTCTATTAGACTCTACTAGCCATAATTTATCCAACGAAACTTACCCAATTAATTAATTACTATAAAAATTTCTCGAGAAAAAGGAATAAAATCTTTGCCTTTCATCCCTCGTACAGATTCTAAACAATGTTATAGTTGTGCGGACACTGAAGAAGTCAAATATTATGGTTATGGTCGGTAGCACAAGTGGTTAAATCGAGAACATTAAAAAAATACTTACACTTTTTAATTCAAGTTCTCCATAGTTATTTGATTCCTTTAATTATTTATATGAAGAAATATCTTTAAGGAATTCTTTTCATTTTTAGCTTTAGTATTCTTGTTTTTTTTTCTCCTTTTCTCGATAAATAATGTAATCCATATCTATAATCCCTATAAATAACCCAAGATATGAAACCTCAAACATCACTAAAGCTTACAACACTATCATCATACTAGCCATCAATACTACATTCTGTTCCATACAAGATTTTTTCTGTTCTCGTTGAGCTCATCTAATTAGAACTTATGAACCAATTGCTCACAATTTCTTTAGACAATTAATTTCAAATATGGACAAGATAAGAGAGTTGGCATCAAAGAGGGCAGCAGTAATATTCACCAAGAGTTCATGTTGCATGTGTCATAGTATCAAAGCACTCTTCTATGAACTAGGAGCAAGCCCAGCAATTCATGAATTGGACCAAGATTCAAGAGGCATTGAAATGGCAGTGGCATTGAGAAGCCTAGGTTGTAATCCATGTGTTCCTGCTATTTTCATTGGTGGACACTTTGTTGGGTCAGCTAAGGATGTTATCTCCCTTCATGTTGACGGATCTCTTAAAGAAATGCTCATCAATGCCAAAGCTATATGGTTCTAATTAATTAATTGGGGGGTTTCCTTTTTTTTTTTTTGGTTTCCTTTCTTGTCTTGTTTCCTTTAAATGGTGTTTGGGGGGGGGGGGTTGTAAAGCAAGCCATATTTTTATTAAATGGCTCATAATGAAAACCTTTCCGGCCGTTCAATATTGTGTCTGTTCTTTTTTCACTCAATATTCAGTATTCGTTTTGGAGTTCGAGATAATTTGAATTTATCAAAAATTTTATTTAGAGGTAAACCGTTCCCTACTAAATATATATAACTCCATTCTCAATGCTTGAACGTGTGTTGTTTTAGCACCACTTAAAAACTAGAGGGAGGGGTGGGGTGGGGGTGAATAATGTCCTGACGAATCTTCAACTATTAAATTTGCCTACAAAACACCTAAATTGTTAAAATTGAGTACACGAAACATGTTCTTTGTACTGTAGCAAATAAAGTACAAAAATTAGTAACACAAATTTTTACGTGGAAAAAATCTTTGCTAATGGGAATAAAAACCACGATCTTCCTCAAGAATTTCTCTCTCAAAACTTCACCAAAACAATTAGCAATTTCAGGTTACAGACTCGATAACCAAAGAGACTAAATCCTAATTACTTAACAGCCTATAATCAACTCTAATTGTAGCTAAAACCTTCAAGCTAATCTAACTCTAGCTTAAAAAGTTAAAATTCTGAAATAATAAGAGAATATATAAGGTTACAACTAAATTTACCAACTTGAAGAACTAGATAAACTAACGAACTAAAAACAACTTTAATTCCTCGAACTTGGTTCTTCAGTATATCTCTCTCTTGCTTACCAGAATTGCTTCTTGCTTTATGATCTCACAATGCTCTCAATGTAAGTGTGTGAATCTGCAAGAAGATAATCTCAAACAATATATACGTACACGATTAGCAAAATGGGTTAGGTATTAAAACGTAGAAGAAAAATAAACTCTCTTAAACCTAGAGAAAATTGAACTCCAATTATAACTCTAATTGGTTACAAATTTGGACTCCGCATAAACTATCAAGATTCTCTATAATTTAGGCGGCTACTAGGTTATATATAAATCTCGCTCGGCAGTGATTCCATCCGCTAGGATTAGGTGTCAGTCATTCTAAAGAACCTAGCCGGATGGGATCCTTCAAATGGTAACAACCATCCAAATACCACTATCATACTTTTTAATCATCACAATTCAACAGGTTTTTTCTTTTTTGATGATGACAAACAAATATTCAATGCCTTTAGATACTCAACGCATGACTAACACTTTAGAACATCACAACCCCTACCAACACTTATAACATGATTATTTGACAAATCAAGTCCGTGATACAACTTCCTTACCACTTTGTTGCAAACCTTTCCTTCTCGGATCTGTGCACCAGGTTCATACCCTTCTAGAATTACGTTTAATGTCCCTTTATTATTTTTCCGATCGACGCCTCGGGTCGGTAGCAGGGCTCCGGGGGTTTACAACTTTCAGGAAAACATTTCCTCTTTTCCCCCTTTTGGCATTATCGATTTTTTAAAAAATTATAAGTATGCCAAACAAGTAGCAAGAGAATAACATCAGTCCTACGGCCGCTAGGGCGACACATCAAACAATCAAGTAAGACACTCTTAAAATATTAATCTAAGGATGCTAGCAATCAAAAACAGTAATGTAAGATTGGAATAATCTCCCTTCAGGATTCATTTCATTAATCACAATATATATAGTTGTACATAGGTTGATTCCTAATACAATAAGAATCCTAGGTTACCTTAAATATACACCTATCATAATTACAAAATATACTGTGAATATTCGGAGAATATTCGCTAATATTCCTCCTCAGTCGGATCGGGAGGAGGCCGGACGCTAAGGCTGGATCTGAAGTCGGTGAATAGCTGTCGCGGTAGTCCTTTTATGAAAATATCGGCATACTGATATGAGGAAGCACATGCAATATTTTGACCTGACCAAGAGCGACCTTCTCACGTACAAAGTGAATATTCATCTCAATATGTTTGGTCCGCTGATGTTGGATCGGATTGTGAGACATACATATGGAAAATATGTTGTCACAGTAGACTATAGACGTCTTGCGCAGTGGACGCTGGAGCTCCAAAAGAAGATTTCAGAGACAACAGATCTCAGCAACTACATTAGCAACTCCTCGATACTCCGCTTCAGCACTCGAACGGGATAGTGTGGATTGCCGTTTGGCTGACCATGAAATAAGATTATCCTCTAGAAATACACAGTAGGCCGAGGTGGAGCGGCGTGTGTCCGGGCACCCTGCCCAATCTGCATCAGTGTAGGAGAGCAATTTGGTTGGTGCAGAGGGGTAGAGATGCTGTCCAAATTCAAGTGTGCCCTTAATGTATCGGATAATACGCTTGAGGGCAGCAAAGTGGGATTCTCGCGGGGCGTGCATAAACAGACACACCTGCTGAACGGTATATGCAATATCAGGCCTAGTGAATGTGAGATACTGAAGGGCACAAGCAAGACACCGATATAGGATGGGATCAAAAACTGGCGCACCATCATTGGCACTAAGCTTGGATTTCGAGTCAACCAGAGTTGGCATAATTTTATAATTTGCCAATAGTTTTACAATTTGTCATCTTGGCCCTGTACACTATCTCTTCCGCATATTTACGCTGACTCAGGAACATAGTAGCTACAGATCTGGTCACGGATATACCCAAGAAATAACTCAGCTTGCCCAAATCAGTCATAACAAATTCAGTTTTGAGTAGAGCAATGATTTCATTCTTCAAACCGTCAGAGAAGGCAGTAAGAACAATGTCATCCACATATAATAGCAAATAAGCAGTGCTGCTACCTCGATGAAAAGTGAAGAGAGAGTTCTCACACCTGCTACATATAAACCCAAGCTGCATAATGTACCTGGCAAAGCGATCACAGTTCGGGCACTTGGCCCAGTCAACCAGTCCCATTCTAGGCAGTTCCAACAACAACAAAGGCATCGCTAAGGCCCATCGCCCAGAAATTTCAAAGACCATCTGGCACCGCCCACCACCAGGCCCACTAGACAGCGGCCTTGCACCACCGGGCCACTGTTCAGCCACCAAGCCCACTACACAGTGGCCCAGCATCAACACGATGATACGTGGTGTATGGATATGGGCGCCACATCTCACATCACCAACAATTCTGGTAATCTTCCTAAACTGTGAAATTTAAATTCTCCTCAATCTATTATGGTCGAAAATGGTTATCGCGTTCCAATTCAAGAATTTGGTCACACACTAACTCCACTACCACATCCCCACTTCTCCCTTAAAAATGTCATATATGCCCCTAACATTATCAAGAACCTAATCTTTGTTAGAAAATTGGCCACTTATAATTTCGTATCCATTGATTTCGACCAGTTTGGTTTTTCTGTAAAGGACTTACGTACGGGGAGACTTCTTACCAGATGCAATAGTGTAGAGAACATTTATTCTTTCCTATCTACGTCCACTGCCCATGTCACTCCATCCACCGCTTTAGCTGCAATATCTCCGTCAACGTGGCATACTAAACTTGGTCATCCGGGACTTAGAAACCGCAATTAATCCAATGTAATAAAGGAAAACTTTCTCATAGTTGCTCCTCTTGTCATCTAGGGAAACATGTTAAACTTCAATTTACGTCTTCTTAAAGTATTACTTTCTCTCCCTTTGATATCATTCATACGGAGTTATGGACATCTCCTATAACTAGCAACCTAGGTCATAAATATTATTTGGTATTTTTGGATGACTTTTCTCACTTCTTTTGGATCTATACGCTTAAACTTAAGTTTCAAGTTTACTCCAAAATCCTTGAATTTCATACATTGGTTAAAACACAATTTGAAAAAAGACATTAAAACGTTTCAATGTGATAAAGGTCGTGAGCTCAATAACTCATTTTTTCATATAACTAGCAACCTAGGTCATAAATATTATTTGGTATTTTTGGATGACTTTTTTCACTTCTTTTGGATCTATACGCTTAAACTTAAGTTTCAAGTTTACTCCAAAATCCTTGAATTTCGTACATTGATTAAAACACAATTTGAAAAAAGACATCAAAACGTTTCAATGTGATAAAGGTCGTGAGTTCAATAACTCATTTTTTTCATAATTTTTGTGTGGCTAATGTCATGGTTTTTCGTTTCTACTGCCCCCGCACTTTCCCTCAAAATGGTAAAGACGAAAGAATTCTCCGTACCATTAACAATATGATTGTACCTTCTTTTTCATGCGTCTATTCCCCTACCTTTGGAGTATATGCATTAAAAATGGTAGAACACATTCTTAACATCTTACCTACCCGTATGATAAAAAATAGGACACCCACCGAAATTCTCTACTGTCAGATCCCTTCCTATGGTCACCTTCAAATTTTCGGTTGTCTTTGTTACCCTAATCTTCCCTCCACGGTCCCTCACAAATTAGTACCTCGCTCCACTCTGTGCGTCTTTCTAGGTTTTCCGTCAAACCATAGGGGGTACTTGTGCTATAAGTTATCCACAGACAAAATCTTAATCTCACGCCATGTCACATTTGTTGAGTACGTTTTCCCGTTTGAGAACATTCATAAATTTCTAGTCACTGATTATGGTTTTCTTGATGACTCGGACACCTCCCCTCTACTTCAAAACACACTATAAAATCCGCACCCTTAGGCCGTCCCGCCACCCGTCACGTCGACCCTACCCCACTGCCCGGTCCCTTCCCAATTACTACTCAAAATTACACCCGGCAGACTGCCCCAACCCATTGCCAGTTACTGCCCGAAATTACACCCGGCACACTGCCCCAACCCACTGCATAACTACTGCCCGAAATACTACCCACCTTACTGCCCAGATCCTACCCGTAACCCTGCCCATCCCCTTCCCGTTCCACTAACCAACCCACTGCATAACTATTGCTCGGAATACTACCCACCTTACTGCCCAGATCCTACCCGTAACCCTGCCCATCCCCTTCCCGTTCCACTAACTAACCTCACTGCTTGTCACTACTGCCCAGTCCCGACCCCATTGCCCCAGTCTAATCCGTCACCTCCCAGCCCCTCTTCCCCACCCGTGACTGTCCCTACTTACCGCATGGAAACCCGTGCACAACACGGGATTTTCAAACAAAAAGTTCACTTTAACCTATCCACTCAAACCATCTCACCTATTTTGAAAAACCCAAAATTAGCCAAACTTGACCCAAATTGGAATGCGGTTATGCGTGAGGAGTTTAATGCATAAACCAATCAACACAATTTGGATCTTGTTCCAAAACCAGAAGGGGTGAATGTTATTCATTGTATGTGACTTTATCATAACAAATTCTGAGATAGTGGAGAGCTTGAACGCCATAAGGCAAAACTTGTGGCTAATGGTATTACTCAACAGGAGGAAGTTGATTGTGGTGAGACGTTTAGTCAGGTGGTCAAACCAGCCACCATTCGCACTGTGTTAAGCATAACTATGGGGAAAAATTAGTCGATTCACCAGCTTGACGTCAAAAATGCATTCTTACATGGGGATTTAAAAGAAACCATTTATATGCATCAACCACGTAGCTTTTTGCATTTGGAGGTTCCTCATTATGCATGACGTCTTCGTAAGTCACTCTATGGTTTGAAACAAACCCTTAGGGCTTGGTATGAGAGGTTTTCTACATACATCATACATATAGGGTTCTTGTGCAGCAAGAGTGATCACTCCCTATTTATTTTTTATCGAGGTACTGACACGACTTATCTTCTTTTATATGTGGATGATATTGTTCTGACAGTTTCTTCTGGTACTCTGAAACACGAGATAATTGCCTTGCTCAAGTCCAAATTTGCTATGACATATTTGGGTAAATTGAGTTATTTTTTGGGGATATCAGTGACTAGATCCGCACATGCCATGTTCTTGTATCAGCGTAAGTATGCAGAGGAGATTGTCTACATGGCTAAAATGGCAAACTGCAAGATCATGGCCACTCATGTCAACTCAAAAGCCAAACTCAGTGCGGATGATGGGGATCCGGACAGCGATTCCTCTCTTTATAGGAGTCTCGTAGGTGCTCTTCAGTATCTCACATTCACTCTGCCAGATATTGCATATGTTGTTCAGCATGTATGCTTGTTTATGCACACTCATAGGGAACCTCACTTTACAACTCTTAAGTGTATAATTCGGTACATTAAGGGCACTCTTGACTATGAACTACATTTATATCCCTCCGCACTGACTAGGTTGCTTTCCTACACAGATGTCGATTGGGCAGGCTGTCCGGAACCCATCACTCTACTTCTGGCTATTGCATATTTTTGGGGGATAATATTATATCATGGTCTGCCAAGCGGCAAGCCACACTTTCCCGTTCGAGTGCCGAAGCAGAATATCGAGGCGTTGCGAACATTGTTGCCAAGCTATTTTGGCTCCAAAATCTCCTTCTTGAGCTTCATTGTCCGTTACGTAAGGCATATTTGGTTTAATGTGATAACATATCTGCTGTCTACTTGTCTCATATCCCGGTTCAGCATCAGCGAACCAAGCATATTTAGATGGATATTGACTTTGTTCGTGAGAAGGTTGCAATGGGTCACGTTAGGGTGTTGCATGTTCCTTCTTTGTATCAGTACGCAGAAATCTTCACTAAGGGGCTTCCTCAGCAACTGTTCCTTCACTTCAGATTCAGTCTCAGCGTCCGG
Organism: Anisodus acutangulus; assembly: GCA_029783415.1. Classification (NCBI taxonomy): domain Eukaryota; kingdom Viridiplantae; phylum Streptophyta; class Magnoliopsida; order Solanales; family Solanaceae; genus Anisodus; species Anisodus acutangulus. The sequence goes on from CM056500.1 coordinate 10,694,545, forward strand.
CCTCCTCCCTCTCCGAATGAGGGGGTGTGATAGTGAATATATTCCATATATTCACAATATATTCTGTAATTAATGTTTTAGTGTAATTAATATAAAATAGAGATCATAATTCCATTAGGACTACAATTGTATACTCTATATATATTGCATTAATAGGAAAACTCCAATCAAGGAGATTTACACTATTCTACAGGTTCCTTCCTGAACTGTGTCATATAATTATCCATAGTTAACTACAACTCCCAAGCATCTCTAGTCTAAAATCCTCCACTGGAGTAGCAAACTTCCACTTGAGAACATGAGCACCACCAAAATGTGCAATTACTTCATAGATGAAGAACCCATATAGTATTGCATGTCTCCCTTGTTTGTGCGAACCACTCCTGCAATGTACTTAATTCACCATTACCGTAGATGGATTTATCCTTACCTTTTTTTAGTAACTTCATGTAAGTTAGATCAAGATTACTCACCTTATGCCTTCTCTCAGATCTCTGCAGAGGGTTCTGTGGACAAATTCAAACAACAACTTATGAAAATGGATATTGAACACCTTTTTTGGCTTGTTTTCATTGTCCTTTAGCAGTAACTATCTGCGTTCAGTAACTATCTTCGTTAGTTACTGTTTCTTTTTTTAGAATGCGCTATCATAACTTATTCGCTTTTGATACAAACATTTTCATACTGCTTTAACTTTCTTGTCCGAGTCTGGCCGTTTCTCTTGATTTGCTTGTGCTTGTTCTTTGTCTTGAGTTGAGGGTCTCTTGAAAACAACTGCTCTACCTATCAAGGTAGAGGTAAGGTCTGCGTATACTCTACCTTTCTCAGATCCCACATTGTGGGATTTCACTGGGTATGTTGTTGTTGTCGTCTTCATTGTCCTTTCTAGAGAGAACTTCTTGATGATATCCAAGGCAAGCCACTGAAGGAATTGTTGGAAATTTGCCTTTGATGGGGAGGTGCGGTGACCCATATTTAATGAATTAAATACTAGGGTTCCGTATGTTGGAGGCTTTGTCTCTTTACACGTGCATAATCTACTAAGTGAGTAGATGACCGTATGGCCAAGAATCGTCAAATTTCATTGAGAAATGAAAGAGATATTGGTCCACGAAGTAAGGTGTTTGAGGCATGGAGATATGGTGTGGGACAAATCTACCACATCGGTGGGAAAAAGAAGAATTGCTCTCTTTATAAGTCTTTAAATTGGCTAAGGGTTTGGGACCCCAAGGGGTATTCCATGTGTTTAAAGGAGGGATGACTTAGATGTGCTTGGGTTCAAGGCTAAGCCCACACGCGCGCCGCCGCCACCCGCCCGTCCGGTCCGGGCTCGGGCTGTGGGCTGTGGAACTTTCTGATATTATCTTTTTGGACCCCAAATTGCTTAATATTTACAGTTTGGTCCCTAGAGTTTCTGAAAAGTTGATTTTGGGAATGACGGAACCGTTTGGGCTATTTTTTAGAGCATTAACCAGCCATTACTTGGCTGTTAACTCCTCCATAAACAACCCTCCTTCAATGACCATAAACATCCTCCCTAATGGCCATAAATCTGCCATTAACAGCCCTCCCTAATGGCCATTAACAGCCATGTTTTGACAGTTGAGGAGTCCCTCCTTCATGCTATATATTGAGCATTCTGGCTCAATTGTGGAACACGAAAAACAAAACACCCACATACAGTAAAGAGAGACATAAATATATACACAGAGACAAACAGAAGAGTAAAACACAGTCCAAAACGTGAGCAGTAACGTTGGGTCGAAAAACAAAAACTCTTCCTTCCTTTTTCATTTATTCAGCAAGTCGATTCGTATTTGTTTTCTTCGTCAGACTCAACCTATTTGCTTTGTAGTGTTGAGATTAAAGTGTTGTTTTATCTTGGGAGACTATTGCCCGTTAACGTAAAAGCATATATACGGGGCAATCTTGTCTTAAGGACAGAGTGCAATCACTCGACTCAACACACAGTTGTAACAATCCAGATTTAGTGTTTCTTGATTTCAGGTTATCAAGATTCAAGACTCAACAACTTTGCGGCAGTTCTGAATATTGGCAATTCGGTTTATCCTTTCGAACACTTGTAATATTTATTTACTTTCCGTACTGCTTTACAATAGTACCCAACAGGAATAACATTCTCTTCCTCTTCTTTTTGCGTCTCTAATTCTCTCTCGTTTTCTCCCCCATCTCTATTTTTAGTTCCTCCTATGAAAGATCTACACTTAGTTCAAACTCAACTTCCCCTTCCCCCTTAATACGTGCTTTTTCGCTCACCATTTTACCCTATTTACTTCTAGATTTGAAGATATCAAAATTTCCCTTATATTTTTTACCTTTTCTCACACGTACCATTACTAATATTAGAAACAACTTCAGGGACTTCCAATTACACTTTCACATTCGATTAGAAATTGCATAAGGATTAGTTGTGACTTCATCTGGATCAGACTTAAGGACACTGAAAGAACCAAATCATGCTTCTTCTTGCAAGTTAAGGAATTCATCGGAAATTAAACACTTTAAATACTCCCATTTAGGGACAATAGAAATTTTACTCCCTTTATTAAATTTTGATTTTAGTTCTTGTGATATCTGACATAGCATATATAACATTTGGTTAACAAAAACGTGTGTTTTAAATCTTTTTTATGTAGGAATTATGTTATAATTAGACTATTTTTAAAGCATATTACACTCAAGCATGGAGTAATATTACAAATTTAACATTTCACATGCGTAATTAAACAAGGTAAGAGTTGATAGTTCGTAAATTTTTTGAAGAAAAGAAAGCAGAAGGATTATTAGTGCATAACTTCAAATAATTGAATGAATCAAGTTGAAGATGGAGAAAACACGCATATAGAGTTTAATAACAAGATTAAGAGTGGTGCGTCTGCAATTTAACTTTGTGATCTTAAATATTTTTTAAACGACATATATAATAATATAATTTTTCGACGAATGAAGTTGAATTAACCTTTTCGTAAGTGTAGCTCTGCTGCTAATTATTCATTACGGTAAAAATGAATTTAACTTGATAGTTAAATAACTCATGATGTGAGGAAATATCGATCAATTATGTGTGACATTATGACACAAACAATTTGGTTCCAGACTTCCAGTGAAGAACCATACCGCCAAATAAAGAACCTTGGTGAGAACAAACTGGTCATCTATAAGATCATTCAATATAACCACCACCAAACGAGCACACTTGTAATTACTTGAGAAATTACCCCTTGAATCTTTAAAATGAAAGTCTCATGAGCTTGGGAAAAAAAGTAAGGAATCTACATTTCCAATTATTATCTGCTTTGATTCCATATAGGATTTGACTATTGCAAAAATGTCTACAAAGCGTGCTAAAAATATTTGAGGAATATTAGAACTTTTTTCATCTTGAAATATGAGTAAATCTGTTAAGTTGATATCGGACACTGCTCACTTTTTTCGGAAGAAAAAAATCTTCAGAAGTAAGTTATTGATGATTGATATTCTCCTAACCGTCCTACGCATGCATTAAATAATTATAGAGCATATTTTATTCTATATAGTATTATATTCGAAATTCTTCTACATCTATTAATACAGTAGCAATGTCTTTAGAATCTAAACATTGTTATTCTTGAAATAATTTAATTTTATATTACTATAGTTAATTTTATATTACTATAGTTTATCACCGAAAGTTTCCCCATCAATTATAAGAATTAATTTCTCAAGTAAAAAAGAATAAAATCTGTCTTTTAAATCCCTCGTACAGTTTATAAACAATGTTATAGTTGTACGGACATTGAAAGAGCCTAGTATTATGGTCATGGTCGGTAAGCACAACTGCACAAGTGATCAAAATCAAGAACATCATAAAAGGTGCTGACATTTTAGTATTTTTCTTTAAATTGTTTTGCTAGGTTCTCCATACTTATTTGATTCCTTTATTCAAAGAAATATCTTTAAGGAATTTCCTCTTTTCATTTTTAGCTTTACTAGTATTGTTTTTTGTTTTTTTTTTTTGCTTTTTCTGGATAAACTAAAAATGTAATTCATATCTATCAAGAATTCCCTATAAATAACCAAAGATATGAAACCTCAAACATCACCAAATCTTAGAACACTAGCTTCATAGTACTAGCTATCAATTACTCAGATAGACTTGAAATACTCCATTCTGTTCTAGATAAGATTTTTTTTGTTCTCGTCGAGTTCATCTTAGGACTTACCATAATATCTTTCATACATTCGGTCAATTTTCAAATATGGATAAGATAAGAGAGTTGGCATCAAAGAGAGCAGCAGTAATATTCACCAAGAGTTCATGTTGCATGTGTCATAGTATCAAAGCACTATTTTATGAACTAGGAGCAAGCCCAGCAATTCATGAATTGGACCAAGATTCAAGAGGCATTGAAATGGCAGTGGCATTGAGAATCCTAGGTTGTAATCCATGTGTTCCTGCTATTTTCATTGGTGGACACTTTGTTGGGTCAACCAAGGAAATTATTTCCCTTCATGTTGATGGCTCTCTTAAAGAAATGCTCATCAATGCCAAAGCTATATGGTTCTAATTTGTATGCTAAAATAAGCCTAGCTCTAGGCTATTACCCTACCAACTGGGTATTTTTTCTTTTCTTTCCTGTCTTGTTTCCTCTACCATATTTTTATGAAAATGGCTGCTAATACAAACCTTTCTGGGAGTTTTAACATTTTCTGTCTAGGTGCTAATTATGGTTCGGTTGTGTTCAACCCTTTGAAATAGACAAATTAAATAGTGCTTGCCGATAACTGTGGGTAATTTGAAATTATTAATTTCACTCATTTCCACTCTAACTCATTTTATTATACCAAAGTCACTATGCTATGTTTGTAATGAACAAGTCACTCAATTTTGTCTAAGTATCACGGAAAGTAACTATTTTTTAAATCAAAAAATCACTCAATTTTGGCTAAATATTGTAGAATCTCCACTGTTGTCATGCCTTTGTAAAAATGTCAATTAAACGTGCAAACGTTATCTTTCATCAGTAGCAATCGTCATTTTCACAGTAATAGTCGGATCAGTTGTTTGCCGAATTAAGTGAATGAAAAAGATAAGAATTATTTTCATCCAAAGTCTAGGATGTTACATTAAATGTTTTACGTTGCTCATATACTCTTTCAGAATGAGAAGTTTTCAAGAGAATTAATTTCTAATGATGATATACTCTTTTACATTAACGAATTAGGATGCTAAAATGGATGTGTGGGCATATAAGAAGGGATATGATTAGAAATGATGATATCCGGGACAGAATGGGAGTGGCTTCGGTGGAGGATAACATGCGGGAAGCGAGGTTGAGATGGTTCGGACATGTACAGAGAAGAGACACAAATGCCCCTGTACGGAGGTGTGAGAGGTTGGCTATAAACGGGTTTAGGAGGGGTAGAAGTAGGCCGAAGAAGTATTGGGGAGAAGTGATTAGACGGGATATGACGCAGGTGCAACTTACAGAGGACATGACCTTAGATAGAAGGTTGTGGAGGACACGGATTATGGTAGAAGGGTAGTAGGTAGTGGAGCGTAGCCCTACTTACGCTTACAAACTGGTAACCGGTAGTTATAGTGTTATTATTGTAGGTTTGCTTAGCCTATCATACTAGTAGGCGCAACATTGCTTTATAGTCCCCTATCGCTTGATTTCTGCTGCTATGAGTTCTTTAGTGTACTTTATTTTCTTATTTACATGTATTATTTACTGCTTCCTTTTTCAGAACGCGCTATCATGACTTATTCGCTTTTGTTATCATCATTTTTATACTGCTTTAAATTTCGTGTCCGGGTTTGACCGTTTCTCTTGCTTTATCTTGAGTCGAGGGTCTTTCGAAAACAACCGCTCTACCTATCAAGGTAGGTAAGGTCTGCGTACACTCTACCCTTTTCAGACTCCATATTGTGGGATTTTCAATGTTGTTATCGTAATTAGGAGCATATTTTTTCTATTCGACATACTACTACTCCACTGCTTTTAAATCGGTTGCATGTCTTTACACGTCATTATTCTTGAAATAATTAAAGCACTCTATTATAATTGCTTATCTCAAAAAGCTTCCCACCAAACCAAGATTTTTTTCTCCAGCAGCATCAAGGAATAATATCTTTGCCTTTCAGGCCCCTCATTGCAGTTGCAAAAAAAATGTTTATATAGTCGTTATTTTCATTGCAAGAGTCAGGTACTATCGTTATGGGTGGATCCTAAGTCATATTTTCAATACACAGTGTAAGTGGTCAAAATAATGTCCCTTTTTAAGGATATTATTTAGATTTTGTTTCTATTACTTAAGGTTGTGCAAATATATCCCAGAAAAATTATCCTTATGGAAAATGTTAGATTCGGATAACCTTACAAATAAAATATTTGACTGTCATTTAACATTTGTAATAACTTACAAACTTTTAGATCGTGATCTAATATTTCTCTTAAATTTTTTAGTTCGCTCAAAAAGGATCTTTAAACCGTGGTCTGAAAAATCTATAAATTGAAAGAAAAATAAAAAGAAGATTATTTACTAAAGGGTCATTCACACAAATGTCCCTATTTCGGGGTGGTCTTTAATTTTTGCCCCTCAAATTTGTGGTCTTTAATTTTTACCCTTGAACATTTTTGGCGCGACATAACTTAGATTTCGCTCGGCAAAGTTTACGTTTAGTTTTGGCATATGTATCATAACATATACAAGTTATGCCAGACAAAGCAAAACTTTCCACACTCAACATAATCTGAAAACGGCATAAGCTTAGATTTCGCTTGACAAGTTTACATTTAGCTTCCGCATATGTATCATAACATCCACACTAGTTATGTTGGAAAAGACAAAACTTTCAACACTCAACATAATCTGAAAAAATCCTACACAACTTATGCCGCATAACTTAATTCCTACAGAACTTATACCGCATAACTTAATTCCTACAGAACTTATGCCGAGTGAGGCAAATGTTCAGTTTTCAAAGATAAAAATGATGCGTAATTTATGCCGAACAAAGTAGGTCTAAATATTTTCATTAAATGAGCTGCAGAGGCAGAAATAAAGACCACAAATATGAGGAGCAAAACCAATGCGTTTGAAAGACAATCCGTGTAAAAACTTCTTTACTAAACTTCTCCCAAAAAGGAATAATCGGTGAAAATTTAGGGAAAAGGAGTACCTAGCCATTAGGATTTTATTAGGCCCTTTTTAAAGCTTAATACTGCGATATGACCTTTCGGCCCAAACTAACCCTAGAAGCTAGCCCACCACCAGTTCATTAACACTACAAAAAAAATTCAAACTTTTTTGTGGTAACTTTAGTCTCCACAAAAGACTAAAAAATTGCGCAAAAGGATCAATTTTTTTGTGGCGATTAAAGATCAAAAAGTCGCCACTAAAGGTCGACGAAAAAAATTCTTATTGAGCCTTTAAAAAATATCCCAAAATATGTATAATATGTGTATAATTAGTAATTATACGTTGATGTAGCCTTCAAGAAATATCTCAAAACATGTATAATATATCTATAGTATGTGTATAATTAGTAACTTGAAACTAATTAAAAAAGGCTAAAAATAAAATTATTTTAAAAAGGCTAGCTAATGGGTTTTAAACATCTTGGGCCATCCGGCTGTCATTAGTATTGGCCGGATGGCCACTTTTGTCCTTTTCCGGAAAATTGATAGTCAAGCCCAACAGCTCATGAACTGGACCAAGATACAAGAGGAAACGAAATGGAGTGGGCCTTGAGAAGCCTAGGCTGCAAAACGTTGTGTTCCCAAGGACACTAGTGTGCCCAGAATTAGGATTATGTTGATAATTTTATTTGACAAATTAACCCAAGTAATTATTCATCCAATCGCTTAAACTAAAAATAATTGAAGAAATATATAATATGTGTATAATTATATATATAATCAGCTTATAATTATGTATAATCGGTCTAATCTATGTATATAGGCTAAAAAGTATCATCTCGGCCTATTGTATTTTTTGGTAGAAAAATATATTTTCATACATACATAAAAAAATAAAAATAAAAATTATAACTGTGTCGGATGGCAGTCCTCTCTAATGAGTGGCTCTCCTATTGGATGGACAGTCCATTGGCTCAGCTAAGGATGTTATATGCAAACTAGGTAGGCATTTGGGTTGGGTTTTGGGCTTTTTTCCATCTAGGTGGATAAATAAAACATCCTTTGATCCTAGCCCATTTATCATTTTGGCCCACATATATATAGACTTAGGTGGTCTGAGTTTTAGGTTTGGTCACAACAAAGATGAAAAAGAAAAGAGGCAACCAAGTGAGAGAAATAGAGAGTTCAACTTTGCTGAAAAATTCTGCACGATCAGCTTTGCATTTTTGACGATCCTCCATTGATATAACCTTTTGATTTGATTGAAAATTTAACTTAGTGTTCTCAGCACAATGTTCTTCGATCTGAACGGTGAGATCGGTTTCGAAGGTCAGTAGCAACAGTTTTCGAGCAGTGAACAGTAGCCTTGTTATTGGTGATTTTTCTCTTTTCTTCAATTGTATTGTTGTTTCTCTTGTTGCTATTGCTGCTCCTCATTTGGTGTTCATATTGTAGCAATTTTGGAGAACTTTGTAACCCTCATTTGATATAGTGGAACTATGGATCCGTGGTTACTTTCTCTTCACCATGAAGAGGTTTTTCCACGTAAATTTGATCTCTCTTGCATTTGCTTTACTTTATTTGCCTTGTTATTTATTTATTGGTATAGTTGCTGCCAGGATTTTTTTTTGTGCTTAGATTTAGTTTGCTCCTCGTATTCAAATAGTGTGAAAATTTTTTGACTTGGGTATTTTTCCGTTATTACCTTGTCGTGTAATTTGATTATTGCTTATTTATTTTCAACAAAGTGATATCAGAGCTTTTTGTTGTATTTGATTGTGTTGATTATCTATTTGAATAATGGAGACAAATATGAGCAAGATGATTTGCTTAAATAACAGTAATTATCATATTTGGAAAGGCAAGATGAAATATCTTCTATTTGTCAAGAAAAAATGCATTTACATGTGTTTGAATCTAACAAACCCCAGTATATGAATAATGAAGATTGTGAATTTGAACACCTATATGTTTTTGGTTATATCAGACAATGGATTGAAGATAATGTGCATAATCACAGTGTGAATGAGACACATGCTAGAAGTCTATGGGATAAACTCGAGACATTTTTATGCTTTGAAGACTAGAAATAACAAATTGTTCCTACTGAAATAATTGATGAATATCAAATACAAAGAGGGAAATCCTATTTCTGATTATATTAATGATTTTTAGGGTGTCCTTGACTAGCTATCTGGAATGGGTGTCAAGTTTAATGAAGAAAATACAAGGACTTTGGCTTCTTAACACTCTGCCAGACTCTTGGAAAACTCTTTGGGGTTTTTTGATTAATTCTGCTCCTAGTGGTGTTGTAACTATTGAATATGCTAAGAGTGGTGTCTTAAATGAAGAAATGAGAAGAAGATATCAAGCCTCATCTTCTTCAGCTTCACACTTTGATATTTTGGTTAAACAGGGGGAGAAGTAACTTCAGAGGTCAGAATAACAGAGGCAAAAGTAGAAGCAAGTCAAGATATAGCTACAAGAATGTTACATTTCACTATTGTCAAAAGGAAAGGCATATCAAGAAACATTGCCACAGATTTAAGAGAGACCAAAAACAGTAAAAGAACGATAGCGATAATAAAAATCGGGTTGTTATTGTTGCTAAAAATGATCTTCTCGTTGCTTGTGGTAAAACTGACATTAATCTTGTTTGTGATGAGTCTACCTGATTTCTAGATTCAGTTGACACTTCTCATGTCACGCCAAAGAAGGAATTATTTTCTTCTTATACTCCAGGTAATTTTGAAATGTTACAAATGGACAATGATAGTCAGGTTGAGGTATTTGGTATTGGTATAGTTTGCTTGAAGAGTAAGAATGATTTGAGGTTAGTTCTTAACAATGTCAAGCATGCTTCAGATGTTCGTCTGAATTTAATATTTGTAGGAAAGCTTGATGATGAGAATTATGATCAAATCCTTGGTGGTGGTCAGTGGAAGCTTCAATGATTGTGGCTTTTCAGGGCTTTATTTGTAGCGACTCAGTAAATTTTGTGGAGACTAATACTTCATCAGAGTTATGGCATAGAAGGTTGAGCATATAAGCGAGAAAGCGATTGATAGTTTGGCTAAGAAGAATTTTATTTCTGGAGTGAAACAAGCAAAGTTAAAGATGTGTTCATTGCTTAGATGGAAAATAGAAAATAGATTCTTTTTAGAGACACTCACCTTAAAAAAAGCTTGATTTGCTGGAGTTGGTGCATTCTGATTTATGTGGTCCTTTTAATGTAAGATCTCATGATGGTGCACTTTACTTTGTGACTTTTATTGATGATCATTCTTGCAAACTCTGGATATTTCCTTTGAAGTCCAAGGATCAAGTACTTGATGTGTTCATAATGTTTCAGGCCTTGGTTGAGAGACAGACAGGGAAAAAACTAAAATGCATCTGCTAAGACAATGGTGGTGACTATATTGGTTCTTTTGATAATTATTGTAGAGAGCATGATATTCAGCATCAGAAAAACTCCTCCAAAGACTCCCCAGTTAAATGATTTAGCAGAGAGGATGAATAGAACTCTAGTTGAGAGGGTTAGATGTTTGCTTTCAGATGCTAAGTCGTTAGATTCGTTGTGGGCAGAAGCACTCAATATTGTTGCTTATATTATCAATTCATCTCCTACTATTACTTTGGATAGTGATGTTCCTGATAGAGTTTGTACTTTAGTTTGCTTATATTATCAATTCATCTCCTACTATTACTTTGGATAGTGATGTTCCTGATAGAGTTCGTACTTTAGTTTGGTAAGAATGTCTCTTATGCTCAGTTGAGAATTTTTAGTTGTAAGGCATTTGTGTATGTTCCTAAGGTGAGAGGTCAAAGCTGAAAGTTAAAACTAGATAGTGTATCTTCATTGGTTATGATTAAGACGAATTTGGCTATCGTTTCTATGATCTAGTTGAGAAGAAACTTGTTTAAAGCCATGATGTTGTGTTCTTTGAAGACTAGACAATTGAAGATTTTGACAAAGCTGAGAAAAAGTGAGATCTTAGTTGATGTTGATCCAGTTTATGTGACGATTATACCTGAAGAAGATCTTCATAATAATGAAGATCAAGTTGATAATGAAGATGGTGATCATGTTCAGAATGACCAGCATGATGTTGTTAATGATCAAGTTCAAGATGATGTGGTTGGCCAACAACCAGTTGCTATTGATGCTCCAAAGAGTTCTCTCAAAAATCTATTAGAGAGAAAAGACTTTCGTTTCATTATTCTCCCAATTAGTATGTAATCTTGACTGATGAGGGAGAACCTGAAAATTTTGATGAGGCCATGGATAGTGTAGAAAAAGAAAGGTGGTTTACTTCTATGGAAGATGAGATTAAATTCTTACATGATAACCATACCTTTGATTTGGTTAAGATTCCTAAAGACAGAAAAACTTTGAAAAAACAGGTGGATTTGCAGGGTGAAACATGAAGATGGTAACCCAATTTCATGGTAGAAGTCTAGATTGGTTGTCAAAGGCTTGAATCAGAAAAGGGGAAAATTTCTCTAGTTGTGAAGATGTCATCCATTCATATTATTCTGGGCTTGGCTGCAAGTCTAAATTTAGCGGTTGAGTAAATGGATGTTAAAACTGTTTTTCTCTATGGTGACTTAGATGAATAAATTTATATGGAGCAGCCAGAAGGTTTTAAAGTCAAGGGCAAAGAGAATTATGTTTGCAAATTGAAGAAAAGCTTGTATGATTTGAAACAAGCTCCTAAACAATGGTGCAGAAAGTTCGGTTCTTTTATGAGTCAACAGGGGTTTCAAGTAGGGATGGCAATGGATCGGAGGTGGATCGGGTGGAGCTCAATTCGCCTCCACCCGCCAACCATTCATCCATCACCCTATTTTTTCTTCATCCACATCCGATCCACCCATCATTCACGGGTGGATCGGGTGGATCGAGCGGTTCGCGGATGAAATTTGTTATAAGTTTAACCATTTGTTATAGTTTAAAATCAATGATAATGTTAGTAATTAGTGTTCTTAAATTTTTTTTTAAATTCACAACAACAATGGAGTGACCAAAACCAATATAAATACTCTTAGTTCCAACGTAGCAGTGTCTCATCTGATTAACACCTTAAATATTTTTGTTCATATTTCATTTTTATGTTAGCTTAAACAAATCATAATTTACGTTGCAAAATAAATAATAAAATTAAGCAGACCTAACAATGAATAATTTTTTATATTTTCATAAATGATTACTAGCTAAGAACATTATAAAACTTTACTGTTATGGAAGTGAACTCTGGGCCAAAATTATGTTATTCTTGATTTGCCAAGTTTCATTATAATTTTTATTTAATAAAATATATACAATTTAATGATAAAAGGTATTATCTAACTATTTATAAATGGGTGGATGGATGGGTCGGGTGATGAGTCGGATGGTGGGTTGGATGTATGTCCACCCAATCCGTCACCCGATTAAAATCCGTATTTTGTCACATTTTCGTTCATATATTCGGGTCGGGTGGATCGGATATCCATCGGATCAGGGTGAAATTGACAGGCCTAGTTTCAAGAAGACTTCTTCAGATCATTGTATTTTTGTGCAAAAATTCTATGAGAGTGAATTTATCATTTTATTTCTCTGTGTTAATGACATGCTTGTAACATAATGCTTGCATAATTCAGAAGTTGAAATAATAGTTGAATAAGTCTTTTGCTATGAAAGACTTGGGACCAGCAAGACAGATTCTTGGCATGCAGATTGTCCATGACATAGAGGCCAAGAAGTTGTGGTTATCACAAGAGAAGTACATTCAAAAAGTACTTCACATGTACACTTTTAGCTATGCACTTCAAATTGAGCACTAATCAGTGTCCTTCCAGTGATGATGAGAAGGAAGATATGAAAAACGTTTCTTATGCTTCAGTTGTTGGCAGTTTGATATATGCAATGATTTGTACAAGATCAAATATTGCTCAGTTTATTGGTATTGTTAGCCGTTTTCTTTCTAATTCAAAAAGCGAGCATTGGAATGTTGTGAAGTGGGTTATGAGATATCTCTGTGGCACTTCTAGTCTGAGTTTGTATTTTGGGACATGAAAGCTTATTCTTTGTGATTACACTGATTCAGATATGACCGGGGATGTTGATACTCGCAAGTCTACTTCAGGCTACTTGATTACTTATGCAGGGACCAGTGTCTTGGAAATCAAGGTTGCAAAATGTGTTGCTCTATCTACTACAGAAGCTGAATTTTATTGTTGTCGTTGAAGCTTGTAAAGAGTTGATATGGTTGAAGAGATTCTTTGGCTAACTTGTCTTTGCTCAAGAGAGGTATGTGCTTTATTGCGATAGTTAAAGTGATATTCATCTTGGCAAGAATTCTACATTCCATGGTAGGTCGAAACATATTGATGTGAATTACCAATGGATTAGAGATGTGTTGGATTCTAAGTTGCTTGAACTTGAGAAGATTCACGCTGATGACAATGGTTCGGATATGTTGATAAAAGGTTTGCCATGAGGAAAGTTTGAAGATTGTTGCTTGATTGTTGAGATGACAGTCTCTTCCACATAGTCAGGAGGGGGAGAATTGTTGGGTTTTGGATTTTCCCCCTTTCCATGTGGATAAATAAAATATCCTTTGGTCCTAGCCCACTTATTATTTTGGCCCACATATATATAGACTTAGGTGGTCTGATTTTTAGGGTTGGTCACAACAAATAGTGAAAAGAAAGGTGGCAATCAAGTGAGAAATAGAGAGTTCATCTTTGCTGAAAAAATCTGTACGATCATCTTTGCATTTTGGATGATCCCCATTGATATAACCGTTTGATTTGATTGAAAATTTAACTGAGTGTTCTCAACACAATTTTCTTCGATCTAAACGGTGGAGATCGATTTCAGAGATCTATAGCAACAGTTTTCGTGCAGTGAACAGTAGCCATGTTGTTGGTGATTTCTTTCTTTTCTTCAATTGTATAGTTGTTGCTCTTGTTGCTCCTCATCTGGCATTCACATTGTAGCCATTTTGGAGAACTTTGTAATCCTCATTTGGTATAGTGGAGCTTTGGATATGTAGTTGTTTCCTCTTTACCCTGAAGAGGTTTTTCCACATAAATTTCATGTCTCTTGCATTTGTTTTACTTTGCTTGCCTTGTTATTTATTTGTTGGTATAATTGCTTCCCAGATTTCCGTTTGTGCTTAGATTTAGTTTGCTCCTCATGTTCAAATAGTGTGAGAAGTTTTTGACTTGGGTATTCTTCCGCTATTACCTTATCGTGCATTTGGTTATTGCTTGTTTCTTCCCAACAGTTTGGACATGCGATTTCATCTCATGAGATGAAATCCCAAATTATCCAAAAAGACATGATTTAGAATTTTAAAAATTTTATGTTAAAGTTGACCGATAAGTTTATATTTTATAAAAATAGATTCATAAGTTGATAGATATATTTACTAATTATATTTACCAACAATTTATATCAAATATTAAAAGATCTACAAGTTGGTAGTATATTTATAATAAATTTACTTTTATCAACCATGTGAGAGTATTATATTAAAGAGTAGTTACACTACAACTCATGTTCAATTTTTTATTTTATTGAGCTAAAGTTTGATCAATTTGTGTTGTATTTTTTAGAAAGGCTTCTAGCAGCGTATTAGTTATTTTATGAATTATGACTTGCTCATTTCGTAAGATTGTATAAGAATTGAGAAAATTTGATCGTTTTCACAACTTATGGAGTTTTCATGTCTATATAAAAAAATATATAATTTTAGAAATCTAAATTATATGTCCAAACAAAACTTTAACATTAAATTATCATAATTTCAAATCATGTTCAAAGAATGTATGGTTCAAATTAGAGATTTGCCTGGCTGACCAAAATCATCTTTTGTCAAAACAGTTTTGGGCTGTCAACTTACATGGCACCTTCCTCTGTCGAGTGTCAACTTTTACCAATTGGGTTTTTCCTTTTCTATTCTTCTTTCACTTGTTTCCTTTGAACTTTATGAAAAATATACTTACATATATGCTATTAGCATAGACGAATTAAAATTTTTAACTTTATGAATTTAAGTTCGAATTCTATCATAATTTATTTATTTTACTAGGTCTGAAATGTATTATTTACTAAGAATTTTTTTTTCTATAGGATCTGAACTAAAGACATTAGATTTTGGAGGAACGTAAGTCGTCCCTATTAGGCTATTACCTTACATATCCAAGCACCTATTGGTTTGACTCAAACACAATATTCTGATATACGAAATTAGTACTAATAGCATACAAATATATTGACAGAGTATCCAATCTCAAGAAATAGCCGCTTTAATAATATTCATTGACAAGTGTATAAATAAAGAGCCATATGTTTTGTCGAAATGGATGATAATGGACACGTCATGGACGTTTGAGATTTCATCTCTCAAGTTAATTCCTCGTATTTGCTAGCTGTAAGAATATATTATAATGTCACACACATAAGCCAGCACCTGAAGCACAACTCGGTACATTATTAAAAAATGGGACCTATATTTTCTTCTTTCTCCCATTTTTCCTATACTTATTAACTCGAATGAAACATTATCTGAGCTTCAAATTGAGAAATTTTACACTTTGGGCTGTTCATACCTTTACTATCTTCTACTTGCCCTTCATTTTAATGGTAATTTAGACTACATTGAATGAATACCTCGGGAAAAGGTCAATAACGAAATGCTTCCGGGAGTTGAAATAAGTAAATATAAATTTGGATATTCTGAACAAGCAATCTTTCAAATTGCTGCTGAATTTATGAATAGATTAGAGATAACCTGAAAAACTGAAATATATTAGTAATTAGAGGAAAAATTAAAGAAAAAAATAATTCTCATAGTAGCGACGAGTGAAAGAGAAGCAACCTAAATGCAAACGGGTCGGGATGATTTATTTAGGGGTGAGCAGGTCCGGATACCCTAACTTTTTTGAACTACCCGGACCCTACCCAGTAAACGACCGGTTCCTAACTCTACTACCCGGAACCTACCCATAGCAATCATTACCCGGACCCTTCCCGGGTACCCTGTAAACCATTTGTCATAAATACTACTGCATAATCAGTGACTGAATCTGAAATTGAGGAAATCAATGACGGAAAATCTGAAATGGGTCTCCCGGGTACCCTGTAAATCATTTATGTCATAAATAATACTACTGCATAATCAATGACTGAATCTGAAATTGAGGAAATCAGTGACGGAAAATCTGAAATGACTACAACACAATCACTAAATGAAGAAAACATTGCAAAACTACTCGGCATAATCCAGTGACATTTAACAGAAATACATGAGCTGATTTCAGATCTGCATAATCCAGTGAATAAATGAAGAAAACATTGCAAAACTACTAAAATTGCAGATCTGCTTTTGAGCCTAAAATGGAGGAAATCAGTGATTGAAAATCTGCTTTTGAGCCTAAAATTGAGGAAATCAGTGACTAAATGAAGAATACATTACAAAACTTCAAATAAACACAAAACAAAAATACATCTTCTAAAGAAACAAGAGATGCCAAAAAAATTAAATAAACGTCCATAAATGCCACACGTCCACTTGCATACTAATCCGCCATTATGTCTTCCGTGACACAAGTAAGCTCTACAAAAATAAAATGAAACTATTGTGAGATTCCAAGACAAAAGATAATACACAAAAATAAAAATTCTAAATAACCCAAATCCATAAAACAAAAATAAAGAAAGACCTAGTGACTTACCTTCCTCATATTTTTCTGCATCTTCCATATATTGCTCAACACTAATCTTGGCAACAAATCAAAGCTTCCACAAATTTAGGAGTTAGAGAGCTGCGAAATTGATCAAGCACTCAACCAGATGTGCTAAAAGCCGATTCCGAGGCTACCGTGGATACGGGGATGGCTAAGATGTCTCTAGCCATCAAACTGAGAACTTTGTAAGTCGACTTAGCAGCATTCCACCACATCAATAAATCAAATGTTTTATTTTTGGGCTCACGAGGCTTACTAAGGTACCTTTCAAATTCAGATCTTAAATCCCCACCAAGTTCATCTTGGTCATCCTGGTACCAATCTTTGACAAGTGAAGCTGGATCAACAAAACCAAAATTTTCTCGACCAACACTGTCAATAGAGCCTTGAGACTCGTCCAATGCACTAGAATCAACCATAGAAGAATGATTTTTGTCATACAATGCAAAAAGACGTTATAATACATTCATTACCTTACTAACCATCAGTTCTATTTTAGCATCATCAACACCAATCCTTCTACAACTCCAATTCAGAAATCTCAACTTATATCGAGGATCTAGTACTACGGCTATCAACACCATCATGTTTGTTCTCTCAATACTCCCATAATACTTGTCAAATTTGGCTCTCATTTTTGTAGCCATCGCCTTAAGGTTTTCATTATTATTTTGACTTTCACATTCAGTTAATGTTGAAAACATGCTAATAACTTCATGAAAATAATGGTTAGTTGTCACATAGAGACTTCCTGACATCCTAATAGTAGCCTCATAGAAATTTTTCAAAAATAAAGACAACAAGGATGCATTTTCCCAATCCTCATCTTTTGGGACACCACAATCAAGCTCAGTCACAAAAGTCATATCATCATCTTCAAATCTTACAAATGCTTGTTTGAACTTACTAGCACTTTCTAACATACGATATGTAGAATTCCACCTCGTACTAATATCAAGACAAACAGAGCCCTTATAAGTTATGCTCTCTTCAGTTATACAACTTTGGAATTGTTGTGCTCTACTTGGGGAACTCCTAACATACTTAACTGCAGCTCGAATTCGACTAATTGATTCATGAACCTCACTCAACCCATCATTCACAATCAAATTCAATATATGAGCTGCACATCTCATATGAAAAAACTCACCCCCCAAAACAAGGGTATTTTTTAACTTGTCCTTCAAATAAGCAATTGTCACATCATTAGAGCTCGCATTATCAATTGTAATTGTTGATATACGATCTCTAATTCCCCACTCAATTATACATTTTTCTACCATCTTACCAATATCCCTACCTTTATGGCTAGGCATAACAACAAAGTTTAACAATCTCTTATGCAAATTCCAATTTTCATCAATAAAGTGAGCGGTAAGACATAAGTAGCTCAAATTTTGAATGGAAGTCCAAATGTTAGTGGTCAGAGCAATCCTAGATTTAATAGATGACAACTTATCTTTTAAGCATGAGTTTTCACAAACATAAAGTTTCATACAATCCCTAGCAACTGTGAATCTTGAAATATGCTTAAATAAAGGTTGTAATGCAGACATAAAACCCCTAAAACCTTCACGTTCAACCGTTCTAAATGGTTGCTCATCAATAATAATCATCCTAGCCAACATGTGCCTACAAAAATCTTTATCATATTTCAAGTGCTAAGCATATGCTCATTATCCCCATTTATACTACCTTTGAAATGAGCACCAAGCAATTTTTGCTTCTTGTCAATATTGTGAGGATATTTTTTGCAATTTCTCAAATGTTTCCACATGAATGAGGTACCATTGTTCACATTATAAACTAAACTTTCATTGCAATAATTACAGATAGAAATAACATTACCGATTTTCTCATCTATTGCTTTAACAAAATGCTCCCAAGCCTCAAATTTTGTTGCATTCTTTTTTTTCGATGGTGCACGAGTTGTGGATGTCGTGCTAGCCTCAGCCATCTACCAAAAAAAGTATTAAAATAAAATATTGTTAGTAAACTAATCACACTCAAACTACTTCAGACTAAATTAAACTAACATAAATCAACCCAAACTACTTCAGCAAACAAAACAAAACAACAACTCCAATTTATTGAGCATAACAACAAACAATAAAAGGGAATCCTCATTTTCTGATGATTCAATTAGGACATAAAAATAGCAACTTGGAGACAAATCCATGACAAACCCACTCAGATTTCTGATGATTCAATAGAGAATCCTCATTTTTCACTCTTATTGTTTCTTGTTATGCTCAATTTAATTGGAGTTACTGTTTTTTTTCTTTATCAAAATGTTTTGAGTCAAAACATTATGATAAAGAAAAAAAACAGTAACTCCAATTAAATTGAGTATAACAAGAAATAATAAGAGTGAAAAAATCAATTTTTAAAATGCAATATTACCATAAGAGCCTATCAAGCAAACCAGAGCACATCAAAAATAGCAACTTGGATACAAACCCATATCAAGATAGGCAATATTACCATAAGAGCCTATCAAGCAAACCAGACCATCAAAATAGCTCTTTTTACTTCTCGAAACATCAAAATATTATGATGAAGAAGAAAAATAGTAACATTACGATGAAGAAGAAATCAACCCAAACTACTTCAGACTAAACTAACAGAAATCAAGCCAAACTAATTCAATCTAAACTAACAGAAATCAACCCAACCTTAATTCAATCTAAACTAACAGAAATCAACCCAAACTAATTCGGACTATTCTCTATCGAATCATCAGAAATCTGAACTATTTAACACATACAAGACCAGATCCAGTTTTGATATTAAGCCAATATATGCAAAAACCTAATGTTCTTCACTATGCAACAACTTTAACAGGTTATTCATTACTTTTAACAAGACGAAGAGGAATTCGAGCGCAACGCCGCAACCTTTTTCAAGCTTTTGGAGTGAGAAACAATGACAACAAGAGAGAGGAGAGGCTGCGAGTGCGAGGCTACTGCGACCTGCGTAATGGGTGCGAGCTGGTGAGGTTGCGAGCTGCCGGCGACCTGCGACTGCGAGCTGCCTCTAAATGAAATGAGAAGTATGAAAATTA
Source organism: Anisodus acutangulus (assembly GCA_029783415.1). Lineage (NCBI taxonomy): Eukaryota > Viridiplantae > Streptophyta > Magnoliopsida > Solanales > Solanaceae > Anisodus > Anisodus acutangulus. The sequence continues at coordinate 10,714,492 of CM056500.1, forward strand.
GGATTTAGGGCGACCTCACAGTGTGCGTAGTGTATTTGTGTTTAGGCTTTAGACTTTAGAAAGAGAAATGGGCTTAGGGGTCGGACGTAATCAACCGGACTGGGCCAAAAAATTAAACGCCCCAAAACTAAATAATTTAAATGGGGGTGGGTTCATAGGGTCTGGGTATCGGTTCCGATTTCGAGTACCCGATTTCTATTTATCGAAACCGAAATCGGACCTGACATTGATCGGTTCCTAATTTTAATACCCGGAACCTATCTGTTATTATAATATATCTATCTGAAACCTATCCGATAATATCAGTTCCGATCGGGTATCTGAGTACCCTGTACCCGTGCTCACCCCTAGGTTTACCTATATATAAAATATAAAACTAACAAAAGATAAAATTAAGTATTTTGATTGTTTTTTTGTTAATATATGTGTTTGGAGAAAACTTTTGTACAAGTTGGTGTGGGCACAACACGAAGAATCAGATCTTTTGTCTAGCGCTGACACAGAATAAAATCATCAGACGATATATATTGACCGTCTTTGCGGTATCTTTAGTCAGACCCCTTTTATATTTTCATTTTAAATGTTAAACGGCCAGTAGTTCGTCCACGTTGTGTTAAACAAAAAATAGCTTAATTGATGTACACAATTCCCATATAATGTAAATAATCTTTTTTTTACACGTAAATGAATATGTTTCTTAAATTTATTGATAAATAATTTATAATATATATAAGGTTACAAAAATATTTACTTTGATATAAATTAGGTAACTAATTAACCTAATTACAAAAGGATTATAATTCTACCTAAAATAGAAATATACAATTAATGCAAGAATATTGAGAAATATTCTATTACACCCCCGCAGTCGAAGCGGGAGGTTCTTGAACACTGACACTGGCTCAAAAATTATCAAATAGTATGCGCGGAAGTCTTTTGTTGAAGATGTCGGCAATCTGATATCTTGAAGGAACATGAAGGACACAAACTTGACCACGAGCCATTTTTTTGCTAACGAAATGAATGTCCATCTCAACGTGTTTAGTGCGCAGATGTTGGACGGGATTGGCGAAAAGATATATCGCACTAATATTATCATAGTAGACCAGTGTTGCCTTTTGAATCGGGCAGTAAAGCTCAAGTAGAAGGTTACGGATCCAACAAGACTCAGAAACGACATTGGCAACACCTCTGTATTCTGCTTCTGCACTGGATCGAGATAGTGTAGGTTGAATTTTGGAAGACCAAGACAATAGGTTATCTCTGAGGAAAACGCAATAACCAGACTTGGAGCGTCGGGTGTCAGGACATCCACCCCAGTCAGCATCAGAATAAGTAGTGAGACTAGTGAGCGAAGACCTGTATTGATGTAATCCGAAGTGAAGTGTAGCTTGGACGTGTCGTAAAATACATTTGAGGGCATGCGTGTGTGCTTCCGTCGGACTATGCATGTGCAAGCAGATTTGTTGCACTACATAGGATATGTCTGATCTCGTGAATGTGAGGTAGGCTACGTTAGTGAGTCGGGTCTGAATATGAAAGGTCGGAATCAACGTTGAGCTTGGAATTGGTGTCTATAGGCGTATGAGATGGTTTGCAAGATGTCATGCCTGCACGGTCAATGATCTCTTCAGCATACTTCTTCTGACATAGAAATAGGCCGCCCGAATGTCGAGTGACAGAGATGCTCAAGAAATAACTCAGGGGGTCCGGATCTTTCATAGCAAACTCAAAGGAAATGAGAGACCTAATGGATCGGCGGAGAGCATCAAATGATGTGTTGAGGCTGATATCATCAACATATAATAATAGGTAAGCCATGTCTGTACCCTTGTTGTAGATGAAGAGGGAATGATCAGATCTGCTGTGTGAAAAATTGATAGAGGAGACATAATCGGCGAACCGCTGGTACCATGCTCGAGGAGCTTGTTTCAGTCCATAGAGTGATTTCCGCAATAGACACATATAATCTGGATGAATAGGATCCCTGAAACCCATAGGCTGATGCATATATATCGCTTCATGAAGATCCCCATGTAAGAAGACATTCTTGACATCAAGTTGAGGAATGGGCTAAGCCTTCGATATGGCGATGCCGAGGACGGTCCGGATGGTTGCGAGCTTTACGACTAGGCTGAACGTTTCATCATAGTCCACTCCCACATGTTGAGACCTGCCATCACCTACAAGATGAGCCTTGTACATCTCAAAAGAACCATCAGATTTCTTTTTATGTCTAAAAATCCACATAGAACGAATAATGTTAGCATCAGGTGAACAAGGTACTAGGTTCTACCTCTTATTATCAATAAGAGCATTATATTCGTCAATCATTGCGGCTTTCAATTAGGATCAGATAAGGCATCCTTCGGGTTACGAGGGACATGAGAAGGGGCAATTGAAACGGAAAGGTTAAACAGCCTTTTAGGTTTATGAATAATGTGCATGCCACGGGTTTCCATGGTCCGAGAGTGTCTCGGGATGCAGTACGGGAGAGGGGTTTGCCGCAGGATTGCCGGGAAGAGAAAGAAGGGTAGGGGTGACAGTACTGGCTGGCCGAACCTCGGTTTTCTGAGATGTGGCTGAGGCGGGCTGTTCGTGGCCATCGTCAGCAGAACTGGGTGGGCAGCTAGTCCTGGACTGGCCGAGGTGGTGGCGGGTGCCGGGGTTTGGGATGACAAACTATGTAAATGGTGAATTAAAAGAGGGTTTACGCCATCATCTAGGAAGTCATAGGAATGTCGAGATGGCGAGTGTAGAGAGGCAAAAGGGAATTGAGACTCATCAAATAGGACATGATGTGAAATAATAATTTTACAGCTCGACAAGTCATAGCACGAGTAACTACGATGATTGGCAGGATAACCCAAAAACACACATAGGGAAGATCGGTGTTGGAGTTTGTTAGTGGTCGGATGGGGAGGGTAACAAAGACATTCAAAAATACGCAAGTGTTGGTAGAAGGGGTTCTTACAAAACAAAACTTGGGTGGGTTACCGTTGAGCTAGAGACTTGTTTGGGATTATGTTTAGGAGATAAGTGGCCATGTAGAATGCTTAATGCTAGAATTGATGGGGAATTGAGGCGTGAGCAGGTAGGGCACGAATGAGGTTGTTTAGGGTTTGGATTTTCCGTTCGGCTTTACCATTTTAGGAGGATGTGTGAGGGCAGGAAAAATGAAAGGTAAGACCATTTTTGGAGTAAAACTATTTGAATTGGTTATTATCGAATTCCCTGCCATTGTCATATTGAAAATATTTAATGCTCTTTTCAGATTGTGTTTTTACGAAAGTACTAAATGAAGAAAAAATGGGATAGACCTTGGATTTATTTTCAATTGAAAAAGTCCATAGAAAGTTAGAATAATTGTCCAAAACAACACATAATATCTATGTCCAGCTGTACTCAAAATAGGGGATGTCAACAAATCACTATGTATGATACGGAAAGGCATTAAAGTACAATTTTGTGGATGCAGAAAATGGTAATTTGACATGTTTCCAAAAAATGCAAGATTCACATATAAGAGTCCTAGAAATATGGTTTCAATTAATAAAATTATTTTTCCTAAGGGAGCGTAAAACAGAGTCTCCCGGATGTCCTAATCTAGAATACAACAAGGAAGATGAAAGAGCAACAAAGGTTGAGGGAAATGAGGCTGGATTGTTGACAGTATTTGAAATAGGGTAGAGATCTCCAGTGCTGTCACATCTCATTATTCATCTCGCTGTCGTAAAATCCTTTACAGTAAAACCAAAAGGATCAAAGTCAAGAGAAACACAATTGTCAGTTGTGAAACGTCGCACAGAGATTAGATTCTTAATGCGTTTAGGGGGATGGATGACATTTTTTAAGATTAGTGGTGGATGTGGTGAGGGATAGGGAGGAATGAACATAACCATGTATGGGAATGCCATGTCCACTACCAACAATAATGTTCCAATTTAAATTACTCAAATTGAAATAAGACGATACAGTACCTTATGATGCCGTCATGTGAGATGTGGTGCCTGTGTCCATAAACCAATTTTTGTTTAGAGTGTTGAGTGGCACTGTGCTCATAGTTGCCTCAATGTCAGTAGGTGCATAAGTCGATGGAGGGGGGCTGTGCTGTGTAGGCTTGTTGTGGACGTGGGCTGAGTATGACAGGTTGGGCCTGTCGGTTCTGAGGTGGAGTCCACGAGGATTTCGTATACGGGCAAGGAGGGGAGGCCCATAACGGTGGGGCCTACGCGGCCTACGCCGGGTATGCAACCCACGGCGGAGGCTGCTGCCATTGCCACGGTCGTTGCTGGCTTTTGTCAGCCGGCGGGGACTGCCCCTTCACGCTGTCGTTGTTGCCAGAATTCTTCCACTGCGGCTCTTGCCGGACTGCCTGCTCCGGCGGTTGTTACGAGAGGAAGCGAACTGTTGCAGGTCCTCTGGTCGATGGTTCTAGTTGCCGGACTGGGAGGCCCTACCGTCGGCGGAGGGCTCAACGGTAATGGTGAGGGCAACATCGGCAATGCTGGCCTGAGTGGTGCTGCGCTTGATTTTTCGGGTTTCCTTAAGGATGAATTTTGAACGTGCCTCATAAAACGGAGCTAATGGCATGCATTGCTGAAGGATGGTGGCAACGCCGTTATATGATTCATTCAAACCTACAATAAATTGCATAGCAATCACTGATTAGTGACTGGTGCGTCGACGTTAGAGACTTGATCGGCAAGCATATTGAGTTCTTTACAATAGGAAGACACGTTTGGGAAATCGTCCTGATGAACGTCCTTGAACTGATTTTCAAAGTATAACGCTCATTGAATTTTGTTGTCGTGAAAAATATTGTCCATACGTTTCCACGTTTGGCGGGCAATGACATCGGTCTCAATGATGGTGTGCAACAGAGCATTACATATCGTGTCGTATATCCACTGGATGATGGTTGCATCCAAATGAGACTAGAGTGCATCATCAGAAGTCGAAGCCGATGGTACGTTTGTGGACTTCGGCGTGGGAGGGATGATGTGGTTGATAACTTCGTAAACACGACAATGGATCTTAAAAAGCTCCATCCAAAGGAGTGTTGACCCTTTTCCATCTCAAGAGTCACAGGAATGAAGTTTTTAATGTTGTTTACGCCAAGTGCCGGATGAAATTTGGTTTTGTCATCCATGGAAGAGAAAATTTAGGAGGAAGATGAAGGGAGAATGACTGAAAAAACTAGAGTTCCGTCGTGGGGAAAAGAGGGGGGGAGGGCGAGAGAGGTCGGCGGCTAGGGTTCCGACGTGGGCTAGGTGCCGACGTGAAAAAAGGTGGCGGCCGAGAAGGTGTATCGGCGGCTAGGGTAGAGTTTGTAGTTTTAGGTTACTAATACCATAAAGGAATATGTTCCTTGATTTTATTGATGAATGATTTACAATATATATAAGATTACAAGAATATTTACTTTGATACAAACTAGGTAACTAATTAACCTAATTATAAAAGGATTATAATTCTACCTAAAATAGGATATATACAATTAGTGAAAGAATATTGAGAAATATTCTATTAACACAAATAAATGGATTATGTGGTTTAACTGGTTATGGACTTACAGTAAATTATTTCTCATACTTTTCTAGGTCTCCAAACCATTTTTAGTTTATAAGTAATTTGATTGTTTTGCACTGCTAGTGTATAAAAGTCTTTAAAATAGAACATAGACCATAATCATCATCTAATGATTTTGTTTTGATCTAAAATACATAGATAATTAATTTATATTATATTTTCTATTCAAACTTTAGGTAAAGCGTTTTTACAATGTAACGTAGTACTAAAGCAATGGCTGCTACGTGCTAATTTTAAATTGAACAATTAACCTAAATATTTGCTCATCCAACCATTTCGAATAAAAATAGTTATTAATATATGTACAATTCATGTATAATATAGGTATAATCTTATATAATTAATGTATATCTATGTATTCCGGCTAAGAAAAGTAAACTGTAAATTCGGCTGCCTATTTATATGAACATCCTATTTAAATTCGAATTTCACCACATTTATCAATGAAACTTTTCCTGTGTTTTGTCTATAAAATAATAATCAGGCTCTATCATAACGATCGGTTGCAAAAATAAATAAGTAAACATTCTGTGTTTATTTTTAAACTTACAGATTCTAATATGTTGATGGCGAGTTTGAAGCAATGGAGTCTTCATGGGGATTGTACTATCAGTTTTCGAATAACAATAGCCTGTGCCACCACCAAAGATTATATTTGTTCAAATTTAAGTTATATACACTATCGGTAAAGAATGGATCTTGAGCCTAACTCAATCCCAAAAGCTAGCTTGTAAGGTGAGGATTGTCCAACTCCATATAAGGAGTTCATGTTCCAATTCCATATCCGATGTGAGACTCTTCACACTCTCCCGCTCGCCCAGGCCTTGTTAGCTGGAGCGTGGGTAATATAATTTGGGGGTCCAACAATCGGTGAACAAAGAATTGGAATGAGCCTGATCCTGATACTATGTAAAGAATGGATCTTGGGTCTAACTCAACCCCAAAAGCTAGCTTGTAGGGTGAGGATTGTCCGATGATGAGTGGTATATGGATACGGGCGCCACGTCTCACCTCACCAACAATTCTAATAATCTTTCTCAACTGCGCAATTTAAATACTCATCAATCCATTATGGTCGGAAATGGTCATCACATTCCAATTCAATGGTTTGGCCACACACTAACCCCACCACCGCATCCCCAATTCTCCCTTAAAACGTCTTATATGCCCCTAATATTATCAAGAACCTAATCTCGGTTAGAAAATTTTCCACCGATAATTCTGTATCCATCAATTTTGACCTATTTAGTTTTTCTATAACAGACCTGCGTATGAGAAAACTTTTACAAGATGCAATAGTGAGGGGGATCTCTATCCTTTCCTATCCACGTCCACTGCCCATGTCACTCCTCCCGCCGCTTTAGCTACAATATCTTCATTAACGTGGCATAGTAGACTCGATCATCCGGGAGCCCATGATTTTAATTCCCTTAGAAATCGCAATTTAATCCAATATAATAAAGGGAAACTTTCCCATAGTTGCTCCTCTTGTCATCTAGGGAAACATGTTAGACTTCCATTTACGTCTTCTTTAAGTATTACTTTCTATCTCTTTGATATTATTCATGCGGATTTATGGACATCTCCTATAACTAGCAACCTTGGCCATAAATACTATTTGGTATTTTTGAATGACTTCTCTCACTTCCTTTGGGTCTATCCTCTTAAACTCAAGTCTCAAGTGTTCTCCAAATTCCTTGAATTTCGTACATTGGTTAAAACACAATTTGAAAAAGACATCAAAACGTTTCAATGTGATAATGGTCGTGAGTTTAATAACTCCCTTTTTCATAATTTTTGTGCGGCTAATGGCATGATTTTTCGTTTCTCCTGCCCCCATACTTCCCCACAAAATGGTAAAGCCGAGAGAATTCTCCGCACCATTAATAATATGATTTGTACCCTTATTTTTCATGCGTCTCTCCCCCTACCTTTTGGGTATATGCATTAAAAATGGTATAACACATTCTTAACATCTTACCTACCCGTACGATTCAAAATAGGACACCCACCGAAATTATGTTCCGTCGGATCCCTTCCTATGATTTTCGATTGTCTGTGTTACCCAAATCTAGCATCCACGATCCCTCACAAATTGGCACCTCGCTCCACTCCGTGCGTCTTTCTAGGTTTCCCGTCGAACCATAGGGGGTACTTGCGCTATGAGTTATCCATAGACCAATTAGTAATCTCACGCCACATCATGTTTGTTGAGTACGTTTTCCCGTTTGACAACATCCAAAATTTTTGAGTCACAGATTACAGATTCCTTGATGACTCGGACACCTCACCTATAGTCTAAAATGCACTACAAAATCCGCACCCTTCGGCCATTCCACCACCCATCCCGTCGACCCCACCCCACTGCCCGGTCCCTGCCTAAACTCACACCCAGACACCGCCTCGACCGCCTGCCCATCGCCAAAAATTCCACCGCCGCCTCTAACCCATCGCTCGCTATATCGCTTCAACCCATCGCCTGCATCTTACCCGCCATCCTGACCATCCCCTGCCCGTCCCACTACCCAGCCCCCCTGCCCGTCACCACTTCCCAGTCCCGACCCCGCTATCCAGTAATTCTGTCACCACCCAGCCCCTCTGCCCCACCTCTGACCGTCCCCATTCACCGGATGGAAATCCGTGCACAACACGTGATCTTCAAACCTAAAGTTCACTTTAGCCTAACCATTCAAACCATCTCACCCATTCTTAAAAACCCAAAATTAGCCAAACTTGACCCGAATTGGAATACGGCCATGAGAGATGAGTTTAATACGCTTACCTCACAATGCACTTGGGATCTTGTTCCGCGACCTGAGGGGGTGAATGTAGTCTGATGTATGTGGCTATTTCGTCATAAGTTCATAGATGATTGTGCCCTTGAACGTCACAAGGCCAGACTTGTGGCAAATGGCATAGGGCAACATGAGGGTGGTGAGACTTTTAGTCCAGTGGTTAAGCCAGCTACCATCCCCATGGTTTTGAGCATTGCTATGGGGAAGAATTGGTCTATTCACTAGCTTGATGTAAAGAATGCTTTCTTACATGTAGATTTGAAAGAAACCGTCTATATGCATCAACTGTCATGTTTTGTACATCTGGAGGCTCATCATCATGTTTGTCGTCTTCGTAAGTCGCTATATGGGTTGAAGCAAGTCTCAAGGGCTTGGTATGAGCGGTTTTCCACTTACATCTTACATATCAATTTCGTGTGCAGTAAGAGTGATCATTCAGTGTTCATTTTTCATCGAGGTACTGACACAACTTACCTTCTGTTATATGTGGATGATATTGTACTGACAGCCTCTTCAGATGGTCTGAAGCACGAGATCATCTCTCTACTCAAGTCCGAATTTGCTATGACTGACTTGGGTAAGTTGAGCTATTTTTTTGAGGATATCAGTGACCAGATCCACACATGCCATGTTCTTATGTCAGCGTAAGTATGCAGATGAGATAGTCTATAGGGCTAAAATGTCAAATTGTAAGATCATGCCCACTCCCGTCGAATTCAAGTCCAAACTAAGTACAGATGATAGGGATCCGGTCAGTTATCCCTCTCTTTATAGGAGTCTCACATGTGTTCTTCAGTATCTCATCCTCACTCGCCCAGATATTGCATATGCAGTTCAGCAGATGTGTTTGTTCATGCACGCTCCTAGAGAGCCTCACTTTACAACTCTTAAGCGTATCATTCGATACCTTAAGGACACTCTTAACACTATCCATATAAATACTTTTTTTATTATCATGTTACCTAAAGAGTATTTACAGATAAATCTCCTCAAAATATGGATTTACAATCTTAAAATAAGACATGTATCACCTGTTACAACAAATAAATGTGAGTTGATGATATAAATATTCCTACACCCACAATATATATGATCTAGAATCTATTTAAAAACGTGCATGACCACACAGAATATGGATATGTGTATCGTCCAACTTGCCCGTTATATGTGGAACGAAATAGTACTACTAGTATCTTTTTTTCAAAAAAGTTACTTTAGTAGAGTTGCAATCCAGTTAATTTTCAAAGAATCTAAATAAAGCTCCCAATCTTTTCACAATGTTCTTTTCTTTATTTTATACTATAAATAGACTCACCATGACCACCCCTATTTTCAAGCAACCTAGCTACCTCTGAGCTTGGAAAATAAAAATTAAACCCTTCTATTACTCTAGCTCTTTTTTTGCTAGTTGCTTCATTATCTCCTCCTAAATTAACCATATATTTTTCTTGAAAGTCCATTGTTTTAATTTTGTCACAAAAATGGACAAGGTACAAAGAATGGCTAGGGAAAATGGAGTGGTGATCTTCAGCAACAGTACATGTTGTTTGTGTTATGCAGTGAGTATATTATTTCAAGATCTTGGAGTAATTCCATATGTTCATGAAATTGATCATGATCCAGAAGGAAAAGAAACGGAAAAGGCACTAATGAGAATGGGTTGCAATGCAATGGTGCCAGCAGTTTTTATTGGGGGAAAATTGGTTGGTTCTACTAATGAAGTTATGTCACTTCACCTTAAAGGCTCTCTCATTCAACTCATCAAGCCTTACATGCCTAATTAAAAAGTTAATTAAGAAACCTCACAATAATTCAAGAAAATTAAGAAAGTTTGTTGTTATTAATATTAGTAGTAACTAGGAACAAAGAAATAAATTGCTGGGTCGAAGAAGTTGTAGTTTGAAAATGTTGTGTGTAGTTGGTGGGATTATTATGTGTTCATGAATTAATGTTATTTGATCAATGATTAGTGATCTCTTATTAGATAGAATATGTGTGTCCTAGTTCAAATTAAAGAATGTATTCTCTTTTGTTTCTCAATTAAATGAAGTTAGCATTATTGCTACTTGACTGGTCTGCATTGAGAGTGTTGAGACGACAGTATAAATTAAGTATGAGTAATTAAAACAGCGTTCTCCCTAAAAATATCAACTTTTTCATACGGTGCATGGTTACAATGTTCAGTATAATGTTAAGAGGAGAAAGATTCTGACTTCTTCAGTCGGAGCAACATAAAATGGAGGGTGATCAGCTGAACACTCTTCGTCGGAAAAATATATTATATATATTAAATCTTGAATATTCTTGATGAAATTTCTGACATCGCCCATGAATTCAGTCTCACAACCACCTAAAAACAAATATATTAATTTCACGTATTTGATCCATGAAAATAAAGACTTATGGCCAAACTTGGCCAAGTAGTTCGTTAATGTATTCCTCTAGCTACAGAGGCAAACGTAGTGCATAAGTTATGGGTTTATTCGAACCCGATAACTATATATAGCTAAAATTTTGTATATATATTAAAGAATTCACTGAATAATACAAATAATAAATTTGAAACTCAGTCAATGTTATGATAAAATTCTAAACTCGAATCATAATTTTCAAATTTTGATTTTTTTTTCCGACCACTCTGTAGACATAAATGAATTTTCCCATTGATGAACCATATTCAGCATATCAGGCACCAGAGATGATATCTGCCAAGGAGCATCCCATTGCTTGTCATTTGTCAATATCTTCACCAATAGTAATGAATCTGATTCCACTAGCACTCTATTATAACCATTAATTCTCCATGCATTTTAGCCAATGGTTATACAAAACTATTAGTGTGAATACAGAGGTAGATCAAGAATTTTTAAAATATGGGTGTACCACTAAATTAGTGGAGAAAAATACAAGTATTACATGAGAATTGTCCCTATACTGTTAGAGTAATTATGGGATCTCCCATAATTACCTATTAGCCATATTTATTATAATTAATAGTGTAATATATTATAATTATGATAATTATAATTAGCATCTTATATTTTAGGTAAAAATAGATTAGTCTTCCATGATTCAAGAGTAGGATAATTGTATATGTATTGTACCTTTGAGAGAATATTAAGGAATTACTTTCCTACATATACCTTTGGGTTAATAACTCAACATTCAATCAAGTACTATATTCGGTATTTTTGGAGCATGAGTTTCAACGGGATATTATAGATCAATTATAAGAAATATATGTGCATAAAATACATAGTTTTGCGGAGAGACCATGAGTTCATCGTACACCAAAATTTAGGCCTAAATCCTCCCGTCTGAATATTGGTCATCGCTGAGTTTCTCCACCATTATCATCTGGGGTTATATATGATGCTCCAATAAAGTCTGAATTACCTCTAGTCTGAATGACCGTGTTGGGGGCGGATTTGGAGGGAAGGAAGGGGGGCCAGGCCAGGGCAGCACTACCCACTAAGAGTTTATTCCGGCTGGAGTAGGACGGGCCAAGCTAGGGGCTAGTTTTTCTTCAATTTTAAAATTTTATTAATTTTTGTAAGATTGATTTATTTATTTTGAAGCTTAAAGTTCAAACAATTAAATTTCTAAGTTGCAAATTAAATAACCAAAATAAAGTATTGAACTTTGTAAGTGAAACTATAAGTAGTTAAATACACTAGTGCAGTTAGTTTCTCTTTTCTTCCCATCCCTATTGTGGAGGGGTTGGGTGCATCTTGCTTATGCATGTCACCTTTTTTGGCCATTAGGAAAAGAGAGAGATTATATCATTACCTTTTTTCTTTATCAACCATACCAAACATGCATGCATCTAGAAGTAAATCTTCACTACGTACAAAAGGAGAAATTTTAGAATTTGGTTACTTTAGGTTTTTTCTTTTCTGTTGTTGGTATTTTTGACTTTCTATTCTGTGAAGCGACAAAGAAAATAAAAAGGCAAGTTTGGACTTACTTGGAAAATTATGTATCCCTGATTTTCTGCTGAGTTGTGATTGGAGTAATATTCAAATTTGTAGGAGTGTATTTGCTCATTCATGACAATATCGGTTGGAAATTAGCCTTTGGCGGGGAGATGCGTCCACCCATCTTTGATGAATTAAACACTAGTGTTCCGTATGTTGGAGACCTGGTCTCTTTACACATGCATGATCTACGAAGTGAGTAGATGACCGTAGGGCCAAGAATCGTCTAATTTCGTTGAGCAATGAAAGAGATATTGGTTCACGAAGTAAGGTGTTTAAGGCATGGAAATGTGGTGTGGGACAAATCTACCACATCGGTGGGAATAGGAAGAATTGCTCTCTATATAAGTCTCTAATGTGGTAAAGGGTTTGGATCCCCAAGGGGTATCCTATGTGTTTAAAGGAGGGAAGACTCTAGATGTGCTTGGGTTCAAAGGCTCACACGCTGCTGTGCCATGCCTCCGCCGATCCGGCCAGTCGCCCCGGGTCGTCGTGGGTCACGCCTTCGATATTATCTTTTGGACCAGAGAACTTTCTGTCGGATGTACAGCTTGATCCCTGAAGTTTCAGATGTATGCAGGTTTGGACGAGAATTCTTTCATATGTACGATTTGGTCCCCTGAAGTTTCAATATTTACAATTTGGTCCCAGGAATTTCGGAGACTTTTTCTCTGCCTACCGTTGGATGGTGCGTTTTGGAGCATTAACCAGCCATTACTTGGCTGATTAACTCTCCATTAACAGCCATTACTTGGGGCATTTGGGCACTTCTTCAAGGCCTTAATAGCCATTACTTGTTGCTTTAATGGCCTCCTTTAAAGGCCATTACAGCCTTGTTTGTGGTTGGGACACCCCTCCCTCTTGCTAGCCCCTCCTCTTGCTATATATTCACCAGCTTCACCGAAAACACGAAGCAAACAGGCAGAATATAGACGATAAAAACAAAGCAGGCACAAAAATGACGAAAAAGACACGAAAAATCAAGAAACTGAAGTGAAAAATCAAGAAACCGGTGGGCTGAAAAATCAGCAAAGCAAAGGCTGAAAATCGGTCAAAAATGCTGACCAAACCCTCACGTATACACAATATATACACTACAGAGACACACTATATACACAGAGACAAAGAGAAGAGTAAGAGAAACTCTTCCTTCCTATTCCATATCTTGACAAAGAAGTCGAGTCATATTTGTTTTCTTGACAGCTCAGCGCTATTGGCTTTGTAGTGTTGAGATTAAAGTGTTGTTTTATCTTGGGAGACTATTGCGCCAACGTAAAAGCATATATCACGGGGCAATCTTGTCTTAAGGATAGAGGGCTATCCTCGACTCAACACACAACGTTGTAACCTTCCAGATTTAGTTGTTTCTTGATTTCAGGATATCAAGATTCAAGACACACAACATACTTTTGCAGTTCTCAAAGTTGGCTTTGCAAGGTGATCAAGATTCAAGACAACTGGCCTTAACTGCGGCAGTTTTGAGGAGTTTGACCATTTATTTATCCTTTCGAACATTTGTAATAGTTATTACTTCCGTCTTGCTTTATAAAGTACCATAGAAATACCAACAATTTAAGACAAGATTGTATTGTAATACTATTAGTGTTCGAAAGATGTCGGTCAAAAGTTGTGTGACCAAATCTGGATATGGCAATGGTTTTCTGTAGAAGTGATGATGATGAGCGTGTTCATGGTGTCACCGCTACCAAGACTGGTGGGAACAAGCGCTCTCGAGCCTGAGGATGTCAACTGGACAAGAGGAGAAGATCAAGATGTACTTCTATCTTGCGTGAGAAGGCCTCCTATCCCGGACAAAAGATCCGAATAATGGTAGAAGGAATGGACACTACGGTCGATGAAGTGGCCAGTGAGCGAATCCGAAATCGATAACTATTTTTCTTACTTGTCAAGAATAAAGATTAGATGATGAGTATTTTTCTTACTTATCAAGAATAAAGATTAAATGATGTCCGATTAAAAATGGATTAAAGTAAGGAGGAATATGAAAATAATTTATATTCCTTACGCTTTAACAAATCGAAGTTTAATCTCATCTTCTTTTCCGCTTAAAGATCGGAGTTTGTAAACGACTTTAAAAGATCCGTTCTTTTAAGTGTAAATTATTTAAAGCGTGTAAAGTATGTTCACATACGATGGAGAAAGATCCACTAATCGCAAACGTTTCAACTCTTAAGTAAGCGCCAAGAATTATCCGGCACCAATCATAACGGAAGAAGTCTAAAAGTTAAAGACGTAGAACCTGTCATACTATTTGGCGAAGATCCTTCATAGGATGATATTGGACACTCAGTCATATAAAGCCTCCAAGGCGGAGTGGGCCAAAATTCCTTTGATATGATGATATTGGACACTCAGTCATACAAAGCCTCCAGGTGACTGGAGTGGGGCCAGAATTCATTTCATAGGAAAAGTAATGGACACCTAGTGTGGTGGGCCAGAGTTTCCAGGTCTTAATGATCTGAAGGCCCAAAGAAAGGCAGTAAAGAAATTGGACACTCAGTCTGCCAAAGCGGCCTGAAGTGGGCCAGTATCGAGATCACATATGATCCGATTACGCCCCAACCACTGCAAGAGGTTGTTCATGTGAAGCAACGCCACCTACTAAAATCAAAGGGAAATTTGAGAGGTTGTCTCAATAGGACTTGAGGGAATGAGATCACTCTAAGATGAGGTGATACATGTCCCTAACTTGTTTAAGGGATCTTGGTAGGTCAAGTGGATTGAGACTAGTCCAAGCAGTGCGTAATAACTAAGAATGGTACAGTATGTCTCAGTAGCCAAATGAATGATATATTTGTAATCCGTGCATCTATGCCATCATAGATTAAGACACGTTAAATAGCAAGTCATTCAAAACTAACGATGTTGATATTGTTTCCTCGCATCGACATAAACCCTCAAAATAAATGTGAGGTAGATGAAGAGGCAAAATCACCTTTCCAAATTCCGTCAAGGGAATAGCGAAAGAAGCCGCTCATACTAGAACTTAGTCACACCTACTTGGGTGATTTGAAGTTTATACAAAATAGGAGAAGTATGCCGTTGTGATCTTCATTGATGATGATACAACGTATGGAATCCTTTGTTTATTGAAAAGCAAAGATGAAGTTGTTGAAGCGGATAAGCGCTACAAGCGAGAAGTTGAAAATCAACTAAGTCTACGGATTGAGAAATTGTAGTGATAGAGAGGAGAATGTGAAACATCGTTCATTAAACGACTGCTCATTTCTCACCTCACCCAACGGTGTTAGGCAAGCGCCAAAGTCGTCGCCCAATTTATGTAAGGTTGCTTGGTAAAAGTTGGAATAATGAAGCAGTCAAGTTGTACCTAAGATCGTAGATTGCATATCCACTGGATGCGCAAATCATGAAGAGTGTCTTGATCGCTCTTGGCGTCAAAGAAATCTGAATTCTTTGAAGATAGCTTTCTGAAAAAAGGAAAAAGGAGTAATTGCTCAAGGTTAACAAGAACTTGCGAGGGGATCGATCGTCCTAACTAGACGCGTTATATCTACGGGATCATATAGAACCATACTTGCGTAATGGTTGATCTTCCTCCTGAAAAAGAACCTTTGGGTTGCAAAATGTGCTCCACTTGAGTAGCTTGACATCCAGGGCCATTGTAGTCTTACATGGCGTGGATGTTGAAACAACCTTCCCAACCGGAGAGTTGGAAGAAGAGAATCGAGTTGATTTATGACTGGGCTTCTTCCTGAACTTTCATTTTGGTCCTTGAAATGTTTACATTTTGGTCTGAAAGTTTGATAAAATTAAAAACAATGAATCACCACAGAAACATTGACTCTAAATTAGAAAGCCAACAGCGGTTGGAGAATCAGCGACTGAAAAAAAAGTCATATTGAAACAAAGTCTCGATATGAAAGATATGGTATCGGATGACATCTTAGGGAATTGATTTCTAAGACATCTAACGACTGGTCGATAGCGATTGGCCTCGCGTTGAAGCCACCAATGGATATGAATCATAGAAATGATTGGAATCAGTGCACCACGTAAACAAGGAAGCGATATGCTAAGGTCACGTGTAGTTCAAATGTATTGTACACACTACAAACGACCTGGTATCGGTCATAAAGCGAATCAGTTGAACTAAGGTTCACCGATGATTTTAATACATGATCAATAGAAGGCGTTAAGTCGATATGGCGATATCTCGAATTATTCGCTTATCTACTGATTATAGTATTACGGATGTCCAACGGTTACGGGGAGAACATAGTGATGCAAACGGACATCATCTCAAGAACACCAAAGCCCGCAAGTAAATGTGTATGGTGGGTCTTGGAAAATCCTCTAAGCAAACTTGCATCGATTCATGATGGAATCGGTGTTTATCGCTTTATACAAAGCATGAAAGAAGTTGAGTAACTTCACGGCTCCTTAGAGGACGTCCCTTGGGAGATACCCGTGTCTTGGCCAGCTTATACAACGTGGCTAGCGGCCGTCGGCTTCAGAAGGACACGGATGACGGCGTCTGGACATATCTTTTAGGATCTGTCGAGATAAGATCAGATGGTGAGTTGATCATCACGGTGTCACATCCTTGTTTACTAACTAAGGACTACCCGGAGATCAGTGTTACACTGTCTAGAGGAATTGGCTTAAAACCCAAACAATACGAACCTTTGCGGTGGAAACCCAACCATCGATTGGAGATCCCAAGAATGTGGTTGATGGGAAAACTAAGCGGCAAAAGGTTCGATTGGCGCGGTGGAAGCAAGAAGCACTTCGGATGATGATTTCTGTGCGAAACATGAATCCAAAGTCGTTCCCGCGATAGACATTAAAGTCTTTGCTGCGTGGTGGGTAAAGGTTAAGCTTCCAAACCTTTTAAAAGATCCTCAAAGCGGTTGAGGTTAGGGTTGTGGAACTTTTAATGATTCTAACACTTGTGAAGTGGGTATAGCGGGATACCTTGTAGGAGATCACCTATTTAAGTCTTAGGATGGCGAGCTCAAATGAACGCACTTAAGAATCCAGAAGTGTGTCCATGGCCACAAATCGACAGAAACGTAAGAAGGAAAATGAATAAGAAGAGTTATTGTGTTGATATCGTTGTCTTGGCTTACACTAAACATCGACGGTTCAAGACATCACGCTCACCGCGAGAAGTAAGTCAGATGGTATTCAACTAGGGAAGGTTCGGCGTAAGCTACCTCTCCTCGATGCAATATCTTTTTAGTTGAAAGATTGCTGAAATGTAGGCACCTTGTGTGCGCCACAATCTCTCTTTCATAGGGGATTGTTGGAAATTAGCCTTTGGCGGGGAGATGCGCCCACCCATCTTTGATGAATTAAACACTAGTGTTCCGGTATGTTGGAGACCTGGTCTCTTTACACATGCATGATCTACGGTGAGTAGATGACCGTAGGACCAGAATCGTCTAATTTCGTTGAGAAATGAAAGAGATATTGGTTCAGTAAGGTGTTTAAGGCATGGAAATGTGGTGTGGGACAAATCTACCACATCGGTGGGAATAGGAAGAATTGCTCTCATATAAGTCTCTAATGTAGTGGTTTGGATCCCAGGGTATCCACATGTGTTTAAAGGAGGGAAGACCTAGATGCTTGCTTGGGTTCAGCTAAGCCCACACGCCTGCCGGCCGCCGCTTTCGCCCGTCCCGGTCCGGTCGGCCTCGATCGTGGGTCGTGGGTGTGGGTCATAAGGGGCTGTGTGCCGCGGGCCTTTCGATATTATCTTTTTGGACCGTAGAACTCCTGTCGAGATGTCTGATTGATCCCTGAAGTTTTAGATGTACTGATTTGGACCAGAATTCTTTCATATATGCAGTTTGGTCCCTGAAGTTTCAATATTTACAGTTTGGTCCCTGCAATTTCTGGAGACTTTTTCTCGGCCTACCGTTGACTGCGTTTTGGAGCATTAACTAGCCATTACTTGGGCTGATTAACTCTCCATTAACAGCCATTACAGTATTGGGGCATTTGGCCAAGGCCTTAATAGCCATTACTTGGTCATTTTTAATGGCCTCTTTAAGGGCCATTACACTTGTTTGTGGCTGTTGGACAGCCCTCCTCTTGCTATATATTCAGCTTCACTTGGCTGAAAACAGAAGCAAGAAACAGGCAGAATATAGACGAAAAACAAAGGCCACAAAGCAGTAAAAGACACTGAAAAATCAGCAAACCTGATGGCTGAAAAATCAAGAAACCAAGTGGCTGAAAAATCAGCAAAAGCTTGATGGCTGAAAATCGGTCAAAACGATGACCAAACCTCACGTATACACAATATATACACTCTGAGAGACACACTATATACACAGAGACAAAAGAGAAGAGTAAAGAGAAACTCTTCCTTCCTATTCCATATCTTCGCAAGTCGAGTCATATTTGTTTTCGACAGGCTCAACCTATTGGCTTTGTAGTGTTGAGATTAAAGTGTTGTTTTATCTTGGGAGACTATTGCCCGCTAACGTAAAAGCATATATCTGGGGCAATCTTGTCTTAAGGATGAGGGCTATCCTCGACTCAACACACAACGTTGTAACCTTCCCGGATTTAGTTGTTTCTTGATTTCGTGGATATCAAGATTCAAGACACACATACTTATGCAGTTCTCAAAGTTGGCTTTGCAAGGTGATCAAGATTCAAGACACAACGCACTTGCGGCAGTTTTGAAGTTTGACCATTTATTTATCCTTTCGAACATTTGTAATAGTTATTACTTCCCGTACTGCTTTATAAAGTACCATAGAAATACCAACAATATCATCTTTGTTTCATGCATTAGGCTTCAATTTATGTGTTTGATAGCTTAATATCATTAATTTCACAAGAATTTATATTTGAAAGAGAATAATTCATTGCTGATTTCATTAATTTACTTAGTTTATATACATGATATATAATAGTCATTCTAGGTTATAATTATAAAAATCATATATACACTTAACTAATATAAAAAATTACTATCATAATTACATATATACAATATTACTAATGATATCAAAAGAATATATACATCAATATTGTATTTTCAATATTCATTCTTCACGATAACAAAGTGTTGACTTATTGATCTAAATGAATAAGTACAACCAGAAATGCCTTGCTTTTCGTAGAGAGGTTCACATGTCTTGACAAAATTCTTTTGATGTCATCAGTATCACTTACCATAACTTAACCTTTTTTATTTAGCCGTCGGTTACTGGTCCTAGAACTCTTTTGGGGTATTATTCTCTGGGCCATGTTGACATGATACTTATAATTTTGGGAAGTTCTAAAAATATGCAATAATTAGAAAATATAATTTATCGATTAGCTGAGTAATCTTATTTTCAAGCACTAGCGTAACAGTTCTATTTGCTAGTTATTTAGCAGGTATAGTTGGAATTTGTTAGAAATACTTGGACGAAACTATATTCAAAATTTGAGAATAAATAGAGGTGATTTGGATTGATTTGGAGTCAAAATTAAGATCCAAAATCGACCTAAACCATCTATGCGACAATATAGGTCACCTACATGCATCATTGTATATCACACACATATTTTCTAGGGTATTACAGATATACATGATATAGAGTAGATAGGGATATACATGAGAGATATACAACGGGGTATACATAGACCGCGATTCAAATTTGTCTTATTCGATGCACTATGTTGAGAGAACAACACAAGATCAAAGTTAGTTAGAGGAGTTAGCTTGTTAGTCAACAAAGTAGATAGAAAATCAACAAGTTAGTTATTGAGTTAGGAGAGTTGTTAGGAGATTATAAAGTTAGTTATAACTAATCTACATATCTCTAATTCTAATAAGAAAATATACATGATATGAGGATGTATAAATAGGGATGAATAGACATTTGTAAGACTACTTTTCGAATGAATAAAATCTACACAAATTGTTCTTCCTCTTCTTCTTCCTCTCTTAAGTATATCTTGTTTATCTGTTGTATATCTCAACATCTCACATACTTGAGATAATCATTTCAACATGGTATCAGAGCATTGGATCAATGCTGGACCATATTTTCTATTCTGCAAACATTTTGAAGTTAATCTACTGATCTTGGTGCAGTTTCTGATTTCTCCATTTCTGTTCTTGGAAAAAAAATTGTCTACCTTAATATTGCTATTCCCTTGTGTTTTTGGTGTGTAATTTCTACTATCTTCTATTCTTTTACTTCTTGACTCTTGTTAATTCTGGCAAAATCAGCTCCTGAAAAGTCTGACTTGACATCATGATTTGTAAGTCAATAAGAACTATCTCAGATCTTGTCTATTCTTGAAAATCTGGTGTGAATTTTCAAAAATATAAGTTCATACCTGGAATATTTTTTGTTCTATATATAATTACAATGGATAATGCTCCTACTACAACATAAAACAATCAAAATAACACAAATAGAGACTCATCTGTAAGAATAAACACTGGAATTACTGCAACCATAGACCATAATCACTCACTGTTTCTTCAATCTTCATATGTGAGTGGTGTGTTCCTCATATCATTTCAATTACTAGGATCTGAGAATTATGCATTATGGAGTAAGTCAATGAGAATTGCACTGCTTGGGAGAAATAAACTAGGATTTGTTAATGAAAAATGTAAAAAAGAACACTATGAAGAAGAGTTGTGGGATCAGTGGGATAAAATGAATATTGTGGTTCAAGCATGGCTGATGAACTCAGTCTCAAGTGGCTTACTGAGTGGTGTGTTATATGCTGGTACTGCCTATGAAGTGTGGGAAGACTTAAGGGAAATATTTGATAAAGTAGACGGATCAAGAACCTATGATCTTCATAGAGAAATAGCCACTTTAACACAAGGAAGTTCAAGTGTGGCTGAATACTTCTCTAAACTGAAGACATTGTGGGTGGAATTCCAATCTTTAGTTCCTCCCCCTAGCTGTGGATGTCCTAAGTCTAAAGAATTTGTAGAATATCTTCAAAGGCAAAAATTGTACCAAATTTTTGTGGAATGAAATGAGAACTACATGCAAGCAAGAAGCCAAATCTTGTTAATGTCCCCACTGCCTATTGTTAATAAGACATATTTTATGATTACTAGTGATGACAATAAAAAATCAATAAATGCCAAGTCTGCTAGTCTGTTAGGTGTTGGTCCTAGTGGTTTTAACCATAATATAAGTCATGATCCTACTGCTATGTATTATAAAGTGGGATCAGGCACACAAAAGTTCAGAAATAATTCTAATATGTTCTGTGAAGTGTGTAAAATGAGGGGCCACACTAAGGAATTCTGTTATAAGGTAGTTGGATACCCTTCAAGCTTTAAGTCAAAGAGAAAAGAACATGCTGCTCATAATGTATATGCAGAGAATGATGAAGGTGTGACTGGGTAATTATGTAAAACCAGTGAAATGAGTGACAAATCTACTGGATTGACAAACTCTGGTTGGCAAGTTGGAGGAGCACTTATGTTTTCTAAAGATCAGTATGAACAAATTGTAAAGCTACTGAATCACAATATGGTGCAGGCTGAAACTACTTAACTTCATGGATCGCATGACACCCAATCATCTGCAAATGCAGCATGTATGACCAATCACAAAGCTTTACTTGTAGCTAATATACTTAAACAGTGGATAATAGACACTGGAGCCATTAATCATATGATTTCTGATATGAACTTGCTAAATAAAACAACTAGAGTAGAGGACTGGCGGGCCGGGACGGGTCGGGACGAGATCATATCCCGTCCCGGTTTGAGTCACGATACCACGATTTTTTTTCTAAAAAAAAGTCGGGTTCGGGGCGGGACCGGACCGACCCGCCCCACTGGCCAGCCTTAGTTTTAACTAGTTAAAAATTGAATCAAACCCAATCAAACCGTGAACACTCCTGAGTAGAATCTTACTAATCATCCGTTCTATACAACTCGGAAACCAATGTACGTGGTAGGTTTTTGATAAATATACTGATTTGAACCGTGATATACACGATATACATAACCGTGTATATCACGGTTTGAGAAGCTTATTTTAGGTAAAGTTGTTGTAGTTAAATTAGCATTGTACACTTACCATAATTGTAGAATTCTTATACAAATAGAATAGAGCTTTGGGAATAGAATAAGATTTTCCATATTATGGATATTGTAAATTGTATATGTACTCATTCATTAATGAAAATAATCAAAGGATTATTTCTTTCATGGTATCAGAAGTCTAGGTCTCACAAAACCTTAAATTTCTTCCGCTACTCTCGACTCAAAATCCGAGAATCCTTTTCGATTTTCTGCCATCTTCTTCCTCTTTCCTTTCAAAATTTTCTTCTTAATCCCTTCTTCTCCTATTGTTTCTTCGTTATGTCTACATCGAAGAACATGTTTCATCCAGCCCTTACAGTTTCCAACATCAGGAACCACATCCATATTGTTCTTGAGATGAAAAATATCCAATATGCGACGTGGGCGAAATTATTTATGATTCACGCACGCTCGCATTAAGTGCTACATCATATCATCCCCTCAGTCACAGGCACGGAGCCTGCCCCAGAGGCTGACCCGGTGTTATGGACAACCCTTGATGCTACCGTTCTATAGTGGATTTATTTCACTATCTCTATGGACCTCTTACAAACGATTATTGAACCCGACGCTACGATGATAGACACTTGGAATAGGGTGTGACATATTCCAAGATAACAAAAACTCCCGAGCTGTTACTCTTGAGCAGGAATTTTCTCATGTTAACATTGAGGATTTTCCGAACGTCTCAGCCTATTGTAAAAGACTGAAGGAATTGGCGGACTAACTCCGCAACGTTGGTGCGCCCGTCACCAGTAATCGTCTTGTCCTTCAGATGGTTGCAGGCCTATCTGAGGCCTATAATGGTGTTGGAACTCTTCTTCGTCAAAGTAATCCTCTCCCACCTTTCTACCAAGCCTGTTCCATACTTACATTAGAAGAAGTCAGCTTAGCTAAAAAGGCAGCTACAGGTGCAAATTCCGTTGTAATGATGACCACGTTAGACGACCCTCACCCGTTCTCCGAGAATGACCAAAACCCCAACAACGGTGGTGACAAAAAGGGAAAAAAATCAGAAAACAATGGCAAGAACCGCGGTGGTAACGGATGTGGCTGAAACGGTGGTGGCTGCGGAAGTGGGCATTGGCCCCATCCGTGGGCCCCCTGTCCATGGAACTAGACCAGTGGCCCGTGGCCCAACATCAGCTATTTTCCCCCAATCCCTTACCCGGGTAACTGGGCCCAGTTCCAGCACTAGGCCAGGCCCAATTACTCGGGTCCAGGAACTGACAGCAGAATTCCATCTGGGTCGGGGCCGCAGGCAGGTGTACTTGGGCCTCGACCCCTACAGGCGTTTCAGGCAGTGTGCCCCACGCCGACACGGACGGATATTGAGGGTGCGATGCATACGCTTGGATTAGCTCCTCCAGACCCAAATTGGTACATGGACACCGACTCCACTTCTCATATGACGTTCGATCAAAGTACTCTATCGTCTTATTTTAATTTGAGCAAAAATCATGGTATCATTGTTTGTAATGGCTCAATTCCAATTCGCAGTTATGGACATACCACTTTATCTCCCCCACATCCACCTCTGGTTTTGAAAAATACTCTTCATGCCCCTAACCTAATTTAAAATTTGGTGTATGTCCATAAATTCACCACTGATAATTGAGTTTCAGTTAGTTTTAATCCTTTTGGGTTTTCTGTGAAAGATTTCACGACGGGGACACCACTAATGAGATGCAATAGTGTCGCGCCCTATTTTGACCTACTCGGGTCAAAGCGGAGCACGGACGTGTTCGGGGTGATTCTTGGGTAAAGAATTGAGGATTCGCCACCTAATTATCTTTTACGGTGAATTAGGACACCTAAATATTAAACTAAGTGCTGCAATGTAAACTCCAATTTTAAGGTCTGCGAAACTAGCGAGATTCTAGGTAAGGGTTCTTTATTATCCTAAAGGGAAGGGGTTAGGCATCCTTTAAGAGCCGCTAACTTGCGGTTATCCGGTCAAACTCAGGTTAATTATTGCTAAAAAAATGCGTGTTTTACAAGTATAATAGATTAAAAGATGTTTGCAAATAATTAATGAAAAGAGATGCATTTTAAAAGATAGATAAATGTAGAGATTTTTTCAAAATATGCATTTGTATGATATTTAAAGAGAAATACATGTAGAGTTGAAAAAATATGTATTTGACAATTGATAGTAAAACAATTTATTTATAATGCCAAAGAAGTAAAATTTTGAGAATCAATGAATTGTAATTTGACAAAAGATAAACTTATTCGGTATGATTAATAAAGCAAATAAAAGATGACAAAAGTTGTTTTGAAAATCTTGAATACTGCGTGATTTGTACCTAAAATAAATAAACTAGCGAAGGATTTCTAAGTTTGAATTTAACCGAGCCTACAAATAAATAAGCTAGCGACGGGTTTCAAATCTTAAACTACCCTATGAATTAATCCTAAGTTTGCCTATTCTAAGCATTTCAATAGTTACATACGTGCGATAAATAATATTACAATACAAAGCGGGATAAAAGCTGAATTAAAGAAAGAAATAAAAAAAATAAACATCAAGGAATAATTCATTGCGTTATTTACTTTAATCCCCGCAGCGCCAAGAACAAACGATTAGAACGATTAAATACAAATAACTTCATATCCAGTATTCAAAATAGTGAATGTTTTGATCACGGAGGGCTCGAACTTAAATTTTGAAAAAGAGCATTCCAATCACGTCGTGGTCGCAAACATATGACTAAATGTGGTTTATTTTGATTGTCTCGCCTACTAAACGTGTTGGTCTCTCGGGTGAAATAGAAAAGATCACTATAATCACGTCGTGACGTCATGAATATATAACTTGTTGGTTATTTGAGCCACCTCGCCTACTAAACATGTTGATCTTGGGAAAACGTTTAATCCTGATCATTGCCCAGAAATTATATTTCCGTCTTTACTGTGTGGAGGCCTCAAAATCGATGGATATTTTTCATCGGCCATGTAGTATCGTGTTCAAATCAAGAAATTAAATGAAACGATAGCAAGAGACGGTGAAAGCGATGGCGAAATAATTTCCGAAAAGACGCGGTGTTTAGTTTAAACAAGAAAAAGCGAAACGGATATTTGAATGTCAAATGACGATCAAACAAAGCAATGTATGCAAAGGTGCGGTGTTTATTTTAAACAAAAAATGGTAAAACAAGTAAATAGTAATGTCTGAAGCGGGCGACAAACAGAAACAAAGAGTTAAAGCGATCAATCAGCCAAGAAACAATGACAAATGGGTTTAAAATAACGCATGATGGGCTAGAACGCAGAAGGCGTGGGCTGTCCGAACTTGACCTAAAGTAGCAAGCTTTTAGCCAAGAAAACAGCAAGAATTGTGCAAAAATACAGCGGTTGATAAGACATCAAATGAGCTCAAATGCACGGCTGATAAAATGTTTCCTAAAAGAAGTGTAAATGGTCCACATTGCAGAATGTCTTGGCTGCAAACGCAGAGCGTAATAATGGCTCAAAAGTGCGATGTCACCCAAGTATTGCAGCAAAGAATCGGCGCCTCGGAATCAAGACCAAAATGCAACAAAACCCATAACTAGAATTATTTAAAGATGACATATATCCGAATCTCAAGGTGCATTTGGATACCACAACTATTGGTAGCACAAAGAAGACATAAAGGGGAAGGTAAACTTAAAGACCACCACTCTAAACTTCAAATTTGAAAGATAAGAAGACAAAGAGGGCTACCACCATTCATTTCATGTCAAACAAGATTCAAAAGTTTCTTGAACCTTAGGCATGGCAGGCTATCGAAGAAGGCTAAACCCAACTCGAAAGCTTGTCTGCAGCTTTCAACCACATAACACGATAAATATAAAACCTAACATATATATTACGAAGGTCTCAAACAAAGACAGAACAACATGAGATGGAAGGGGACTGGAAACACAGACTTATCATTCAAACTTGTAGAAACGGAGTGATTTCAAAACATAGAGGATTCATATAACATGAAATACAAACCCTTCGAGTCAAATACATACTCACCATGTAGAGGCGTTGATATTCATGGAATATTCAAAGTATACATGATATGCTTGGGAATATACAAGGATATACAACCTAGATATTCATCCTGGGGTATACCTAGATGTCTATACTTTGTATACACTGAAACATGCCATTGTAAATGCACGTAGTTCAGGCAAATTTGAATACTCAGGATGCATAGATGTAATTCTTTTACAGGGATAGGACCAATGAAGAACACAGAATTTCAGGAAAGGGATACTCTGCACTTAACACAACAAGATTAAAAAAATCATAAATTTTAATCAAGTCGTAATCTCTATTTCACACAAGCAGTGTAGACAATCCCATTAACCCTTTCAACTAGCTCCTAAGTGACACATGACATGATTCAAATTACCCTATATTTCAGAAAATGCACAAATCCAGCCCTTTATCATAGTAATTCAGATTTGAAACTCCATCTAAAAATAGATATTAGGCTAAATGACTTAGCTTTAAAAACTGACAGTTTCAACATAGATGTGCAAGTATATATACAGATATTTGTGTCAATTGGTATTAGACATGGTATGACTCAACATGGTTATCAAATGAACCTTAAGTCAATAAGTTGTTATATCAAGAGCAAAGAAATATCTAGGACGTGTTAAATTAAGCACAAGAATTCTAACATGAACAAACATGTTTCAATATCATTTAGATTATCCCTAGTTAATCATATCCAGAAAACCACAGACATGCATAAAACTATATATTTTTTTTCTCCAGATTCATTCCATACAGACTTAGGCGGACTAAATGAATATTCGCAGGGAATACTAACATGCATCACATCACTCACAAACCACAATGATATATGGACAGGACAAATACATAGAATATCCTAAGTGTTTCATCATGGATAGGCAGGTGCATTTAGGATTCGAGCCTAACTAGTCATATTAATCTCTTGAAAAGGGCAAGTCGAACTGTAATAATGTAGACAAGTGTGGTAAGGTAAGCAATATGGCACAGTCTTGGTTATCATCGAATTAAACAGACTAACCTAAACTAAGCATCAACCATTTAGATTATTATTTAACCAAACAGAGACTAGGTGACATATTATGAGCATTTTAGACATATTCAAGCCAAGCGAAGATGTCCTGGGGCCAACATACACATTATACAAGCATTGATTTCTCTTAACAACATGTTCTTAACTTAAAATTGGTGTTGAATGGCGAGGACAAGGGACGATGATTGGCTAAACATAGTCTTTAAGAGGTTGAACATCTTCTCAAACCAACATCATATGAACCAAACAATCAAGAAATGGTTAAAAATAAATGTAGTTAACACACCAATAATTGGTTAATGAACACAAGCAAGAACCATTATAACGCACGCTTATTACGGCTTAATAGATAACCTGAAGTGATCCCGTGCAAAGGTGGCTAATTTAACAAAACATACATAATAATTAACTAGCGTGCTCAAACAATAATTAAACATGCTTAGTCAACACGCAACACATAATGTAAATTACACTAAGCTAATCACATGAAGATTAAAAAGGGTTTGTGTTTACTTACCTTCTCTGGGTAGCGAATTGAGGCGTTGTTTTGAAATGTCGAATCCGCGAAAATGTTTAGAATTCGATTTATTTTCGATTTCACTGATTTTCCTCTGAAATAGAATTTACGCTTTTCGATGTTCGACCAGTAGTGACCGACCGGCGGGATGTTGAATTACTCGAATCAATTGAAACAAAAGAAATCGAGATATTTTGAGGGTGAAATTTAGGAAAAGAATAGTATTTTTTTCGGAATTTTTAAGTTGAAGAACATATGCAAGAACAAACACTTTTAAGTAGATTTCGGATTTTTGAAATCCGGAATCTTCCCAATAGTGAAGAACACAAACAAAGTACAAAGCAAAACCTTTAAGAAAATTTCGGACTCATAAACATAAACTTTCGGACTTAAAATCGACCCCAAAAACTCTAAAATATCGACTTCATGGACAGATTTTCGGCCCTCTAAAAAATGAAGAACAAGGGGGATATTTATAGGTGGATTTCCCCAAGAACGAAGTTCAATTTTGAATTAAAGGCAAAAATTCTGAATTTTAGGCGGATTTTAGGGTATGGGTATGGTGAAGTGATGGGAGGGGTGTGGTGGTGTCGGGGAGTTGGTGGTGGCGGGCGAGGTGACCGGCGGCGGGGTCGCTTTAGAAAGTGCGGTCAGATTTGGTTGAGAGGTTTAGGTTTAGGGTTTTTTTGATTTTTGGGATTTTTGTTTTGGTTTGGGGATTAAAAAGAAGGGGGAAGACGAGTTGGGTCAGATGGTGGGTTGGGCTCGCGATTTTTCTTTTTGGGTTGTGGGAATTGGGTTTAATTGTTTTGGGAGTCAATTTGGTCCTCGGTTGGGCTTTGGGAATTGGGAAATAAAGGGGAAGGGAATAAGGGGAATGAGTTTGGGCTTAGTGAATTTTGTTTGGGTAGAATTTGTATTGGGTTGGAAAAATGAAATGGGTTAGGAATCGAGAAAAATATAAAAGGGGTTTAATATTAAAAGATATTTATATATTTTTGTAAAGATGTGAATCATTTAAAATAACGAACTGACGTGATAATAATAAAATATAATATTTATGAATATTTAATGCTTAATAAAAAGGAAAATGCGATGCAATTTTGCGAGAATAAAATAACATAAATTTTGATAAAACTTATGATTGTGATAAAGAATGCAAATGACAGTAAAAACGCGGATAATAATAATAATAAGATATATGCACGTATATGCCTATATTTTAAAATTATTTTAAAAGTGTCAAAATATTAAAAATTACGAATAAAATCATAAAAGATGGGACAAAATTGGGTGTCAACAAATAGTAGGGGAGAACTTTATCCAATCACAACACTTCTTTTTCAACGAGTCAAGCCATGCCATCTACCTTTGCGGCCCTTGCTCCTTCATTGTGGCATGCATGTCTGGGTCATCAAGGGTCATCTATTATGTCTTTTTTACATAAAAATAATTTTATTTCTTGTAAGGGTACACAGAGTACTCCACCTTGTCATTCTTGTCAGTTAGGAAAACATATTATATTACCATTTGTAGCTTCTTCTTCTCGTACTTTGATGTCTTTTGATATTTTCACAGTGATTTATCTTCCGTTTTGAGTTTTGTGGGCCATCGTTATTATGTCTTATTTTTGGATGATTATTTTAATTTTTTGTGGACGTTTCCCTTATCCAAAACGTCTCAAGTGTTTTCCGCATTCTTAAAATTTAGAGCATTCATCTGTACCCAATTTGAACGGGAAATCTAAAATATTCAATGTGATAATGGCAAGGAATATGATAATGGTTGTTTCGGAAATTTTGTGATGCTAATGACATAGTTTTTTGTTTCACTTGTCCTCATACGTCCTCATAAAATGGGAAAGTCGAACGGAAAATTCGCACCATTAATAATAATGTCCGAACTTTATTGGCCCATGCTTCCGCACCTCCTTATTTTTGGCATCATGCTCTACAAATGGCTACTCACCTCCTTAACATACTTCCTACCAAAGGGTTAGCATATGATTCCCCTCTTAAAATTCTCTCTAATAAAAATCCTTCATATTCTCATCTTAGGGTCTTTAGGTGTTTATGCTATCCACTTTTTCCGTCACCTACGATAAACAAACTTCAAGTCCATTCTACCGCTTGTGTGTTTTTGGATTATCCGTCAAATCATCGTAGTTACAAGTGTTTTGATTTATCATATAATAAAATCATAATCAATCGTCATGTTATTTTTTATGAAACCCAATTTTCGTTTGCCAAAGTGTGTAGTCCCGTGCCTAGCTCGTATAATTTTTTGGATGACGGTGTCCCACCATATATTATCCATCATCTGTTGGACCAATCTCGAACCACTGGCCTGCATCTCCATCATTTGGGCTGTCCAGTGGGTCGTCTTCCCAGTCACCCATCTCAGCCCACTCCTAGCTCTGTCCCGTTCTAGTTTCTATTTCCAGTGTTGGGCCAGAAGGCCCACTGCCTGCTGGCCGGTCCATCACCGATCCGAATCTTACCCAAAATCCGCCCATTTATACCTCGAGTCAAGGGTCGGTTACTCATAGTCAACGGGATATTTTTAGACCAAAAAGACATTTCAATCTAAATTCTAATGTTCTTAAATCCCCCTACCCCGTAACCCAGTGTCTGCATTAAATGACACGAATTGGAAATTGGCCATGAACGACGAATATGATGTTCTTATTGAAAATAAGACGTAAGAGTTGGTGTCCCGTCCTTGTGGTGTTAATATTATTCAGTCTATGTGGATTTTTACTCATAAAGATAATTATGATGATTTTTTTATGAGGCATAAGGCTCATCTTGTAGGTGATGGTAAAACTCAATAGGTTGGTGTGGACTGTGGAGAGACGTTTAGTCCGGTTGTTAAACCGGCTATCATTCGCATTGTTCTCAGTTTTGCTCTTTCAAAATCATGGCCCATTCATAAGTTAGATGTGAAGAATGCTCTCTTGCATGTGTATCTTAAGGAGACAGTCTACATGCATCAGCCTTTGGGCTTTAGAGACCCCAATTATCCTAATCATGTTTATTTGTTGAAGAAGTCCTTATATGGGCTTAAGCAGGCCCCACGGGCTTGGTATAAATGATTTGCAGACTATGTATCTACTATTAGGTTTTCTGATAGCATGTCTGATAATTCTCTGTTCATATATCATCGTGGGACTTGCCTGGCGTATATCCTATTATATGTAGATGATATTATATTAATTTCCTCTTCGGATGCATTACTCAAATCTATCATGACACTAATTGGTTCTGAGTTTGCTATGAAGGACTTAGAGCCCTTGATTATTTCTTGGGTATTGTTGTCACTCGTCATGTATGAGGGTTATTCTTATCACAAATGAAGTATGTTGTTGAGATAATTGAGAGAGCTGGTATGTCCTCGTGTAAGTCTATTTCCACTCCAGTCGATACTAAACCCAAGCCGGGTGCTGCAGTTGGCTCACCTTACGAGGATTCCACCCACTATCACAGTCTTGCAGGGGCACTTCAGTATTTTACTTTCACGAGACCTGTTATTACGTATGACGTACATCAGATGTGTTTGTTTATGCATGATCCTAGGGTTGAGCACATAAATGCGCTCAAACGCATGATACAATACATGCAGGGAATAATTGATTATGACTTGCATCTATATACGTCATCGGTCTCTACACTTGTCTCTTATACATATGTTGATTGGGGTGGATATCCAGACATCAGACGCTCTACGTCTGGTTACTGCATGTTTCTTGGTGATAACTTGGTCTCATGGTCTGCAAAACGACAGGCTACCTTATCACGTTCCAGTGCCGAGGCCGAGTATTGAGGGGTAGCCAATATGGTTTCTGAATCATGTTGATTACGTAATCTTCTCTTAGAACTTCACTTTCCCATTCATAAAGCTACCTTGGTTTATTGTGATAATGTTAGTGCCGTCTATCTTTCTGAAAACCCGGTTCAACATCAGTGTACTAAACATATTGAGATGGATATCCATTTTGTTCGTGAAAAGGTAGCTTGTGGACAAGTACGCGTCTTACATGTCCCTTTCAGGTATCAAATTGTAGACATCTTTACAAAGGGCCTTCCGTCGGTTCTCTTTGAGGATTTTAGGGACAGTCTCAACGTACGAAGACCGTCCGCTATGATTGCGGGGGTGTGATAAATATACTAATTTGGACCGTGATATACACGGTATACATAACCGTGTATATCACGGTTTGAGAAGCTTATTTTTGGTAAAGTTGTTGTAGTTAAATTAGCATTGTACACTTACCATAATTGTAGAATTCTTATACAAATAGAATAGAGTTTTGAGAATAGAATTTTCCATATTATGGATATTGTAAATTTTATATGATTATTTCTTTCGGTTTTCAAAATTTGTAGTATTACGTTTAGTGTGCTTTAGTTTAGTTTCTATATTTAGAAAAACTAGGAATCTGTCATACATAGTAGGTGTTGTATATAGAAGTAGTAAGAGTTAATTTTGAACTTTTTGAGTCAAGCTTTCTACTAAAGTGTTCTGTGACAAACACAAAATTTAGAATTTTAATAATTTATAGTGTTAAAAGATTTAAAATCTAAAGAACCGTTCACTTTTATTTATTTTATACATTTTCTGCATACTTATATTGCTACTAGAAAATAGTTTTCCTGTTACTTTTTAAATCTCAAAAGAAAAAAATGGCGTGGTTATGAAAGTCGGGTACTAGCTCATAACATTTACATATCTAAAAATATATCATAAATATTACAATTAAAAGTATCTTAAAAGATATTACTAAAAATTAGTACTTATATTAACTTCTCAAATCATTATATTGTTAATCTTGTTATAAGTCATTCCCAATCAATAACAATGTTTGTGTTCTTTAGTAGCGGCTTAGCCACGTTAGTCCAAGAACGGCCAATTGAATTCCTTTTACCAAAATATTATATTATGTAGGTAAATATTTATCTATTTACATATATATTACTTGTTGAAAAGGATGTGTTACACCGGATGAGGTTGCTCCTTCCTTAATTAGAGGTCCCGAGTTCGAGCTCTGTATATGAAAAAATCTCTGATAGGGAGTGTTTCCCCCAAATTAGGCCCTACGCGGCGCAAATTTAAATATAATCGGGCTTTAATATGGATATCGGACATCGAAGGAGAAAAAAAGGCTGTATCTAGTGTGACATTTTATTATTTTGTCTCCAATTATGTCTGCCCTATTATGTTGTGCAAGTCATAAGGTCCAGGAACAACATAGAACATGCCCATGCCTTCTAGCTGCTGCTTACATAAAAGCGCGTCATTTATTTTCTACATAAATCCAAAGCAAAAAATAAGAAGATTGTCTCCAGATAATCGTGGCTGTTTGGAATAATATTAAGCCCCTACTGCGATCGATGAAGACTTGTGTTTTTTTTTCTCTTCCTTTTTTTTATCTTCCATTCGGTGTCTAATATCCGTATTAAAATTCGATTATATTTGAATTCACGCTGCATAGGGCCTTTTCAGGAGAAGCGCTCCTTATAAAAAAAATTCATATTCAAAATTCTAATCCGAGATATTTAATTTAGGAAGGAACAGTCTCATCTATCGCATTACATCCTTTTACGATGACTTGTGTTTCTCCGGAAGAACAACCTATAAAAATTGTCCAAATTTAAGCGTACCAAAGAAAAAAGATGAAGACTTTTCATGAGTGACGCATAGGATGATGTTATGTGTTTCGGTAGAGTGTTCCCCAAGTACCTAAGTGAAGTCTTAGTCATACGCCAAGGTTGTGTATGTGCAGAGTGTTCTCCAAGTAGTGCCAAAAGTGAAGTCAGTCACTGCACAAAATGTTACATCTATGGAAAGGAGGTGTTGGTGATATTTCACTTTCCAAAAGTAATGATTCACATTTCTTGAACAGATATTTGACAATATAGACCAACCACCTTGACTTGCCGAACCTGCTCGAACTAGCTATTGATAGAGTTTTATCATTACTTGCATGTTGTAGCAGAGATTTCGGAGGGTGTATACATGCAGATTTTTTTTAAGTGATATGATAGTATAATATAATTTAAAATTACAGGTGTATAAAATTTAAATTTTTATAAGATTATATATTTAAATTATATATATTATCAGTATAAATATTATATTACATAATCAGTTGATCATCAAAAGATACTTATATATAGCTATCGAGCAATGCAACAGCAGCAAAGCCGCTGCAACAACAATGGTTAGGGAGTTTGTTTGTTACTTATATATAGTTAAGTTTGTTAAGTTAACTTTATATAAGTTTGTCAAAAGATACTTATATATAGCTATATAGTTAAGTTTGTTAAAAATGGTTAGGGAGTTTGTTTGCTATGTAT